>JANAVB010023996.1:8525242-8602742 GCA_029216955.1 Iris pallida | reverse complement strand
GCCGGAGCTGAGGCGGGAGACTTTGGCGAAGACTACGAGGTCTACCTCGAGGAGTTCCCTTGACCTCGGTATGCTGCTACTTGGGCTGAGAGTTTCATATCTAGTTAGCTGATACTCTTAGCTAGTTAACTTCTATTCATATACTTTCATTTTGATGTACTGTGGGATTGTTTCCACCAGACCTGTATTTCCTTTCAGTTGTATTTGGATATTCAGACTACTCTGTGTTTATATTCAGCACTTTCTTTATATGTCATTTGTGGACGAGATTTAGATATTGTCTATGTTTGGTTAGTTACTTTTACAGCGTAGTACGCCTAAGTGAGTCCATTAAATTGGGTAGCTCACTCTAGGTCATATCAGCTGGCCAGGTTAGACCCTAATTCCATACATTTGGGAGTGGGGCGTGACAAATAATGTCAACTTATCGACTCGTGCTTGTCTTTCGGCCCGTATTTGGTACGAAACAACTTGGTCGTGTCATAAACTTGCTCGCACCTCAAACATCGAGGCCGTGCCCAACAACTCAACATAACTTAACCAATCTCACCTTACGGCCCTTCCAGACTTAACTCGAAATGTCTAACCCAACTTGTGGAACCGGTGTTGAGAACTCAAGCACGACGCCATATCTCGTGCCGAAGCACGTGTCTTTACGTATAGCCAAATCTTAGGCTCCTGAATTATGGTGCAGACCGTACACACATACCTTCTTAACACAACTCGTGTCGTACTTACATTTCCTTAGAATCGACCGACACAGTGCATGCGGCTTCGCCGCTTAGCACGCCAATTATCTATATGAAAGGCCACTAGCATGACAAGCCATCGTGGACATAGCTCGGGTAGGCAACGGGTCCTTCGATGCCAGGTAGCTAGCCCCATGGAAAGCCCCCGACTACCCACACAGTAAAAATTGTGCGCTGCTATAACGTCTTCCTCATAGGTCGACTGGGCCCAGTGACCCGGCGTAATACCAGTCGAGGAAGAAATCCTTGTCGACAAGTTGTCCAATGACCACGCACCTACGAGACATCTAGACTCACGTAAATGCATGGCCTAAATTGTCGTATAATTGGAACTATACTTAGCATGTCGTGCTCTAAACCACACTTTACATAACGTACATCGAAACCGTGATACTCCCAACCGAGGGACCGCCTCATACTTTGAAAATGTGCATAGGAACCACGAGACTGCCAACCGAGGGACCACCTCAAACCTTGAAAATGTGCATAGGAATCGCGAGACTCCCAACCGAGGGACCGCCTCAGCGACAAACGATTGCGTGAACTTACTTCTTTGAAACCGAGGGAACGACTACTTCATAGCCTTCTAACTTAACTTGAACAAAACGTGTTCCTTAAGTGTCATAGATCGTGGTTAACTTTATATCGTACCAATCGTGGCTCGTGCCTTAAACCAACTTACGCTTTGTGCAACACTATCGCCCAAGTCATACTTTACACGACGGGCCTTGAGATCGTGAATAACTTGACAACCGTAGAAAGAGCGGAACAGTACTTAGAATGACTTAGGTCGACCGACATAACTTTGCCTAACATTACTCAAGCCTATAACTTAACCCGAGGGACGAGCAAAGGCTATGCCAAGCCTTGCATCGTGGAACCGTGCACGCTTTATCAAGCGTTTATACGGGCGACGCATATGACTTAGGCTAACTCTTAGCTTTTGCACCGAAGACCAAATTTCCTTCTCCCAAGCCACGAGACGAAGGACCGAGTGTCATTTTCAAAGCACACCGTGCACCGAATCTAAGCTGACCGTTGGACCTTTCCATATTCTAACTCAATTCGACCCGTCGCGATTATTCCCTTAGCTATGTGGATTCGTCTCTTTTATTATCAAGCCTACTTGTGCAAGTTGAAAACATGTGATTTATTATGTGAAGGCTAAGATGAGGCAAGTTCACCGAAACTACCCCACTTGAGCGATGTCTTCAATTCGCCGTTGCAAGACCAAGTTCGAACGCCGTCGATATTTCGATTCCTCCGATTGACTGAACGGGACTGAGCACTACAAGTGTGACGATAGAGATCGAGCACTGCGGTGGTTCCTTTACTCTATTGACAACCTGACGACAAATCAACCTTGCTATGGCTCTCTGGCGCCTTTGATGGGACTCCGGGGTCACCGATCAAGGGGCTGTCTTGATGAAAAGATCCCTTGAAGATGGTTGGTTGGTTGGTTCTTTGGTTGATTGGTGGATGAGGGTGGTCGACTCTTCTTAGATAGAGATGGCTGCTCCGCCAGAAATAGGAAGTAAAGCGACTATCCTGATCCGAGATAATGCTCACCGAAACTTCGTGTATCCTAACAATATGCCGCATATACATCTCTGCTAGCCTCTTCGTAGACGTACCCACCTTAAATGGAAAAAAGTGGACTGATTTGGTCAACCTGTCTACGACGACCCAAATCGTATCTTTTTTTTTCTAGCGTACGCGGCAATCCAGAAACAAAGTCCATCGTGATGTGCTCCCACTTTCACTCCAGAATGGACAATGGCTATAACAGTCCTCCTGGCCTCTGCCTCTCTGCCTTAACCTGTTGACAAACTAAACACCTGGCTACGAAGCAAGCTACCTCCCGCTTCATCCCATACCACCATACATGCTCCTTCAGGTCCCTATACATCTTGTTGGCACCTGGATGCATAGTATACTAAGAGCGATGGACCTCATGCATAACATGCTCCCGAAGCTCTCCGCTAGGCACACACAGTCTGGATCCAGCCTCATTGCGCCATCCTCTGCAAGAATAAACTCATCATCCCCCAGTCCTGCTCGAACCTACTTTCGGATACACCGTAGAGTAACATCCTCGAACTGAGTCGACTTGATCCTCTCCATCAGGTCCGACTGAATCTGAAGGTCCTACATGTGAATCTGAACTCTGGGCACAATCACCTCGATCCCCATGCCCTCTAAATCTGCTAACAAGTGACGATCCATCGTCAAATACATAGCTACCGGATACCTACTCAAGGCATCGACAACCACGTTGGCCTTTTCTGGGTGATACTGCAAGAAAATGTCGAAGTCCTTTATCAACTCTAACCACTTGCGCTGCCTCATCTTGAGCTCTTTCTATGTAAACACATACTTCAAGCTTTTGTGGTCTGTGAAGATCTCCATACGCTCTTCGTATAGATAGTGCTTCTACAACTTAAGAGCAAAAATAACTGCCGCCAACTCTAAGTTATGGGTAGGGTAGTTCTTCTCATGCGGACGTAATTGCCTGGATGCATAGGAAATCACCTTCCTATGCTGCTGCAAGACACAACCCAGACCCTTCCCTGAGGCGTCACTGTAGATAGTGAACCCGCCTGATCCTGATGGCAATGTCAAAATTGGGGCTGTCGTCGGTCGCTTCTTCAACTCATCGAAAGTAATCTGACATTCCTCCTACCAGATAAACTCTGCGTCCTTCCGGGTCAGCCTAGTCAAAGGCTCTGCAATCCGGGAGAAATCCTGAACGAACCTCCTGTAATAGCCTGCTAATCCCAGAAAGCTCCTTATCTCCGAAACTGAACTCGGTGTTGTCCATGCCTCAACTGCTCTGATCTTCTTCGGGTCTACTGAGATCTCATCTTCGGTCACAATATGACCCAAAAAATCAACTTGGTCCAAAAAGAACTCACACTTCGAAAGCTTGCCATAAAGCTGCTCCTTCCTGAGAGTCTCTAGAACCACTCTCAAATGATCCTCGTGCTCCTCTGGGGTCTTCGAATACACCAAGATGTCGTTGATGAACACCACCACGAACTTGTCTAAGTACTGGTGGAACACCTTGTTCATCAAGTTCATGAATACCGTCGGGACATTAGTTAACCCAAACGGCATCACCATGAACTCAAACTGGCCATACTGTATCCTGAATGCTGTCTTCGGAATATCCTCCTTCTTCACCTTCCCTTGAAGGTAACCTGACCTCAGATCAATCTTGGAGAATACCTTCGCTCCGCTCAACTGATCGAACAGATCATCGATCCTCGGCAGCGGGTACTTGTTCTTGATCGTGAGGCTGTTGAGAGCCCTGTAGTCGATACACATCCGTACCGACACATCCTGCTTCGGCACAAAGAGTACTGGTGTACCCCATGGTAAAGAACTCGATCGGATGAAACCTTTGTCCTACAACTCATCCATCTGCTTTTTCAACTTCACTAGCTCATTGTTGTTCACTCTATAGACGTGCTGAGATATCAGGTCTGTGCCGGGCAACAAATCTATAGAGAACTCCACATCTCTGTCTGGAGGTAACCCTGGCAACTCCTCCAAAAAAAATATCCATGAACTCAGCTATCAATGGATGTGGCACGCTCTGCTCCTCTACTGAAGCTACGCAGAAGACTCCGCTGCTCTTGTCACGACCCATACCCTAGAGTAAGGGCACAAGAAGTGGGTACGTCCAGTCTACGCCGCAGTGTCGACGGTAGAACGTTGTCCTAGGTTAAACATCTAACAATATAAAGGTACCTGTACAGTATATACACTTCGAATGGAGGTGACATAGCAAATACAGTCTCAATCACATCTAAGGTAGAGCATGATAAGAGATAGATAAAATATGAAATCCACAAAGAGATATCGCAGATAGAAGTCTAAGTGTCTAAGATACACAAACCCAGAAAACATCTCAAAATTCAAATACAGTAATCCATAAAGTAAATACAACTCAAGACAACTAAAATAACTATCTATACAACCTCTACTGTGTCTCCTCTAGGCTAGCAGGCAACCTCCAAGCTATCTGTAAAATTTATCAACAGGTCCAGTCAGGACAGGAACGAGTACAACTCATCAAGAAAACCCAAGTAATGACAGAGAACTATAAAGCAGTTATAGACAGTTTTATTGATGAATATGGCAGTTTATATTTAGGTGATAGTATAGAGAAGCGGTAAGATACAAGGAAAGTAAAGTAACTAAAACAAGATAAGAATGATGGCAATGAAGATTGTAAAATAAATCTAACTGAACTAAAGTAACATAATAGTCCAGGCAGTAAATGCAAAACAAGTGTAAAACTACTATAAATCTAATACGAGATGAATCTAATACAAGATGAATCCAGTACAAGATGATTCTAGGTAGTGATCAAGAATCCAGGTGAGACCAGCTATACTCTAATAGTGTGTTTCAAAATATTGAGATCGACATGTAAACGGCTGTAGGTATCAGGCACATCTCTCACTGATCAGGCGAGAGATGGCTATGCTTCCAGTAGATTCCAGTTGGGAGATTCCAGATTTGGGGTATGTCTACATTTCTTACTCAATATTTCCCCGCCCCGCAATACAAATGAATCAAGAATTCGACACGAGAATCGAGATGAGTCCAACTAAAATATGATGATTCTAAAAATAGATTCCGGAATGATTCCAGTGATTCCAGTAATAGAGGCCAGATAAGTAAGGTATGTGCATCGCATACATAAATCCAGAAATATCCATACGTATTATAACAGAGAATCACATAAAACTTACTATAACTGAAGTACAGTAATTGACAATTAAATGAGAGAACTATCAGAGAATGTACTCGCCTGATAACCTGAACAGCTGATAGGTATAGAGGTCCAAACTGAAGCCACAGAGTCCTCTTTAGAGCAACACAGGTCAAGATGTATACGAGAGATGATAAATGAAATGTACAATGCATCTGCATGCTGTCTAGGTCAAACTAGACTAAAGTCAACATTTGGTCAACTCTAGTCAACCACACTAGTCAAATTAGGTCAACTAGGTTAAGTCCTAGCCCAACAAGTCTAACAAGTCCCACTAAGCCTAACCAAGCCTAGGCTAGCACTCACACAATCATAAGACAATGTGAACCACAATAATGCATAATATAAAATAGATAATATATATAAATACATACCTTCATACATACATACATATCCACATTACATACATATTTATTTATATAGGCATATGTTACATCATGCATATTTACATAGTTATATAGATATATACATTCATGCACATTTACATACATACTTTTATACATTATATATGTTAACATTCATTATAATGCATTATATTTTTCTTATACCTTTGATTGATTCATTCATTCATATATGACATTCATTCATGCATATTGCATACTTACATGCATCTATACATTATATATATTGTATATAACATGTAAAAATAGAAGAGGAAAAAAAGGAGAAAAACTGAAATGGAAAGGGAAGGGAAGGAAAATGTAAGGAAAAGGGAAAACAGTGGATATATACATACTTGCATCATATATTCTACATTACCATACATGCTATCATTATATATTGTATTACAATATTTATACATTATGCATTCATATCTATCATTACATATATACCATGCATTCATATCTTGCATTAATTATATACTTTCATGCATACATTGTATATTATTCTTTCATTCATGCATTTATGCGTTGCTTACATACATTATATTAATTGCATTCCTACATGCTTGCATTCAACCATATATATACATTACTGTAAAGAGAATATATATCATATATAGATTATTTTATTCATCTAACATATCATGCATTACATACTCTATATTCATTTAATACCCATACTACATAGGCTCATAGGTTACACAAAATGTATATATCGTATAGTCACACTTCTACTTAAAACCAATACTGTACCAATTGGGCCTCTATTAAACTCTAGGATTAAAGTATGTTGTTGCACTTCGTGTTAGCTTTCCGAAACTTCAAACGGATCGCATTTTCGTGTCCGGAAGCTCCCGAAATCGCAAAAATACCGAAACACGTTCGTCTTTCGTACAGCTGACACTCAAATAATTCTACAGAAAGTTATAGAAAGAATTTGGCTTATTAAAATATATATTTGGAAAGCTAACTTCGATACGGTTCTTTAAAAAAATGGAAGATAAATTGGAGTTCTAAGCTAAAAGTTATGACATTTCTAAGTTGCTTTGGTTAATAAAAAGGTGGATGAAAATTATGACGAATTTGACAAAAGAACACATATAGGCCAAGATACTTGGATACAAACATAGGTATGCAAATGAAACTTATTCTAACCATCCTAACTAATATCAGTCCACTCTCTAACCATTCTAAAACTGAATTTAAATATCTATTTAAACTATTATCATACATACATACACATGGGGTGTCCTAATTTGGGATCTATCAAGTTGGACACAAGACACATATCTAAAATCCTCAAGAGAGCTCCAAATGGCCTCAAATTTGAATCTAAATGGGACACATGCATGAGGATGCATCCTACGGATTCAAAACTAATTTATATGCAAAGAAAATTGATTTAGAGGATGGGTTTTACCTATTGGGAGTGGAATCCCAATGAAATCCTTTAGGGGACTGCTCCGATACGAAGATCCCTCAAAGTGGACACTCCTCCTTGCACTCCTCTTCCAATCCTTGGTAGCACCCTTTCCTTGGAGAATGGGAATGATTGAGGGAAGGTTTGGTGAAAGAATGATTTGATTTGGAGATCAAATCAATGGAAA
Organism: Iris pallida; assembly: GCA_029216955.1. Lineage (NCBI taxonomy): Eukaryota > Viridiplantae > Streptophyta > Magnoliopsida > Asparagales > Iridaceae > Iris > Iris pallida. Next base: position 8,595,220 of record JANAVB010023996.1, on the reverse strand, counting down.
GGCTCTCTAAAATTGGGGAAAAACAAAAAAAAATAAAAGAGGCAAGATTGTAATGAATGAAATGAATCATTCTCCCCTAAAGGTGGCTACCATAAAGAGTCCATTAGGGCTAATGGGAAATGTCCTAATTGCCCCTCTCTAGTCTCATATGGTTAAGTCTAGACTAGGTTCAAGTTTGGGGTCAAAATGATCTAATTTTGAGTCTCTAACTTAACCATTCTAACATGATAAAAATTAGTTTAATTAACTAACTTAATGTTGGATCTTGTGAGCCATGCTTAACTTAATATTGGGTCCCATCTAGAGTTCAAGCTACCCGGGTCACAATACAAGTCGAAACGAGACAAAACTCAAACCCGACTAAACAAATCCAATAAAAACAATATTAAAAATATAAAATTTTCCCAAAATATTAAAATATGAAAAATGACCAAAATCATAATACATCAATTTAATTATTATTAAAATAATCTAAAATTTACCAATTAATCAAAATCCTAAATAATTCAAAAGTCACAAAATGACCAAAATACCCTTAGCCTAAAAAGTTGTAAATAGTCATTCTAATCATATGGTTAGGTCCCCATGGTTAGTCTCTAAGCTTAGCAAAACTAGGGATTAACTAGTTAACCATCAAAATCACAATTCAGCATTTTAATTAGTTTTAAATTGATTAAAAAATTACCAAAAATTATAACATGAGTTAAATCTTATTATCGATTAATCAAAATTATAAAAGTTCAAAATTACCCTCATTTTAGAAAAGTGGGTGTTACAAGTCTACCCTCCTTAGAAGAATTTCATTCTCAAAATTAAGATGGTCGTACTTTTTCTAGAGTCTTGTCCCCAACAATCATGGTCTCAGAACTTACCTAAATTATACGATTAAAAAGGATGGCATACAGGGTCATGGCATATGGTGGTAGTGAAAGTCTCATCTAGGTATACTAGTCATGCTAACCAAAAGGGTCATAGGGTATCAAACATACAAGCAATCTGGGGTGTTAAACTAGAAAAGATACAGAAATAACAAATCATCAAAACTGTAAGGCAGTCTACCATCCTATATAAAAACTGGTACTTATCAGAAAATAAAATAAGATAACTACCAATTATCTATAAAGGGGTACTATTCAAAGAAAAATCAAAATCAAAAGTTAAAGAATGAAAGTCAATTGCATTGAAATCCAATCACAATATATATATATATAGAGAGAGAGAGCGTTAGAGAGGGAAAAGCTAGCATTATGTAAAGGTTATGTGGTTAGTGTGTGTATGGGTGTATGTGGACATGTTCATAGGGTTAGATAGTAGACGTGTGTGTATGTGAAATATACATGAAAGTGTATATGAGGATTTGGGTTTCAAAACAATAGCTATCCAGTTACACTACTCATGGCATTTGGTTAACAATCTGCAATGCACAACCTATTTACTCATAGCATGCATGGCTAACCATATATATATATATATATATATATATATATATATATATATATATGTAAAGAGGTAGAGATTTAGTTATGTATATATATACATTATAACATGTATGCATAAACTCTATATATATCTATATAGATATATGAACATAACATAGAGAGGAAGGGTTAGGTTTATATGGCAGTGTATACTAAGTTAGGGTATGAGTGTCCTTGTACAGGGTTATAGCTTAGTATTGAAAGGTTAAATCCAGTTTTAGTTCAGCATTTACATACAAGAATCTGAAATAAGCTAACATTTAAACCAGTGTAATATTAACATAATGCAGTTTCAGATTTTTAGGGATTTGAAACATCACAACCAACTCAATGCTCCCAACACGTCCTAACATGATGAAGATGAAACCCTAACATATTATCCCTACATACGACAATGTATACAGCTCTAAATATTACATATTAAATCTGGAATTGAACTAAACATCTGCAATCAATAAAAAAAATGTTAACATGTATTCAGTTATAGGATTTTGAAGAATTTTGAACATCAAACCAACCCAATGTTTATCACAACCTAACATGTAAAAAAATGTGAAACCTAACATTATATTCCAACATACAATAATGTATATAGCTCAAAATATTACATTTAAAACAACAGATTGAACTAATATTTAAAATCCAGTATTAAGGGTTAATATGCACACGGTCTTAGATTTGACAATTTCAAACACAAAACTCAACCAATTTCTTTAATAATTGAAATCCTGTATGAACATACATGTGTAGTGATGTAACAAAACTAATAACATGAAATTTATATTTAAATTACGAATTTAAGCTGGAAAAGCAGAGAACCAGAAATACTGGGTTTTGAGAATTTAAACATCAATAACATATTAATATATATTCAGATAGGTTGGTAATCAAAGTGTAACATGCATACGCATCAGGCAAGTGTCTGTGTCCGCTATATATATTCTCATGTCCCAATATAAAAATCAAATTCCATATCAAGACCAACATTTAGATTCCTACCAAGATTGCAAAGTAGGTGATTGATGTAATCAAGATAGATTTATTATTATTATTATTTAATACAAGAATAATAGCAAAAAAAAAATAACGATAAAATCTGTTATGCTTATCTGTTTAAAAGAAGAACCATTTCGAAACCAAAGCTATAATATCAAATCCAAGATAAGGTCTAGCAAAATTATCGATTCATTGTATTAAGAAGAAATTCATAGTAAGAAGTTACACAAGGTTTATAATACAGCTAAAGTTACTCCTAAGTTAAATAATGAGAAGCAAAACAAACAAAACAAACAATAATTCTTTTTTTTAGAATGACTGAAACAAAAATAGAGAAAACATGTTCAAGAATATTTAAGGTACAATCTGATAATCATATGCATCTATCCAAAATCATGGTACTCTAAATCCTCGTCATACTAGTAAGCAAGGCTACGATAATCACAAAGTCCTCGACTTAGGCACATATCTCTAGAATCATGGTATTTAAAATTTTTGCGATGCCGCTAGCTTGGCTGCAAAAACCTTAAATTTCTACACCCGAGAAATATATCCAAAGTCAGACTATATGTCCTCACCATGCTGGCTAATGTGACTGTAGAAGACTAGATTCCATAACTTAGATGACCTAGTCCATATAATTTCATCTTGACAAAAATTAAATTAAATCAACAATGGATACCCAAAAATCAAATTCATTAACTAACCAAGAAAGATAAATATAAACTATTAGAATCAAATTTCGAGATATTTTATAATAAGATTCTCAAGGGTCATCCCAGGAATCTCTCAACGGATCCTAACTGTGATTGAGTAACTTTAAAAATATATCCTAATCCTAATACAGGCTGTAGTGGTACTCTAGTTCGAATACCACTACACAAACTAGACCTGCATGGGCTACCACTAAAAATGTGTCACGACCCGCACCCTAGAGTATGGGCACGAGAAGTGGGTACATCCAGCCTACGCCGCAGTGTCGACGGTAGAACGCTGTCCTAGGTTAAACTTCTAATAATATAAAGGTACATGTACAGTATATACACTCCGAATGGAGGTGACATAGAAAATACAGTCTCAATCACATCTAAGGTAGAGCATGATAAGAGATAGATAAAATATGAAATCCACAAAGAGATACCGCAGATAGAAGTCTAAGTGTCTAAGATACACAAACCCAGAAAACATCTCAAAATTCAAATACAGTAATCCATAAAGTAAATACAACTCAAGACAACTAAAATAACTATCTATACAACCTCTACTGTGTCTCCTCTAGGCTAGAAGGCAACCTCCAAGCTATCTGTACAATTTATCAACAGGTCCAGTCAGGACATGAACGAGTACAACTCATCAAGAAAACCCAAGTAATGACAGAGAACTATAAAGCAGTTATAGACAGTTTTATTAATGAATATGGCAGTTTATATTTAGGTGATAGTATAAAGAAGCAGTAAGATACAAGAAAAGTAAAGTAACTAAAACAAGATAAGAATGATGGCAATGAAGACTATAAAATAAATCTAGCTGAAATAAAGTAACATAATAGTCCAGGCAGTAAATGCAAAATAAGTGTAAAACTACTATAAATCCAGTACGAGGTGAATTTAATACAAGATGAATCCAGTACAAGAAGATTCTAGGTAGTAATCAAGAATCCAGGTGAGACCAGCAATACTCTAACAGTGTGTTTTAAAATATTGAGATCGACATGTAAATGACTGTAGGTATCAGGCATATCTCTCACTGATTAGACGAGAGATGGCTATGCTTCCAGTAGATTGCAGTTGGGAGATTCCAGATTTGGGGTATGTCTACATGTCTTACTCAATATTTCCCCGCCCCGTAATACAAATGAATCCAGAATTCGACACAAGAATCAAGATGAGTCCAGCCAAAATATGATGATTCCAGAAATAGATTCCGGAATGATTCCAGTGATTCCAGTAATAGTGGCCAGATAAGTAAGGTATGTGTGTCGCATACATGAATCCAGAAATATCCATAAGTGTTGTAACAGAGAATCACATAAAACTAACTATAACTGAAGTACAGTAATTAACAATTAAATGAGAGAACTATCAGAGAATGTACTCGCCTGATAACCTGAACAGCTGATCGGTATAGATGTCCAAACAGAAGCCACAGAGTCCTATTTAGAGCAACACAGGTCAAGATGTATACGAGAGATGATAAATAAAATGTACAATGCATCTGCATGCTGTCTAGGTCAAACTAGACTAAAGTCAACACTTGGTCAACTCTAGTCAACCATACTAGTCAAATTAGGTCAACTAGGTTAAGTCCTAGCCCAACAAGTCTAACAAGTCTCACTAGGCCTAACCAAGCCTAGGCTAGCACTCACACAATCACAAGACAATGTGAACCACAACAATGCATAATATAAAATAGATAATATATATAAATACATACCTTCATACATACATGCATATCTACATTACATACATATTTATTTATATAGGCATATGTTACATCATGCATATTTACATAGTTACATAGATATATACATTCATGCACATTTACATACATACTTTTATACATTATATATGTTAACATTCATTACAATGCATTATATTTTACTTATACCTTTGATTGATTCATTCATTCATATATGACATTCATTCATGTATATTACATACTTACATGCATCTATACATTATATACATTGTATATAACATGTAAAAATAGAAGAGGAAAAAAAGGGGAAAACTGAAATGGAAAGGGAAGGGAAGGAAAATGTAAGGAAAAGGGAAAACAGTGGATATATACATGCTTGCATCATATATTCTACATTACCATACATGCTATCATTATATATTGTATTACAATATTTATACATTATGCATTCATATCTATCATTACATATATACCTTGCATTCATATCTTGCATTCATTATATACTTTCATGCATATATTGTATATTATTCTTTCATTCATGAATTTATGCATTGCTTACATACATTATATTAATTGTATTCCTATATGCTTGCATTCAACCATATATATACATTAATGTAAAGAGAATATATATCATATATATATTATTTTATTCATCTAACATATCATGCATTATATATTCTATATTCATTTAATACCCATACTACATAGGCTCATAGGTTAGACAAAATGCATATATCGTATAGTCACTCTTCTACTTAAAACCAATACTGTACCAATTAGGCCTCTACTAAACTCTAGGATTAAAGTATGTTGTATCACTTCGTGTTAGCTTTTCGAAACTTCAAACGAATCGCATTTTTGTGTCCGAAAGCTCCCGAAATTGCGAAAATACCGAAACACGTTCGTCTTTCGTACAGCTGACACTCAAGTAATTCTACAGAACGTTATAGAAAGAATTTGGCCTATTAAGATATATATTTGGAAAGTTAACTTCCTTACGGTTCTTTAAAAAAATGGAAGATAAATCGGAGTTCTAAGCTAAAAGTTATGACATTTCTAAGTTGCAATGGTTAATAAAAACGTGGATAAAAATTATGATGAATTTGACAAAAGAACACATATAGGCCAAGATACTTGTATACAAACATAGGTATGCAAATGAAACTCATTCTAACCATCCTAACTAAGATCAATCCACTCTCTAACCATTCTAAAACTGAATTTAAATATCTATTTAAACTATTATCATACATACATACACATGGGGTGTCCTAATTTGGGATCTATCAAGTTGGACACAAGACACATATCTAAAATCCTCAAGAGAGCTCCAAATGGCCTCAAATTTGAATCTAAATGGGACACATGCATGAGGATGGATCCTACAGATTCAAAACTAATTTATATGCAAAGGAAATCGATTTAGAGGATGGGTTTTACCTATTGGGAGTGGAATCCCAATAAAATCCTTTAGGGGACGGCTCCGATACGAAGATCCCTCAAAGTGGACACTCCTTCTTGCACTCCTCTTCCAATCCTTGGTAGCACCCTTTCCTTGGAGAATGGGAATGAGTGAGGGAAGGTTTGGTGAAGGAATGATTTGATTTGGAGATCAAATCAATGGGAAGGCTCTCTAAAACTGGGAAAGAACAAAAGAAAAATAAAAGAGGCAAGATTGTAATGAATGAAATGAATCATTCTCCCCTAAAGGTGGCTGCCATAAAGAGTCCATTAGGGCTAATGGGAAATGTCCTAATTGCCCCTCTCTAGTCTCATATGGTTAAGTCTAGACTAGGTTCAAGTTTGGGGTCAAAATGATCTAGTTTTGAGTCTCTAACTTAACCATTCTAACATGATAAAAATTAGTTTAATTAACTAACTTAATGTTGGGTCTTGTGAGCCATGCTTAACTTAATATTGGGTCCCATCTAGAGTTCAAGCTATCCGGGTCACAATACAAGTCGAAACGAGACAAAACTCAAACCCGACTAAACAAATCCAATAAAAATAATATTAAAAATATAAAATTTTCCCAAAATATTAAAATATAAAAAATGACCAAAATCATAATACATCAATTTAATTATTATTAAAATAATCTAACATTTACCAATTAATCAAAATCCTAAATAATTCAAAAGTCACAAAATGACCAAAATACCCTTAGCCTAAAAAGTTGTAAATAGTCATTCTAATCACATGGTTAGGTCCCCATGGTTAGTCTCTAAGCTTAGCAAAACTAGGGATTAACTAGTTAACCATCAAAATCACAATTCAACATTTTAATTAGTTTTAAATTGATTAAAAAATTACCAAAAATTACAACATGAGTTAAATCTTATTATCGATTAATCAAAATTATAAAAGTTCAAAATTACCCTCATTTTAGAAAAGTGGGTGTTACAAGTCTACCCTCCTTAGAAGAATTTCGTCCTCAAAATTAAGATGGTCGTACTTTTTCTAGAGTCTTGTCCCCAACAATTATGGTCTCAGAACTTACCTAAATCATACGATTAAAAAGGTTGGCATACAGGGTCATGGCATATGGTCGTAGTGAAAGTCTCATCTAGGTATACTAGTCATGCTAACCAAAAGGGTCATAGGGTATCAAACATACAAGCAATCGGGGGTGTTAAATTGGAAAAGATACAGAAATAACAAATCATCAAAACTGTAAGGCAGTCTACCATCCTATATAAAAACTGGTACTTATCAGAAAATATCGTTGATCGGTAGGACCAGGTACATTGCCGTTGAAGCTATCAAGGTTCTGATGAGGCCTACTAAGGTACCATCATCTGGCTCTACGAGCTGGACGGGCCGAACTGGTGACTCTCCTCCGGTAGGCACAACTCTGGAGGCTACTCCGGAAAGCTGGGCTTGATCTCCGGGTTGCTGCTGGTCCACGAGACGTGCTCCACCTCGTTGATCGGCAGGACCAGGTACAGTACCGCTGAAGAAGACGACACAGGGAATAATAAAGAAAGGACCAGGACAGATCAATGATATAAGCACAGGATCAGGGCAAGAATTTCAGGGATTTGAAAATACGGCGGAGATCAAGGGCGAATACTGATTGAGACATCTATTCGGTAAACCCTCACATTTCTTGATTGATAAAACCTGCATGGGCCACCACTTAAACCATGTCACGCCCCAGAACCAGAATACTGGAGAGCGGGGGCAGACATAGCCAGCTACGTATATTGAAATAGAATACATCTCAACTATACGGTCACGGCTGTCTAGGTATGAGGGTTTACTACAAGCCAGCTGTCTCTTAAGGTCAAGCCTATTGTCTCAATCTCAAGCAATTAACAGAGTTACAAGATATTAGAGCATCAAATATATATATATAAGGCGTCCCAAATATTACATATTGGATGATCATGAAGCTAGTCGTACAAAATGATAGGACTAGCAAGAGTTCAGTCATACATGATCAACCCTAGGATTTGTTAATCATGTTTACAGCCCGTAGGCAGACAGTAAGTAAATGTGCATCGAGCTAACAGGTGCTCGTCGGCTAAACGCCTCAAAAGAATAAATTTACATATAAGTGGGTGAAACAAAAAGGGAAAACCCACTCGTAGCCCGGGTTCCGTCTAGTGTTCACCATTGGGCTGGAAGCTTGGTAGATCCTCGGGAGCTGCTCCGAAATCTGGCCACACAAAACCAGCTGGGTCAACCCCAGAAAGAGCAAGTGCCACAAGGTGGCCACAAATAAGAACAAAAGCCAGCATATCAGAACATAAAGAATAAAAAAAAGTACAAGTAGTAAAGTACACAGGGCGATAAACGATTAGGGACGTGGAACCATTTCGGGAGCCAGGTTACAATCCTTAAACCAAACAAGGACCGGGATTGTACCCCTTCGCCTGAATAGCTCACTGTCTCTACCCATTTATCGTTAGAGATAAGGAAAACAAACATGCTCAGGAGATAGCAGGTACTGGAGCTAGACAAGACTTAGACAAGGCTGGACATCATGCATTCACAAGCGGCCAAGCAATTACTACGGCTTACTACTTTAACTAACTAGGGTTATCACAAGCCTTAATTACTAACAAGATACAAGTGAGAATTTCCAGTCCCAAGCCCTGCAGACCATCCAGTTATCCTTCCGCGGGTTGCGAGTTATAGGTGGGTACATTGCCCGGGAGACAAATGTACCCTTAGGTGACTTAGAGGGTGCAACACATGACAGTGTGCTGGAAATGTGCTCTACTCGTCGGCAAGCTACAAGTCCATTAAAGCATCCAGATAACGAGATTGCCTGTGACTGGGAATTCTCCATGTTCTAGTTTGATCTAATAATTAGCCTAATCTAATTTAGCGCGAGTCCCTGGCCGTGGTACCCAGGAAGTCATGTCCTAGACATGATGCAAGACAAGACAAGTGGATTGTACAAGCAAGCAAGCAGGAGCACCCACGGTGTCAAGTTGATTATACGAGTCACTGTCATGTTATGCTAGTTCCTTGTCATGCCATGCCATGTACAATAGTCATTCCAAACATATTAAGTAAATCAAGTTCATGACAAAAGGCGTAAGGATATAAAATGGGCGTAAAATATCTAATAAAATACCAATATACAGGGCTATAGAAGAGCCAAGATTAAGGAAAAATAAACCAAATCTCCATGATTGGACAGATTGTGCAAGGGTCCCTGGGGTCGGGTTGCGCAGGAGTCAAGTGCGCCAGGGGCCAACTGCGCTGGAGTGAGCTGCGCAGGAGTCGGCTTGCGCTGAACTGGTTGGCACAGGGGCCAGATTGTGCATGAGTGGATGGCGCAGGGTCAGATTGCGCATGAGTGGAGTGCGCGGGGTCAGATTGCGCATGGGCAGACTGCGCATGAACGGACTGCGCATGAGCAGACTGCGCATGAGTCCATGCGCACTCAGGTTGAGCGCAGTTCGCCAAGGGGCAAGCTGCGCGGTCGGCGCTACGCTAAAGAGCGCTGGCCGAGGAGAAATGTGCAATCCAGCCCTGCGCTAAAGAGCGCAGGCTGCTGTCTTCTTCTCCAGGCCGAGAAGAAGACTCCAAGAACTCTAAGGTTCAAAACTTCATATCTTGGTAAAATCAAAACCAAATCTAGATTTTCAAAGGTCTAACTTGAGTAAAATTGAATTCTCTTCCACATGGAAGCATCAAAACATGCAAAAATCGAAGTTTAATGGATCAAAACCAAGGATTTTCAAAAATGGTTAAAACCTAGATCTAGAAAAATGAAAGCTCCAAATCATAAAATGTCAAGTTCTAAAGTTGTTCTCCATGGCCTAATCTAGTTAATGGACAAATAAAAAGTGGTGCTTATTAGATGGCAAGGTGCACTTGCCTATGGGTTGGGGAGTTGTGTGGAAGAAGGAAGAAGAAGTTGTAAGAAATTAATGGAGTTATGGAGGAGAGAGAAAAGGTTGGTGGGTTTTAATGAGGGTGGTTGTGATGGAATGGAGGTGGAGGATAGGCTAAGGTGTTCCACTCATGGTAAACCAAACCAAACCAAACCATCTCCACAAAATAAGACCAAGCCATGGTCCAAAACCCATTTACGAGAAACCAAAATCCGCAAGTCGAGAAAATAAAATACGTGCCAAAAATCAAATTACGAGTACAAATACGAAATACAGGAAATGGGGGTGACAACTCTACCCACCTTCAAAGAATTCCGTCCTCGGAATTTAATCAAGGAGCTAGAGATTGTCACGACAAGCTATACTAAGCACAGACAAGCTACACTAAGCAGTTCAATCATACAATCATACAATACAAGCAAGGAAGGGAAAGCGTAAGGCACAAGGAAGACATTATACCTTACGAGTCAAACAGGTAGGGGTATCGCGATCGGATGTCGTCCTCACGCTCCCACGTTGACTCACCCAGAGAGTGATGACCCCAAGCAACACGGAATAATTTAATAGTCTTGTTCTTGAGTATCTTTTCCCTCCGGTCCAAAATAGACACGGGCCTCTCCTCATACGAAAGGTTGGTACCAACAACCAATTTTGAATGATCTAGGATATGGCTCGGGTCTGGGATGTACCGTCTTAATTGGGATACATGGAATACATTATGTACCTCACTTAGCGACGACGGAAGAGCGAGACGATAGGACACATCGCCTACTCGCTCCAGAATATCGAACGGCCCTATATACCTAGGACTAAGCTTTCCTCGCACGCCAAAACGAATGACGCCGCGGGTAGGCGAGATCCTAAGGAATACATGGTCGCCGACGGCAAATTCTAAAGGACGCCGATGAGCATCGGCCCAATGGCGCTGGCGATCCTGAGCAACTCGGAGGTGATCTCTGACCTTCCTGACCACTTCAACCGTCTGAGAAATCAGTTCTGGACCGAGCATCTGCCTCTCTCCGACATCGTCCCATGCTAACGGGGATCTGCACTTCCTACCATACAGAGCCTCGAAGGGTGCCATCTGGATACTGGCCTGGAAACTATTGTTGTACGAGAATTCCACCAGGTGCAGGTGATCCTCCTACGAACCACCGAAGTCAAGGGTACATGACCGTAACATATCTTCGAGAGTTTGTATAGTACGCTCTGACTGCCATCTGTCTGCGGATGATACGCTGAGCTGAACTTGAGACGAGTCCCCAAACTTTGATGAAGACTGCGCCAGAAGTGCGATGTAAATCTCGTATCCCTGTCTGATACTATGATGACTGGTACTCCGTGAAGTCTGACGATCTGTCTGAGATACATCTCTGCTAGCTGTGCCGTCGACTGTCCAACTCTAAACGGAAGAAAGTGTGCCACCTTGGTAAGTCTGTCTACAATGACCCAAATAGCATCTCTGCCTTCCGGAGATCTGGGTAACCCAGTCACGAAATCCATGGTTATGTGTTCCCATTTCCATTCTGGAATCGGTAAAGGTTGAAGAAGTCCAGCTGGCCTCTGATGTTCAGCCTTGACTTATTGGCAAACCAAACATCGAGAGACATACCGGGCTATCTCTCTCTTCATAACATTCCACCAAAAGTGTTGACGAATATCTCTGTACATCTTCGTGCTGCCTGGGTGGATAGAATACTGCGAGCTGTGAGCTTCTGCCATGACTTCCTGTCTGATATCTCCACTGGGTACACAAAGAAGCGTGCCGTGTCGAAGCATACCATCCTCATGAATACATAACTCTGGCCTTCTCCCTGTCTCGCACTCTGCTCTGAGCCGCTGAATCTTGGAATCTGTTAACTGTGCAGTCCGGATCCTATCAACTATGGTGGACTGAATCTGTAGGCTGGCCATCAAGGCCACATTGGAAGGAAGAACCACTTCAATTCCCATCTTCTGAAGATCCGACAATAACTCTGGTTGCGCCATCAGGAAATAAACTCCGGCTCTCCGGCTCAACGCATCTGCTACAACGTTGGCCTTCCCGGGATGATACTGCAAATCCATATCATAGTCCACCAGTAGCTCGAGCCATCTTCTCTGCCGCATATTAAGGTCCTTCTGGGTGAAAACATACTTCAGGCTCTTATGATCAGTAAAGATCTCCACTCTATCTCCGTACAAGTAGTACCTCCACAACTTAAGTGCAAACACTACTGCTGCTAGCTCCAAGTCATGGGTCGGGTAATTCTTCTCATGATCACGGAGTTGACGTGACGCATAAGCAATTACCTTTCCATGCTGCATCAAAATACATCCCAATCCTCTGCCTGAAGCGTCGCAATAAACTGTGAATCCTTCGGTCCCATCTGGAAGGGTGAGAATGTGAGCCGTTATCAAACCTCGCTTCAACTTCTCAAATGATTCCTGACACTCTGCTGTCCAAACAAATGGCACATCCTTGCGGGTCAACTGGGTCATCGGCGTTGAAATCCTGGCAAAATCTGAGACGAATCGCCGGTAGTAACCGGCCAATCCAAGGAAGCTGCGAACCTCTGCCACTGAGCTGGGTATTGGCCAAGACTCGATGGCCACAATCTTCTGGGGATCCACTTCCACTCCTCCTCGGGTAATGATGTGACCCAAGTACGAAATACGATCGAGCCAGAACTCGCATTTACTGAACTTGGCGTACAACTGGTGCTCCCTAAGCGTCTGAAGGACGATCCTGAGATGCTCCTCATGCTCTGCTTCACTCTTGCTGTAGACCAGGATGTCATCAAGGAACACTATCACAAACTGATCCAAGTAAGGCATAAAAATACGGTTCATGAGGTCCATGAACACTGCCGGCGCATTGGTCGCTCCAAAGGGCATAACTAGAAACTCCCAATGCCCGTACCTAGATCTGAACGCCGTCTTCGGGATGTCCTGCTCTCTGACTCTGATCTGGTGGTATCCTGACCGCAAGTCTATCTTCGAGAAAACTGAAGCCCCCTTGAGTTGATCAAACAAGTCATCTATCCTCGGGAGAGGGTATCTGTTCTTGATTGTCACTGAGTTCAAGGTACGATAATCAACACATAGCCTGGACGTACCATCCTTCTTTTTTACAAGAAGCATCGGGGCTCCCCAAGGCGATCCACTAGCACGAATGAATCCCTTGGTTCTAAGTTCTTCAATCATCTTGTACAAAATCTCCAACTCTGAAGGCGCCATTCTGTAGACTCGCTCTGATACTGGTGCTGTCCCGGGAATCAAGTCAATGGTGAACTCGATCTCCCGCTCTGGTGGCATCCCTAGAAGTTCCTCTGGGAAGACATCTGGAAACTCTTCAACTATCCGGGGCAACTGCACTGCTGCTACTGCCATCCGCAATACTGGAGGAGATGGCTCTACTGTGCCTCTGGAAAATAAAAACTCTGGCTCTCCGGGAATACTAAAGACAACTCTGCCAACATGGCAGTCTATCCTAGCATAATGGTTCCTCAACCAATCCATGCCTAGGACTACATCATAGTCTGCCATAGGAAACTCTATGAATCTAGCGGAGAACTCTCTACCGCTAACTACGATCCGACACGAGAAAAACACTCGATCTACTCCCACAAGACCATTACCAGTAAGTATATTGAGCCTCACTGATAATGACTCGGACTCTAATCCTATCCGTGTCGCGAATCGTGCAGACATGAATGAATGCGATGCACCAGAATCAAATAATACAGATGCTGGAAAGGTGTTGACGAGAATAGTACCTGCCACTACCTCACCTGGTGCAACTTCTTCTTCCATGGTCATCATCATAGCCTGACCTCTAGCTGCGGGTCCTCTCTGCTGGGAACCCCTCTGCCGACTCTGTGCTGGAGCCTGGGTGAACTGCTGCTGGAAGGCCTGGGCCTGGGACGCCAATGGCCTCGGGTACTGCTGCTGCTGCTGTTGCTGGACTGGAACTGGGGCTGGTCCTCTCACCGAAGAACTAGAAAGGTTGGATGATGATGGACCTCCCCTATTCGGGCAGGTCCCTATCTTATGATCTGCTCCTCCGCAAGCCAGGCACAATCCCTGTGCCCTACGACACTCTGCCACTACATGGCCCGGCTTCCCGTAATGAGAACATCCCATCGCGGAAGTCTGCTTCTGCTTCTGCTGCTGCGGGTACGTCGGGGTCGAATGCTGAACCGACGTTACTGAGGCCGCCCGCCTCGAAGTTCCAATGGTCAATCCCCTAGCTGCCGGGGCTGGAGCTGATGATTGGTGCATCTGACTGTGGGACCGCTTCCTACCTCCGGTCCTATCCACGATCCGCTGGGAGGTGTACTCATGCCTCCTAGCCGCCCTCAATACTGTATCGAACGTCTGATGCTCGAACTGTTCCACTGCCAATAAGATTTCCAAATACAGTCCCTGCTGAAACCGCTAGGCCCTGTCAAATTCGGTTGCCACCAAGGTGGGGGCAAACCTACTCAGCCTAGAAAACTCAGATGCATAACCATCGACCGTCCTGCCTCCTTGCTTCAAGTTGGTAAATCTGGTCTGCAGGTCGTACCGATCCACAGCATCAAAGTACTTCGTCTGGAACCTCTCCCTAAACACTGCCCAAGTAATGGGTGCCACTAGTCCCATGGCCTGTACTGCCCACCAACTGCGAGCCAAGTCCAGCAACTGTAGGCATACCACCGCCACCTTCTCGTTCTCGGGTGTCCTAGCTGCTTCCAGAATCACCTCAGTATCCTGAAGCCATGCATCCGCGGCAACCGCATCCTCGGTGCCGTCGAAGAAAGGAGGGTTCAATCGCTTGAAGCTGTTCGCCGCATGGTTCCGTGGATGTCCGCCTCGGGTCAAAGCATCTTGAACTGTCTGGTGCAGGGCGTCGCTTCGACGATCCTGGGAAGCTATAAAGGTTCTGATGAGGCCTACTAAGGTACCATCATCTGGCTCTGCGGGCTGGACGGGCCAAACTGGTGACTCTCCTCCAGTAGGCACAACTCTGGAGGCTACTCCGGAATGCTGGGCTTGATCTCCGGGTTGCTGCTGGTCCACGGGACGTGCTCTACCTCGTTGATCGATAGGACCAGGTACAGTGCCGCTGAAGAAGACGACACAGGCAACAATAAGGAAAGGACCAGGACAGATCAATGATATAAGCACAGGATCAGGGCAAGAATTTCAGGGATTTGAAAATACGGCGAAGATCAAGGGCGAATACTGATTGAGACATCTATTCGGTAAACCCTCACATTTCTTGATTGACAAAACCTGCATGGGCCACCACTTAAACCATGTCACGCCCCAGAACCAGAATACTGGAGAGCGGGGGCAGACATAGCCAGCTACGTATATTGAAATAAAATACATCTCAACTATACGGTCACGACTGTCTAGGTATGAGGGTTTACTACAAGCCAGCTGTCTCTTAAGGTCAAGCCTATTGTCTCAATCTCAAGCAATTAACAGAGTTACAAGATATTAGAACATCAAATATATATATATAAGGCGTCCCAAATATTATATATTGGATGATCATGAAGCTAGTCGTACAAAATGATAGGACTAGCAAGAGTTCAGTCATACATGATCAACCCTAGGATTTGTTAATCATGTTTACAGCCCGTAGGCAGACAGTAAGTAAATGTGCATCGAGCTAACAGGTGCTCGTCGGCTAAACGCCTCAAAAGAATAAATTTACATATAAGTGGGTGAAACAAAAAGGGAAAACCCACTCGTAGCCCGGGTTCCGTCTAGTGTTCACCATTGGGCTGGAAGCTTGGTAGATCCTCAGGAGCTGCTCCGAAATCTGGCCACACAAAACCAGCTGGGTCAACCCCAGAAAGAGCAAGTGCCACAAGGAGGCCACAAATAAGAACAAAAGCCAACATATCAGAACATAAAGAATAAAAGAAAGTACAAGTAGTAAAGTACACAGGGCGATAAACGACTAGGGACGTGGAACCATTCCGGGAGCCAGGTTACAATCCTTAAACCAAACAAGGACCGGAATTGTACCCCTTCGCCTGAATAGCTCACTGTCTCTACCCATTTATCGTTAGAGATAAGGAAAACAAACATGCTCAGGAGATAGCAGGTACTGGAGCTAGACAAGACTTAGACAAGGCTGGACATCATGCATTCACAAGCGGCCAAGCAATTACTACGGCTTACTACTTTAACTAACTAGGGTTATCACAAGCCTTAATTACTAACAAGATGCAAGTGAGAATTTCTAGTCCCAAGCCCTGCAGACCATCCAGTTATCCTTCCGCGGGTTGAGAGTTATAGGTGGGTACATTGCCCGGAAGACAAATGTACCCTTAGGTGACTTAGAGGGTGCAACACATGACAGTGTGCTGGAAATGTGCTCTACTCGTCGGCAAGCTACAAGTCCATTAAAGCACCCAGATAACAAGATTGCCTGTGACTGGGAATTCTCCATGTTCTAGTTTGATCTGATAATTAGCCTAATCCAATTTAGCACGAGTCCCTGGCCGTGGTACCCAGGAAGTCATGTCCTAGACATGATGCAAGACAAGACAAGTGGATTGTACAAGCAAGCAAGCAGGAGCACCCACGGTGTCAAGTTGATTATACGAGTCAAGTTACAAGTTACAAGTCAAGTCAAGTCAGGTCAAGTACAGGTCAAGTACAGGTCAAGTCAAGTACATGTCAAGAGTGCGCCGCCACGGGCCACTATCAAGTCAGGTTGGTCATGTCAGGAGTGCACCACTACGGGTCACTGTCATGTTATGCTAGTTCCTTGTCATGCCATGCCATGTACAATAGTCATTCCAAACATATTAAGTAAATCAAGTTCATGACAAAAGGCGTAAGGATATAAAATAGGCGTAAAATATCTAATAAAATACCAATATACAGGGCTATAGAAGAGCCAAGATTAAGGAAAAATAAACCAAATCTCCATGATTGGACAGATTGCGTAAGGGTCCCTGGGGTCGGGTTGCGCAGGAGTCAAGTGCGCCAGGGGCCAACTACGCAGGAGTGAGCTGCGCAGGAGTCGGCTTGCGCTGAACTGGTTGGCACAGGGGCCAAATTGCGCATGAGTGGATGGCGCAGGGTCAGATTGCGCATGAGTGGAGTGCGCAGGGTCAGATTGCGCATGGACAGACTGCGCATGAATGGACTGCGCATGAGCAGACTGCGCATGAGTCAATGCGCACTCAGGTTGAGCGCAGTTCGCCAAGGGGCAAGCTGCGCGGTCGGCGCTGCGCTAAAGAGCGCTGGCCGAGGAGAAATGCGCAATCCAGCCCTGCGCTAAAGAGCGCAGGCTGCTCTCTTCTTCTCCAGGCCGAGAAGAAGACTCCAAGAACTCTAAGGTTCAAAACTTCATATCTTGGTAAAATCAAAACCAAATCTAGATTTTCAAAGGTCTAACTTGAGTAAAATTGAATGCTCTTCCACATGGAAGCATCAAAACATGCAAAAATTGAAGTTTAATGGATCAAAACCAAGGATTTTCGAAAATGGTTGAAACCTAGATCTAGAAAAATGAAAGCTCCAAATCATAAAATGTCAAGTTCTAAAGTTGTTCTCCATGGCCTAATCTAGTTAATGGACAAATAAAAAGTAGTGCTTATTAGATAATAAGGTGCACTTGCCTATGGGTTGGGGAGTTGTGTGGAAGAAGGAAGAAGAAGAAGTTGTAAGAAATTAATGGAGTTATGGAGGAGAGAAAAAAGGTTGGTGGGTTTTAATGAGGGTGGTTGTGATGGAATGGAGGTGGAGGATAGGCTAAGGTGTTCCACTCATGGTAAACCAAACCAAACCAAACCAACTCCACAAAATAAGACCAAGCCATGGTCCAAAACCCATTTACGAGAAACCAAAATCCGTAAGTCGAGAAAATAAAATACGTGCCAAAAATCAAATTACGAGTACAAATACGAAATACAGGAAATGGGGGTGACAACTCTACCCACCTTCAAAGAATTCCGTCCTCGGAATTTAATCAAGAAGCTAGAGATTGTCACGACAAGCTATACTAAGCACAGACAAGCTACACTAAGCAGTTCAATCATACAATCATACAATGCAAGCAAGAAAGGGAAAGCGTAAGGCACAAGGAAGACATTATACCTTACGAGTCAAACAGGTAGGGGTATCGCGATCGGATGTCGTCCTCACGCTCCCACGTTGACTCACCCAGAGAGTGATGACCCCAAGCAACACGGACTAATTTAATAGTCTTGTTCTTGAGTATCTTTTTCCTCCGGTCCAAAATAGACACGGGCCTCTCCTCATACGAAAGGTTGGTTCCAACAACCAACTTCGAATGATCTAGGATATGGCTCGGGTCTGGGATGTACCGTCTTAATTGGGATACATGGAATACATCATGTACCTCACTTAGCGACGGCGGAAGAGCGAGACGATAGGACACATCGCCTACTCGCTCCAGAATATCGAACGGCCCTATATACCTAGGACTAAGCTTTCCCCGCACGCCAAAACGAATGACGTCGCGGGTAGGCGAGATCCTAAGGAATACATGGTCGCCGACGGCAAATTCTAAGGGACGTCGATGAGCATCGGCCCAATGGGGCTGGCGATCCTGAGCAACTCGGAGGTGATCTCTGACCTTCCTGACCACTTCAACCGTCTGAGAAATCAGTTCTGGACCGAGCATCTGCCTCTCTCCGACATCGTCCCATGCTAACGGGGATCTGCACTTCCTACCATACAGAGCCTCGAAGGGTGCCATCTGGATACTGGCCTGGAAACTATTGTTATACGAGAATTTCACCAGGTATAGGTGATCCTCCCACGAACCACCGAAGTCAAGGGTACATGACCGCAACATATCTTCGAGAGTTTGTATAGTACGCTCTGACTGCCATCTGTCTGCGGATGATACGCTGAGTTGAACTTGAGACGAGTCCCCAAACTTTGATGAAGACTGCGCCAGAAGTGCGATGTAAATCTCGTATCCCTGTCTGATACTATGATGACTGGCACTCCGTGAAGTCTGACGATCTGTCTGAGATACATCTCTGCTAGCTGTGCCGTCGACTGTCCAACTCTAAATGGAAGAAAGTGTGCCACCTTGGTGAGCCTGTCTACAATGACCCAAATAGCATCTCTGCCTGCCGGAGATCTGGGTAACCCAGTCACGAAATCCATGGTTATGTGTTCCCATTTCCATTCTGGAATCGGTAAAGGTTGAAGAAGTCCAGCTGGCCTCTGATGTTCAGCCTTGAATTGTTGGCAAACCAAACATCGAGAGACATACCGGGCTATCTCTCTCTTCATACCATTCCACCAAAAGTGTTGACGAATATCTCTGTACATCTTCGTGCTGCCTGGGTGGATAGAATACTGCGAGCTGTGAGCTTCTGCCATGACTTCCTGTCTGATATCTCCTCTGGGTACACAAAGACGCGTGCCGTGTCGAAGCATACCATCCTCTTGAATACATAACTCTGGCCTTCTCCCTGTCTCGCACTCTGCTCTGAGCCGCTGAATCTTGGAATCTGTTAACTGTACAGTCCGGATCCTATCAACTATGGTGGACTGAATCTGTAGGCTGGCCATCAAGGCCACATTGGAAGGAAGAACCACTTCAATTCCCATCTTCTGAAGATCCGACAATAACTCTGGTTGTGCCATCAGGAAATAAACTCCGGCTCTCCGGCTCAACGCATCTGCTACAACGTTGGCCTTCCCGGGATGATACTGTAAATCCACATCATAGTCCACCAGTAGCTCGAGCCATCTTCTCTGTCGCATATTAAGGTCCTTCTGGGTGAAAACATACTTCAGGCTCTTATGATCAGTAAAGATCTCCACTCTATCTCCGTACAAGTAGTGCCTCCACAACTTAAGTGCAAACACTACTGCTGCTAGCTCCAAGTTATGGGTCGGGTAATTCTTCTCATGATCACGGAGTTGACGTGACGCATAAGCAATTACCTTTCCATGCTGCATCAAAATACATCCCAATCCTTTGCCTGAAGCGTCGCAATAAACTGTGAATCCTCCGGTCCCATCTGGAAGGGTGAGAATGGGAGCCGTTATCAAACCTCGCTTCAACTTCTCAAATGATTCCTGACACTCTGCTGTCCAAATAAACGGCACATCCTTGCGGGTCAACTGGGTCATCGGCGCTGAAATCCTGGCAAAATCTGAGACGAATCGCCGGTAGTAACCGGCCAATCCAAGGAAGCTGCGAACCTCTGCCACTGAGCTGGGTATTGGCCAAGACTCGATGGCCACAATCTTCTGGGGATCCACTTTCACTCCTCCTCGGGTAATGATGTGACCCAAGTACGAAATGCGATCGAGCCAGAACTCATATTTACTGAACTTGGCGTACAACTGGTGCTCCCTAAGCGTCTGAAGGACGATCCTGAGATGCTCCTCATGCTCTGCTTCACTCTTGCTGTAGACCAGGATGTCATCAAGGAACACTATCACAAACAGATCCAAGTAAGGAATGAAAATACGGTTCATGAGGTCCATGAACACTGCCGGCGCATTGGTCGCTCCAAAGGGCATAACTAGAAACTCCCAATGCCCGTACCTAGATCTGAACGTCGTCTTCGGGATGTCCTACTCTCTGACTCTGATCTGGTGGTATCCTGACCGCATGTCTATCTTCAAGAAAACTGAAGCCCCCTTGAGTTGATCAAACAAGTCATCTATCCTCGGGAGAGGGTATCTGTTCTTGATTGTCACTGAGTTCAAGGTACGATAATCAACACATAGCCTGGACGTACCATCCTTCTTTTTCACAAGAAGCATCGGAGCTCCCTAAGGCGATCCACTAGCACGAATGAATCCCTTGGTTCTAAGTTCTTCAATCATCTTGTACAAAATCTCCAACTCTGAAGGCGCCATTCTGTAGACTCGCTCTGATACTGGTGCTGTCCCGGGAATCAAGTCAATGGTGAACTCGATCTCCCGCTCTGGTGGCGTCCCTAGAAGTTCCTCTGGGAAGACATCTGAAAACTCTTCAACTATCCGGGGCAGCTGCACTGCTGCTACTGCCATCCGCAATACTGGAGGAGATGGCTCTACTGTGCCTCTGGAAAATGAAAACTCTGGCTCTCCGGGAATACTAAAGACAACTCTGCCAACATGGCAGTCTATCCTAGCATAATGGTTCCTCAACCAATCCATGCCTAGGACTACATCATAGTCTGCCATAGGAAACTCTATGAATCTAGCGGGGAACTCCCTACCGCTAACTACGATCCGACACGAGGAAAACACTCGATCTACTCCCATAAGACCATTACCAGTAAGTATATTGAGTCTCACTGATAATGACTCGGGCTCCAATCCTATCCGTGTCGCGAATCGTGCAGACATGAATGAATGAGATGCACCAGAATCAAATAATACAAATGCTGGAAAGGTGTTGACGAGAATAGTACCTGCCACTACCTCACCTGGTGCAACTTCTTCTTCCATGGTCATCATCATAGCCTGACCTCTAGCTGCGGGTCCTCTCTTCTGGGAACCCCTCTGCCGACTCTGTGCTGGAGCCTGGGTGAACTGCTGCTGGAAGGCCTGGGCCTGGGGCGCCAATGGCCTCGGGTACTGCTGCTGCTGCTGCTGCTGCTGGACTGGAACTGGGGCTGGTCCTCTCACCGAAGAACTAGAAAGGTTGGATGATGATGGACCTCCCCTATTCAGGCAGGTCCCTATCTTATTATCTGCTCCTCCGCAAGCCAGGCACAATCCCTGCGCCCTACGACACTCTGCCACTACATGGCCCGACTTCCCGCAATGAGAACATCCCATCGCGGAAGTCTGCTTCTGCTTCTGCTGCTGCGGGTACGTCGGGGTCGAATGCTGAACCGACGTTACTGAGGCCGCCCGCCTCGGAGTTCCAATGGTCAATCCCCTAGCTGCCGGGGCTGGAGCTGATGATTGGTGCATCTGACTGTGGGACCGCTTCCTACCTCCGGTCCTATCCACGATCCGCTGGGAGGTGTACTCATGCCTCCTAGCCGCCCTCAATACTGCATCGAACGTCTGATGCTCGAACTGTTCCACTGCCAATAAGATTTCCAAATGTAGTCCCTGCTGAAACCGCTGGGCCGTGTCAAATTCGGTTGCCACCAAGGTAGGGGCAAACCTACTCAGCCTAGAAAACTCAGATGCATAACCATCGACCGTCCTGCCTCTTTGCTTCAAGTTGGTAAATCTAGTCTGCAGGTCGTACCGAGCCACAGCATCAAAGTACTTCGTCTGGAACCTCTCCCTAAACACTGCCCAAGCAATGGGTGCCACTAGTCCAATGGCCTGTGCTGCCCACCAACTGTGAGCCAAGTCCAGCAACTGTAGGCGTACCACCGCCACCTTCTCGTTCTCGGGTGTCCTAGCTGCTTCCAGAATCACCTCGATATCCTGAAGCCATGCATCCGCGGCAACCGCATCCTCGGTGCCGTCGAAGAAAGGAGGGTTCAATCGCTTGAAGCTGTTCGCCGCCTGGTTCCGTGGATGTCCGCCTCGGGTCAAAGCATCTTGAACTGTCTGGTACAGGGCGTCGCTTCGACGATCCTGGGAAGCTATCAAGGTTCTGATGAGGCCTACTAAGGTACCATCATCTGGCTCTGCGGGCTGGACGGGCCGAACTGGTGACTCTTCTCCAGTAGGCACAACTCTGGAGGCTACCCCGGAATGCTGGGCTTGATCTCCGGGTTGCTGCTGGTCTACGGGACGTGCTCCACCTCGTTGATCGGTAGGACCAGGTACAGTGTCGCTGAAGAAGACGACACAGGGAACAATAAGGAAAGGACCAGGACAGATCTATGATATAAGCACAGGATCAGGGCAAGAATTTCAGGAATTTGAAAATACGGCGGAGATCAAGGGCGAATACTAATTGAGACATCTATTCGGTAAACCCTCACATTTCTTGATTGACAAAACCTGCATGGGCCACCACTTAAACCATGTCACGCCCCAGAACCAGAATACTGGAGAGCGGGGGCAGACATAGCCAGCTACGTATATTGAAATAGAATACATCTCAACTATACAGTCACGACTGTCTAGGTATGGGGGTTTACTACAAGCCAGCTGTCTCTTAAGGTCAAGCCTATTGTCTCAATCTCAAGCAATTAACAGAGTTATAAGATATTAGAGCATCAAATATATATATATAAGGCGTCCCAAATATTACATATTGGATGATCATGAAGCTAGTCGTACAAAATGATAGGACTAGCAAGAGTTCAGTCATACATGATCAACCCTAGGATTTGTTAATCATGTTTGCAGCCCGTAGGCAGACAGTAAGTAAATGTGCATCGAGCTAACAGGTGCTCGTCGGCTAAACGCCTCAAAAGAATAAATTTACATATAAGTGGATGAAACAAAAAGGGAAAACCCACTCGTAGCCCGGGTTTCGTCTAGTGTTCACCATTGGGCTGGAAGCTTGGTAGATCCTCAGGAGCTGCTCTGAAATCTGGCCACACAAAACCAGCTGGGTCAACCCCAGAAAGAGCAAGTGCCACAAGGAGGCCACAAATAAGAACAAAAGCCAGCATATCAGAACATAAAGAATAAAAGAAAGTACAAGTAGTAAAGTATACAGGGCGATAAACGACTAGGGACGTGGAACCATTCCGGGAGCCAGGTTACAATCCTTAAACCAAACAAGGACCGAGATTGTACCCCTTCGCCTGAATAGCTCACTGTCTCTACCCATTTATCGTTAGAGACAAGGAAAACAAACATGCTCAGGAGATAGCAGGTACTGGAGCTAGACAAGACTTAGACAAGGCTGGACATCATGCATTCACAAGCGGCCAAGCAATTACTATGGCTTACTACTTTAACTAACTAGGGTTATCACAAGCCTTAATTACTAACAAGATGCAAGGGAGAATTTCCAGTCCCAAGCCCTGCAGACCATCCAGTTATCCTTTCGCGGGTTGAGAGTTATAGGTGGGTACATTGCCCGGAAGACAAATGTACCCTTAGGTGACTTAGAGGGTGCAACACATGACAGTGTGCTGGAAATGTGCTCTACTCGTCGGCAAGCTATAAGTCCATTAAAGCGCCCAGATAACGAGATTGCCTGTGACTGGGAATTCTCCATGTTCTAGTTTGATCTAATAATTAGCCTAATCTAATTTAGCGCGAGTCCCTGGCCGTGGTACCCAGGAAGTCATGTCCTAGACATGATGCAAGACAAGACAAGTGGATTGTACAAGCAAGCAAGCAGGAGCACCCACGGTGTCAAGTTGATTATACGAGTCAAGTTACAAGTTACAAGTCAAGTCAAGTCAGGTCAAGTACAGGTCAAGTCAAGTACATGTCAAGAGTGCGCCGCCACGGGCCACTATCAAGTCAGGTTGGTCATGTCAGGAGTGCACCACTACGGGTCACTGTCATGTTATGCTAGTTCCTTGTCATGCCATGCCATGTACAATAGTCATTCCAAACATATTAAGTAAATCAAGTTCATGACAAAAGGCATAAGGATATAAAATGGGCGTAAAATATCTAATAAAATACCAATATACAGGGCTATAGAAGAGCCAAGATTAAGGAAAAATAAACCAAATCTCTATGATTGGACAGATTGCGCAAGGGTCCCTGGGGTCGGGTTGTGCAGGAGTCAAGTGTGCCAGGGGCCAACTGCGCAGGAGTGAGCTGCGCAGGAGTCGGCTTGCACTGAACTGGTTGGCACAGGGGCCAGATTGCGTATGAGTGGATGGCGCAGGGTCAGATTGCGCATGAGTGGAGTGCGCGGGGTCAGATTGCGTATGGGCAGACTGCGCATGAACGGACTGCGCATGAGCAGACTGCGCATGAGTCCATGCGCACTCGGGTTGAGCGCAGTTCACCAAGGGGCAAGCTGCGCGGTCGGCGCTGCGCTAAGGAGCGCTGGCCGAGGGGGAATGCGCAATCCAGTCCTGCGCTAAAGAGCGCAGGCTGCTGTCTTCTTCTCCAGGCCGAGAAGAAGACTCCAAGAACTCTAAGGTTCAAAACTTCATATCTTGGTAAAATCAAAACCAAATCTAGATTTTCAAAGGTCTAACTTGAGTAAAATTGAATTCTCTTCCACATGGAAGCATCAAAACATGCAAAAATCGAAGTTTAATGGATCAAAACCAAGGATTTTCGAAAATGGTTAAAACCTAGATCTAGAAAAATGAAAGCTCCAAATCATAAAATGTCAAGTTCTAAAGTTGTTCTCCATGGCCTAATCTAGTTAATGGACAAATAAAAAGTGGTGCTTATTAGATGGCAAGGTGCACTTGCCTATGGGTTGGGGAGTTGTGTGGAAGAAGGAAGAAGAAGAAGTTGTAAGAAATTAATGGAGTTATGGAGGAGAGAGAAAAGGTTGGTGGGTTTTAATGAGGGTGGTTGTGATGGAATGGAGGTGAAGGATAGGCTAAGGTGTTCCACTCATGGTAAACCAAACCAAACCAAACCAACTCCACAAAATAAGACCAAGCCATAGTCCAAAACCCATTTACGAGAAACCAAAATCCGCAAGTCGAGAAAATAAAATACGTGCCAAAAATTAAATTACGAGTACAAATACGAAATACAGGAAATGGGGGTGACATCCTTCAACGCATGGGCCCTGGCTAAAATGGGATCGGCATGGTTCCCACTTGGGGCACCAGAGGCTTAATCAATAATAGCATGACGTTCCGCAGAATGCCAGTGGCCGTCATTAATCATGGGTAATCTCACCCGCGTCTCCGACGGAGCTCATGGGTTACAAAAGGTAAAGTACATAGTAGCCCATATGCTAAGGTCCTGTCCTCCCCGTCCAATGCCTACTATGTTGTATCCATAACACAAAACCTCTATTAACCGCTAAGTCAAACTAAGCATGCAACCCCAATTAGCGGTTATTTCTATCGCATGGCTTATACGTACCGGTGGCCAGCCAATCATGCATGTCCGAGTTCTATATGTAACTCACAACTCCGTGGTACAAATGTGTCAAGGCCTATGAGTGCAACACAATATGGCGGTCCCTTAACTCTCGGTTTCAATGTGTAATAAGTAAATAAATAGTAGGAAATATAACTTTATTTAACAAAGTATCACAGTTTATTTTGTAGAAGTAAATAATAAATAATGCATGAATATAAGCTAAGTAAATAAATAGCAGATGGCAAGGTATCTTGCCTGGAGGTAATGAGCAGAATGGCGATGCTTGATGACTCAAATCGTCAGAATAGGGAAGCAATAAAAGCTAACTTTTACGAACGACCTCGGATGCTGAAATAAACATCACGAACAGATTTGGCATAAAAGAAATACCTAGGAAATGCCTGTCCAAAAGTCTAATTCGGGAACAGGGCAAAATCGTAATTTCGGGTCAAAACGATATCTGCTGTTGGACCCGTTTTGCACCGAAATGTATTCCAAAACCTACGGTCTCTAAAGTTGTTAAACTATATGTCTATGGGTCCAATTTAAGGAGACGAACCCAACCGTATGTCCAAAGTTGGATTCCGGCGGGCCGTGCACAAAATCGCCCGTTGGATCGAGCTATAGGCCCGCCAATTTGGCGTTCCGATCAACCTGCTCAGAATCGGACCAAACTTGGCATATAGGACCAAAACATTGATACGGTCCTGATGGCGCAAGTTTCACGTTGATCCAACGAACGTGTACGAAGTTATGGTCAAGTTTGCAAAACGTCGATACGGGGGTATCTCGACGGATACGTACTGATTTCGTCGCGCATATGCAACGAAATCGAGTTCCGTCAGTTCCCACACGTCGATAACATCCATATGTGCCTTTTGATATGAATAGTATGCGACCACGTCGCCTGCTTTGTCGGGGCGCATGCCGTATCGGAAAAGTTCTATTAAAAATTACCGTTTTTGAAAACTGTTTTTCCTGAATTTCAAACTGGTTTATCTCATTATTTCATAATTGAAAATCGAAACTATGAAGATCATTTTGATGCCGTATATGTTGTCTGCAACTAACTTGAATTAGTTTTTCAAAATCCCTAATATGTGGTTCAAAAACTGGCTTCCAAGTCGAGGTTTTGGATAGCCTTACTGCTCTGTTCTCGACAGGTTTTAGCTAGACTTTGTGTCGTGTTTCTGGTCGATCTGATGGGGTATAACAAAATTCCTTAGAAGGGATTTGAAGAGGGTCATATAGGCTTTACCTAGGATCTTCTAGATCGAAAACTTGTCGGGTAGAATTAAAGAAAAGTTGGAGGGAACTTGAGTACCTGGCGGATGCTTAGAAACAGAGTGCCCTGTCTGGGCTCGGTCCGACCTCCACTCCGGGGTTGCACGGCCGGGTCAGGCAGTCGAGGGCTTCGTTCAGGCTGCCGAGAGGATGTGTGGTAATAGAGGGAAGACTTCGAGTTTGCAAGGGTAGTCGTATCTAGAGAGAACTTTAGGAAAAATCCCTTCTTCCGATCGGACTGGTCCCTTTAAGCATGATGTTTGAATTTTGATCTATAATCGAATTTAAATTCGATTTAAATCTGCTTTCAAACTAATCCAGTAGAGAATCGGGTTTGGGATATGATAGGAACAAAAAATTTAAAAGATTTGTAAGGATTGATTTAAATCATTCCCATTCGAGTGCTGATTTTCGCACTTGGGGATCGGAAGAGGGCTGGTTTCTTTAAATCGTGAGATTTGTAACTCTCACGAGTTTTTCCATTAACTCGTGAGACAGAGGGTCATATATCCTTATATACATATGCTATATGTATTATAGTATACATGAGTATTCATGGTATATATATGAAGTATATAATAACTGCTTGTTAACAAATATTTTACAAGAAAAAAAATTTAAAATCTAATTTATGCTATTGAAATATATATAGGCATATATTTTATCATATATTTAAAAGCTTACTAGTAACATAATTTAGCAAAATTTTATATACAAAGAATTTAAATTCAATAATATACTCATATATTGAGCTTATATCTATTCATTTATATTTGTATATACATTTATAATTACTTATTCACACTAATACCGTTTTAATATTAATTACTAAAAATAAATTGCCAATAATTAGTTTATAACCTATATCTATATATGTAAATAAAACCTTTTTATTGCATTCACTCATATAAACAATGCATTAAAAATGAAGCATTTGACATCTAATAAAGTATATAAATAATAATAAAAATAATTCTAATATTATCAAATATTTTTTAATCATATTTTGATAAATACTCTGTACCAAGTTAGGACTATTATTCAAAGTATAACAATCTACTAACAAAATTTCTAGTTACGTATATTTATTTAAAAAGAGAAATTTTAGAATTAAAATAAAAACTAATAAACACGCCTAAAATTTTAAAATATAAGTAAAAATCCCAAAAATATAGGGGTTTTTCGAAAGGAATAAATCTGAGAACTCTAAGAATCCTGAAACCAATACAAAACCCAAATGTGTAGACACGCATCTCATATATATATATATATATATATATATATATATATATATATATATATATATATATACATGTTAACATTACAAATTAATCATCAATTAACAATTTAAAGTGATATTAAAACTCTGAAATTTCTAGGAAAACGGAACATGTATCAGTGATATTGGTAAACCCTAAATTCGAAACTCAAAATCCATTATTATTCCAAATTAGGGTGACCAGAGTGTTCTTCCTATGTGTGCGTGTCAGGGGGAAGTATTCGTGTCGAAGTAAGTGGACATGAAGGTGTCCAAACTCTCAAAACACAAAAATAGTGAACACGGTATCAATCTCCTCGTGCGGCCGTGTCTCATCCTCGTGGACACGACACAGGCCACGTGGAGTCATGTGCTCATGCATACACCTAGCCCAGGTATAGGGCTACACATTCAAGTCCCCGACACATCACCACGACATGTCTAGATGAGACACGAAGGTCGTATCAGGGTCGGCTTGCACGCGCGTGCACGACAGGGCCAGATCCGTGCGGCTCGATTTGCGAGTCCAACACAAAACGAGATGACATGGCACTTGGGGGCTGACATGTCAGTCATGTCCCCAAGCCATACACCAAGTTTTGTATGTCTAAGTGACACAGACACTGGGCACTGCCACCCGATCAGCAGGGCACGCACGCGCGTGTGTCGTGCTGTGGTTCGTGTCTAATTTTGGACACAAACATGACTCAATACGTGCTCAGTCCAATACAACATCAAAAGTCATGCATAGATCTACAAATCCATTCAATTAGTATTCAAAATTATGAACAAAAATTCCTTTGTGACATTTCATCAAACACCAATACAAGAACAGTGATACGTGTCCGATACGGACACCAAATCAATACAAATTCCTACGAAACTCATCCTACAACTAGAGGACACCTAGATGGATGCATCTACGGGAATAGTTCATGAAATTATAGAGTTTTGGAGAAATTACCTATTGAGATGAATTCCTATAGAAAGCTTCAATTGTGTAGATCCTCTTTGCGTCTCCAAAACTCTAATGCACTCAAATTCTGAATTTCCTCACCAACAATAATTCATAAACAATGATCAGAACCTAATGCAAAAGACTAGGGTTTAAAAGGAGAAGAAATGAAAAAGTTAGGAGAGATACTTACTTAGGTTTTCCAGGTGAGAATGAATGAAAAAGAGAGATGAATTCTCAACATAAGGTATTAAATAAGCTCCCCCCTGACCTAGCTTCGCCGGCCACACTTGGATGGACTAGACTTTCCTAATGGATAGGCTTGGGCCTCTTTTCTATGGCTAAAATAAAACATTAATTAAAAGGAAGTTGTTAACTAGCCCCTAATCAATATGCCAATAGCTTCTAACCTTAGAACAGGATTAGTAATCCTAACAAATCATACTACTAGGTCACTAAGTCATGGTGAGACACTAAGCTAGGTTGCACCAAGGCTATATTGTCATAAGGCCAAAAATCACTACACCAATAATATAATATATAGAATAATCAATGAAATTTATAATTACCAAAATACCCTTAAATAGAAAAAAAAATGGTTGTGACATGGTAGAAGAAGAACTCCTTCTATTTATAGAGAACCGAGCACATATACGATGTGTATTAGGGTTCCTGAGATATGAAAGAATCTGTCGTCATTGCACGGTGCCGGCTTCTGCGGCACTGACACGTAGCGGACATCGAGATTCCCCTCTAACGAGATCTCTGGTGGTTATAAACGTAACCGAAGGAGGTGACACGTGGCACGTGCCGATTTGTTTGGTCGGATACAGTCAAGTAAATCTTAGGATTTTATCCTAGATTTGGAGTCTAATTGTTCCTCGTCTAAGATTTAAATCAATCTGATATGGTATCAATCATGATTTAATCCTAATCTTCTTTGCAAGAGGCGGTTTAAACAAACCAATTGGGGTAGACCCATACTTCCTGCGCCTCTGGTAAGGACTAAGTACTGCTCTGCTTCTGGGGTGACGAGTAGATCGTGCTTCTGGAGACGACAGAACCTCTATACTTTCAGGCTACGAGTGGACTTGGCTTCGAATGATGACGAGACTTATGTGCGTACAGAGCAACTTATGAAGCTATATTTCGGGATACCATAGTCATTGTGCTGTAGGCGACAAGTAGGCTTGTGCTTCAGGTTGACGAGGTTATTGTGCTTTTGGAGCGACGGGTTAACTTATATTGGTTGCGAGGGGAGTTCCCAAGTCTCTTGTAGAGAAGTGACTTAAGCTTCTGATCCGGACCAGATGACTGTGATATGGGAATGGAGATGGTATGAGCATATCAGCATCCTGTACCTCATGCGGACGCAGGTAAGTAGCTGCACTTCTGAATAGTGAGGGTGTTGACTGCGAAAGAAAGGGTATGACACCCTTGCGCATCTTGTGTTTGGCGCAGGCAGGTAGCTGCGCCTCTGGAGTGAAGTCATTAACTTTTGAAAAAAAAAAGGGGAGGAGGGCCTACCACCATCTTGTTTCTGAGGTTGGTGCAGGAAGGTAGCTGCACCTCTGGCTTGAACGCTCTGGCTTTTTAAAGTGCTAAGTTACTGATATACTTCTGAGAGACTGCACCCACAAGAATATCATAGCATGCTTTGGTGTAGGTCAATTCTCTAGCGTGTGCATCGAGAAGAAGGAAGGCTGCGCTTCGATAAAGACTACATCCCTTGTAGATCCCTCTAGGGTTCGGTCGAATCTGCACTAGATCATTTGTAGAAGAACAGAATTAGTCCCTTATGTATGGTCCTAATGTGTCTGTACTAGACATTGGTAAACATGAAAATAAAGGGACCTCTCTCTATATCTTCTATTTTTTCTTTTAGCACTGAGCCTGAGTCTTTTGCATCTTCTGCGCTTTGGAGAAGGGTTGTCTTCAGCTGAGACTTTTCATGCTTCTACAATAGGGAAAGATAGCACATATGCGATGTGCATTAGGGTTTTAAGATATAAAAGAATTTGCCATCATTGTATGGCGGGGGCTTCTGCGGCACTAACACGTGGCAGACATTGAGATTCTCCTTAATCGAGGTCTCTGGTGGTTATCAAAATAACAAAAGGATGAGACACGTGGCATGTGATGATTTACTTATTCAGATGCAGCCGAGTAAATCTTAGAATTTTATCTCATATTTGGATCCTGATTGATCCTCGTCTAATATTTAAATTAATTTGATAAGATATCAATCATGATTAATCCAAATCTTATCTTCGAGAGAGTCAGTTTAAGCAAACCGACTGGGTAGAACCATGCTTCCTGTACCTCTGGCGAGGTCTAAGTACTGCTGCGCTTATGGGGTGACGAGTAGACTGTTCTTCTGGAGACAACGGTGCCTCTGTGCTTTCAGGCGATGAGTGGACTATGCTTCGAAGACGACGGAGCGTCTGTGCATATGAGCAACGAAAAGGCTGTACAGTTTCGAGCGACAAAGTCACTGTGCTTTAGGGTGACGAGTAGGCTTGTTCTTCAGGTTGACGATGTTATTGAGCTTTTGGAGCGGCAGGTGGACTTGTGTTGGATGCAATGGTATCTTCCAAGTCTCTGATGAAAGATAGTTGAGCTTCTGGGTCAGAGCAGAGTGTTGTGCCGTTAGAGTTGAGGTGGTATGAAAACATCACCAGTTTGTGCCTGAGGATGGCAGAGGAATGTAACTGCACCTCTGATTGAAGACATTGGCTTTGGAATCTTCTTTTAAAGAGCAATGAATGACTGCTCCTTAATGAATAACTCCATCTTAATTGCCACCATTACTTAGGAAATTTCAAGGGGTCCTAGGATAGTCTAGGACTTAGTCGAATGAACTTTATTTCATGAGGTTTATCGTGCTGAGTCCCAAAACTTTGATTGTCGGTCATGTGACCTGCATTTTGGACCACTTTTGCCCTATATTAAGGGAAAGTTTCTTCTGAAGAGCCACGTCTTCTTCTTCTTCTTCTTGTCCTTCAATACTATGCTGGATCTAGACTTAGCTTCGAGCGACGATTGGCCTTGCCTAAGTCAAATTTTGGTTGAGGATTCCTTCGTTCAAATGGGCTAAGCCTTTGTAGAAAAACTATTGATGAACCTCGGAACGTGCTGGAACGCTTCTTATGAGGAGTTCGAACCTAGGCAACATCTTGTGGGTGGATGGCCGACCCGAAGAGCCACAGGTTGTGCTCTGTCCTGCCCATTCTGGGCTTTTGAGACCTTTTGCGCCTTCTGGAAACCCGGGCCAATTGCTGCTTCAGGAAGTTGCTCGCTTCAGTCGAGTATGTAGCACCCAGTTTCCCAAATGAGGGTAATTTTGAAATTTTGTGTTTATAATTATTTTAATAATGATATTTAATTCATGATATAATTTTTGGTGATTTTAAATTATTTTAAAATTATTTAAATCAATGACTTGTGGTTTTGACGTTTTGCTAGTGAAACCCTAGAGACTGTTTGACCTAGAGCCTAACCATGTGATTATGATATTTTAATGTCATTTTTGGCCTAAGGATATTTTTTGCATCTGACCTCTTTGAATTATTTTGATATTATTTTATTATTTATAATATTGTTTGGGGTTATTTGAGTCGGGTTCGAATTTCAACTCAATCCGACTTGAAACGGGGACCCGGGGGTAGTTTGACTCTAGTGGGACTCACACACTAGTTAGGCATGGCCCACATGATATTAATTTTAGTCCACATGATAAAAATATTTTAGTTAGAGGTTATACTAATTATTATGGATAAGGTTAGTATGATTAGAGACTTTAGAATGACTAATTTAGCCCCAACCAATTAGCCCTTTCCTAATACTCATAGAATAGGTTAGTGGGGGCATTTTGGACCTTACTATAATAGGACAAATAGCCCCATATGGCCAGTCACTTTGGGAGAGGATAGGCTCAAGTTTATTTTATTATTCTCATCCACACTCTCTCTCTTGTTCTTTCCCAAATTCCTAGAGAGCAATCCCTAGCAATTTCTCCACCAAATCATTCCATTTCACCACCAAATCTTCTTCTTTCCTTCTCCATTCTAGCCAACGAGGAAGCTACCCAAGTTTGGGAGGATTCGGAGCTCGTTCGTGTCCTTTTGGAATCTCTACGTGTCGGTGTCGCTCCGGGAAGGCTTTTCTTCGATTCGATCTACCAGGAGGTATAAATCCCTTCTTCTTTTCATTTTCTCATGCATATAGGTCTATTTTGAACCCATAGGAATGACCCCATAGTTGTATCTCCATTTGTGTCTATTTCGTGTCCATTTGGAGGTCATAGGAGTGTCATTTGTGTTGTGATTGTGTCCATGTGGGAAAATCCCAAATTTGGACACACTATGCGTTGTTGTTATGTATGAATGAATTATTACATGTTTAATCTCATATTTTTGTATTGGAGATGTGTTCTATAGTGTCTCATATATACATATTAGTGTAGAGAGTGAGTTCTTGATATATTATGTTATATACTTGTGTTCTTTTGTCTCAAACTACCTAAATCCGTCATGATTTTTATCCACATTTTTAATTTTAGCCCTAATTAGAAATGTCATAACTTCTAGCTCAAAGCTCGGTTTAATCTCCCATTTTTTTTAAAAGAAGCATATTGAAGTTAGCTTTCCAAAAATATGTATTAATAGGCGTAATTCTTTCTGTAAATTTCTGGAGAATTATTTGAGTGTCAGCTGTACGAAAGACAAACGCGTTCTCGGTGTTTTTGCGATTCCGGGAGTTTCCGGAAACGAAAACGCGATCCGTTTAAAGTTTCGGAAAGCTAACACATAGATCTATAACATACTTTAATCCTAAATTTTAATTCATGCTGAGATGGTACAGTATTGATTATTAGTAGGAGTTACTATTCGGCATATGTATTTTGTGCACCCTTGTGTGTAATATAATGTTCTATTTGATTTTAACCCATGTTAATGTATATACATTATGTAATTAAATAGAGAATATAAGCATGAGTAAATGGTTAAATAAATGATATATGAGGTGTAAGTATCCTATCTAATGTAAGCATGTATAAGTATGGCTTGTAATAAATATGTAGGTTCCATAGTATGTAATGTATGGTGCATATAGTGGTGCAAGAGAATAATGAATGATGAATGAATGCAAGCATGAATATAATGTAATAATAGATGTAATGTATGCAATATACAAGTTAATGAAATATAATGTTCTATGTTAACACAAATCCTATATTACCTCATGTACTCCCTTACACTATGTTGACACTATCACACTTGACACATTGTTCACTTACACTTTGATACTCTTTGATATGTATACACTATGTATGCCCATTTAGCCCTCACTTGCCCCTTTGCCATGTTTACATACACACACATAGTCTCTTAAATAAGTATTTATGAATATAGTTAACTTAGCTATGTATGTATATTATATATATGTTAGCATATTGTGTTGTAATATATAAGTTTATATAACCATTTGAAATGCCGTGATTATAGACCTAATGTTGAATACCAATATATGCATGTGTATATATGTGTAGACATATATAGCTTAAAGTAATAGATTACCTAGTGT
The DNA here is from genome assembly GCA_029216955.1 of Iris pallida. Taxonomy (NCBI): domain Eukaryota; kingdom Viridiplantae; phylum Streptophyta; class Magnoliopsida; order Asparagales; family Iridaceae; genus Iris; species Iris pallida. Next base: position 8,560,021 of record JANAVB010023996.1, on the reverse strand, counting down.
ATATCCAATGTAAATTCTTGCCTATTTGAGTATTGAATAATTGCATGTTATATAGAGTTGGGTGTATGTTGGCTTGTATAGCCTTGTATTGATGTGTGCTTGCTAGGATAGTCTTGGTTAGGCCTAGTAAGACTTACTGGGTTAGGACATGACCTAGTTTGACCTAGTTTGACTAGTGCAGTTGACCAGAGTTGACCAAGGGTTGATTTTGGCCTAGTTTGGCCTAGATTCATGTAGAATGCATTGTAGTGCTTTATATTACCCTTCTGGACATGTTGTGACTTATGCTGTTCTAATTAGGAGCCAGACACCTTATAACCTGTGTTGCTTTAAATAGGACTCTGTGGCTTCAGTTGGACTCCCTATACTTATCAGTTGTTCAGGTTATCAGGCGAGTACATTCTCTGATAGTTTTCTCATTTATTTGTCAATTACTGTATTTCAGTTCTAGTTAGTTGTATGCGATTCTCTGTTACAACACGTGTGGATATTACTGGATTCATGTATACGACACATTTATTTTCTGGCCTTTATTACTGGTATCATCATTTCCGGCTTCTATTACTGGAATCACCTGCTGGAATCATTTACTGGAATCATTTACTAAAATTATTTACTGGTATCATTATATTTTGGCTGGACTTATCTTGAATCATTGTGTCAAAATTCTGGATTCACTTGCCGGGAGGGTAAATACTAGAGTAAGACATGTAGACATACCCCATTACTGGAATTACCCCTACTGGAATCTACTGGAATGATAGCCATCTCTCGCCTGATCAGTGAGAGGTGTGCCGGATTACCCACAGCCGTTTACATGTCGATCTCGGTATTTTAAAAAACACTGTTAGAGTATAGGCTGGACTCACCCTGGAATCATTGATCACTATAACTGGAATCGTCCCTTACTGGATTCATCTTGTATTAGATTCATCTTGTACTAGACTTACATTGGAGTTACACTGGTCTACATTATTGTCTGGACTTCATATCATATTATCCTGGTTCAGCTAGTTCTATTTTTACAGACTCATTGCTATGATTCTTCTCTTGTTTAGTTATTTACTTTCCTTGTACCTTATCTGTCTTTCTTACCATCACCTGAATATAAACTGCCATTTTCATTAATACAACTGCCTATAACTGCTTTATAGTTCTCTGTCATTTACTTGGGTTTTCTAGATGAGATGTGCTCGTTCCTGTCCTGACTGGACCTGTTGATAAATTTTACAGATAGCTTGGAGGTTGCCTGCTAGCCTAGAGGAGACACCTTAGAGGTTGTTTAGATAGTTATTTCAATTGTCTGGAGTTGTATTTACTTTGTGGATTACTGTATTTGAGTTTTGAGATGTATTTCTGGGTTTTTGTATCTTAGACACTTAGACTTCTATCTCCCGTATCTCTTTGGATTTTATGTTTTATCTAACCTTATCATGCTCTACCTTAAATGTGATTGAGACTGTATCTGCTTAGCATTATATTGTTAGATGATGTGACCTAGGACAGCGTTCTACCGCCGACACTGCGGCGTAGGCTGGGCGTTGTTACGTTCTCGTACCCTAACAGTGGGTGCGGGTCGTGACAGAGTAGCTGATGCGCTTTTGGAGGGTTGCGCCTACAAGAAAGTCAGAATACGCTTCAATGGAGATCAATCTTCTAGTATGCATACCGAGAAGAAGGGGGACTGCTCTTTGACGAAGACTAAACCCCTTGTTGACTCCTCTAGGCTTTGTTGAATCTGTAATCAATTCTTTGTAGAAGAATAGGGTTGGTCCTTTATATGTAGCCTTGATGAGTCTATACTAGACCTTTGTAGACATGATAAAAAAAGAACTTTCTTTCATACCTTTTTTTTGTCTTTTTAACACTCTGTCTGTACTGTTTGCAAAAACAAAATTTTGATTACAAACTAAAAAAAGAGTATAATAGTACAATTGATTTCTGGGTAAGTACAATTATAGGAATCTGATCAGAAGACGATCACTTTATCCCTTGGACGATGTGATATCGAAGACACAAGCCTCTGGATGATGCAACAGCACTTTGTCAAGTAGATACAGGGGCTGAAGTCAGTCTATTACAAGAACTGTTCATACCTGAACATTTACGGGTTAAACTGGACCGTCCATGTAAATTAAATGATTTCATGGGACGCCAGGTCTTGGTTAACCATAAAACTAATATATGTTCAACTTCCAGACATACATGGAAATTGCAAAACTTATTAATATACCTTTATTTTACTCCCAAAAGAATTTGATAATGATTGCTTAATCGGTATGGATAATCTTAATCATTATCCTCCATTTAATCGACATTATTTTGACATTGATGGTCGTTCTATTCCTCGAATTCCATTCAATGTCTCAATTGTTGATCGCTATGCTCCAGTAGCACAGCGTGGTGAGATCACTACGACTGACAAAGTGTGCACCTACAACATCCCAATGGATAACAATTTTTATCGAATTATTCATGGAATGTTAGAACCATTGGGATTCGGGAATGGTCTGAAGACGAGAGAAGGTTTCAGCATTGGACTCCACCACATGGTGCTTTGCCGTCCACATCTACCTTCGACGCATGGGAAGGCTGGTGGGACATCGTTTTTGAGACCCCACAAAGAGACACCTCACCGGGTGATAGCGACCCGTCACAAGCTCGTCATAATTGAGGGGTGACGTGTATTATTCCATCTTATCTGCAATATACGTTTGTGGTGTGTTGTCCTTCCTTTTTTGAAAAAAAGTCATATTAACTTTACTTTTAAAAAGAAAGGAATAACTTTAATAAAGTTTATTTATTAAAGTTGAAAAGATCCGATAAACCTTAACCGGTTGAACCGGTGGTAGTACCGCCCTCTCTCCTATAAGGCGAAAGCCGAATATTATGTTTCTGCAGATTTAAACATATGGTTTCTCCTTCGATGGAAATTGTTATCCGTTGGGATGTTGTAGGTGCACACTTTGTCAGTCAAAGACACAAGCCCCTGTAGGAATCTAATCAGATGACGATCATTTTATCCCTTAGACGATGTGATATCGAAGACACAAGCCTCTGGAAGATGCAACAGCACTTTGTCAGTAGATTATGATCATTAGTGATGCCTTGGAACTGGTTTGAAACTCTATTTATAAAGTTCTTGAAATAACTGTTTAGCAGTTATTCTGGGTTACACGCGCCTCAGGTTGTGCGCCTTTGTTCACTTGCGCGAGCGGTTATACCAACTTCTAAAGACACATGGCATCGTTTGAATGAGATGCGCGTGGTCGTGGGCAGTGTAGTAGATACGTTCTACGAGGTTAGTGGCATGTGCGCCACATCTTTCTTCTTTCGGACGTCAGTTTGATCATGTTGCGCCAACTTGGTCAGGTTGTGTGCTGGCGTAACTCAGCAACTTGCACTGCATTCTGGGTATTCTTTGTATTTTATTAATAACCAGCGTGCACCTTGATACACTACATGAAATGCTAGCTATCATCAATATTTAGTAACTGACAAGATCTTCTCGAGCACCGTATTGTACGGGATTCGAACGAATTTCCTTCAATTTTCGTGCTATCAGCTGTCAGGTAATAATGATGGCCATTATAGTTTCTCAAGGGGACTGCCACGTGGCACTCGCGTAACCTGGCTCTGGCGCAACCTGATAGCGGCACAAGTTGATAATGTGGTGCAACTTGATGTTCTGACTTCCATTTGAGTGGCGCAACTTGATGTTCTGACTTTCATTTGAGTGGTGCAACTTGATTTTTAGCCTCTACAAGACTCCCTTCAAAGTTTTCGAATTTTGAAACACTTCAAAATTTTGAAATAATTTGAATTATGCATATTCTGTCATAGGTCGCGCTTGTTTCACCCGACTCTACTTTTTTTAGCGCAAGTTGCAGAATCAGTTTCATTATTTGGGTTATAAATAGTCGTACAATTCTAAGTTTTCCCCTCTTTACCACATTCAATCTTTTCTAAAACCCTATCTTCTCTTCCCGAACTTCTCAGTAATTTGTCGATGGCATCCATGCAATTCACCGTCGAGAAGGTAAAGAAGGTCGCCTCACCTTCATCTCATGCTCCATCCATGCGCGCGCCTTAGTACGCTCCTCCTTCATCACGACGAGAAACAGTTAACCCAGCAATGGAAGGTGAATGTTTGACAACAAACGGAACATCGATCAACCCTTTTTAGGGTTTGGATTTGATTTGGACAACGTGCGCCTTCTCCTTTTAGGTGTAGGCGCACTTCATGACTTGTGCTACCCTTTTTAGGGCTTGGTTGCTATCCACACTGTGTTCGTTTTTATGAACTACATTGTGCGATATTTCGAGAGTTGTGCTTTTTTTATTCTGTGAAATCAATTTGGCGCAACTTGAGATGTTGCGCCATATAAGTGTTTATTTTGACAGAAATGTCGTACAACACAGATGTGGCGCAACCTGATATATCGTACAACATAGATGTGGCACAATACAAAATATTGTGCAACATAAGGGTTGTGCAACCTGTGATGTCATATATTCTATTTCATTGAACCAGACACTTTTTGAGACTAACTTCTATTTGCTCGCCTTTTTATAGTTAATCTCAGAGAAGACCCAAATACTGAAAGATTCACTTCAACATTTAATGTATCAGAGTACCAAGAAGACCTATCATACGTGTCATATTCACAGTATGACCCTCCTGAAACTAGAAAAGCTATACTCACTGCTCAAGAGAATGCCACCCTGCTATGCTTGATGAACGGACAGCCCTTAGAGAGTGTGGATAACATAGTCCACAAGAAACCAGCTTTCTTGTTCGAAGATGCTATCAGGAAGATGTCCCAACCCAGGGCCAAGAAGGAAGGCAGAGTTTATCAGTGTAATAGGGGCAGGATTATGTACCTCACTGAAATATCGAGATACCTATCACTGTCTCGATATGAATTCTCAAATTACTCTCGCCGGATGGCATGGGACATAACTCCAATGCAGCAGGCAAGAGTGGGAAGGATCTGTTTTAGGTTGGTTCCGCAGGACAGAAACCAATTCTATAGCACCTCAAAGAAGTACATCTCCTATCTAAGGGGTTTGATGCCTGGCTGTGTACCTCCAGAAGACTCCTCTCTGTTATTCCTATTTAGAGTACCAATCTTTGCGAACGAATTCGCAAAAGCTGAAGGAAGATACCCAGATCAGACCATACGATTGACAGGCTTGGTGAACCCAGACATGAAGCGCTGGAGTTGCTTGGTTAATTGGGTCTTGACCAATTTAAGGACAAGCTTCTTGAGATAGGTCTTTATGAAGCAGTCTGGGCTACGGTTTATGGCTTCCGTTCGAATGCCCACATATTTTGGCTCGGGTAGAAAAGTATAATGATAAGACTGGTACCTTCATGACTCCTTACGGGGAGATTGGCTTCGCACTTCACGAGATTGGGGAGATTGGCTTCGCACTTTACGAGATGAAGTTCCTTTCCCATCTGCCAATGGGTAACAACCCGTATGAGGAGTACGTACCCACAAACGAAGAACTGGATATCTTGTTAACAGAGAATCCTAAAATGGTAGTTGTCTTCGAGGAGCTCTTGTGTCACTATAAGATATGCTCCCTATACTACAAGAGTGCCATTGTAGGTATATGCTACGCATCCAAGTGGCTGCCATATTTGTTCTTGGGCCATACCTTTGAAGACAAGATACTTGAAACTCAAGCTTGTGATCCTCATTTCTTCAAGCAACTAAGCAACAGCGATGTTCAGAAACTGATGGAGAAATACAAACACGTCGCTAACGTGCTGGACGAGGATTGGTTCCCCTTCAAGGCAGGTGCTCCGATCGAGAGTTACCTCAGACAAGATTATAGACCTATGTCTAAAGAAGCCCAGTTGGCGGGCTTTCTTTCTATATGGCTGCGACAATTTATGGTCCCTGGAGCAAGGGCAGTTGATCGATTCCACCGAGTTGTTCTGTTCGCTATGGTACATCTCGTGTTTGACTACAAGATGGACCTCCTTTCAGCGATGACTTGTCGCTTAAATGCGGGCATGCGCTCTTTTGTGTATACTATGCTTTATGATAAAATTTCCCGACAAGATTTCCTCCGTACCGAGATGCCCTACACCTATCTGTTCGGGTGGTTGTGTTTGCACTATCCCAGTTTGATGGACCCAGATATGAGTGTAGTAGGAGGGGACTTCATAAGGCGTTATTCTAATGCTCGTTGGAATATCAACGCCTTATCAGAATGCCGAAGAACCTTGAACAAGGGTTCTGGATGGAGGTTCCAATGTGTCCCTCCCCCTCAAGGGTATGAGCATGTTCCTTCCAATCTTATGGATATTGAAGCTACATCAGTCCGTCTAATTCCGTCTACCTTTGAATGGTTAAAATCAATCTTATGGATATTGAATCTACATCAGTCCGTCTAGAGCCATATATGCTGAGCCGATTTGCCCGTCAATTCGGCTACGATCAATTACATGTGGCGAATGCCACCACCTGTCTACAAGCCAGAGGCTATTTGATCGATGGAGCTTGGGCGTGGAGATACTACATCGCTAGGGGCACTAAAGCCATATTCTCAATGCCAAACACCCCTACTCAGACAGGCCCATGTATGTTATACACATACTCAAATTTCTACACTTCGACGAATACTTTTGCCGAGAACTTCTATCTATTCCACTGCTTCGCTAGCGATAAACGTAAGAGGTCTGGGACTCGTACTATACTGTCATTCAGAGATGCTGAGGACCAAGACCCTGCTGATGAACCGCTAGAAGCTTCCCTTGAGGGTCTTCTGGATGAGGTGAACGATCCGTTGGATGTGTCGTTGAAGACACGAAAAGACAAATCTCCCGCTAGAGGACTAAACAAGAAGAAGAGAGCTGGAGAATCATCAAATCAGCCTGATGATCTTCCTTCTTCACCCAAGGCTGCGGAGAGGAAGAAAAAAAGGGCCGCAATGGCCACCACTGAACCAGCTAACACAAGGACAACATGATCCCAATCGAAGCAGATGCACACTAGGACGTCCCCTGGAGAAGGAGAAACAACTCATTCCTTGGTTCCGAAGCAAAGCGGAGCCATCCAAGAAGAAATTCTCGAAGAAGAAGAAGAATTGGTGGCACCCCTGCATCGGAAGCCCAGAAGAAAATTGCTGGCAACTAAAGCAGATCGTCCAAGAGTTGGCGCTTCATCTACCATATCCGGGCCAATGGAATCTTTAAGTTAGCATGAAACACCACCACCTTCGCAGTAGGATTTACCACTTCAAAAAGGTAGTATTTAATATTAGTTTCATATAATCATGTTTAACTAAAATTTGACATTGTTCTTTTTTATTTGTAGAGGTTACAGTGATGAACACTCCGATTCAAACCACCCTACTGGATGCGGTTCTTACTCCAGAACCAGCATTTATGAAGGATAGTGTTCCTGTATCTGCAGCTGTTCTAGCTTTCCCAGGAGTGATGATGTCATCTCTGACTCCTGGAGTCCCAGAACCTGAACCCCTGGAGTAGGTTTTGCCTTCAATAGAGTCTCAGTGTCACGACCCGCACCCGCTTTTCGGATTCGAGCTCGTGAGCAAGCCAGCTACGTATCGAGCGGACTCCAGCCCGACGGGAGTACGTATAAGCTGTCAAGGTCATGGGTATCATGTCTAATCTAAACTATATCTCAATCCACAAGAATCATATAAAGCAAGAATGAACAAGTATGGGTCATGGTCTGCAGCCCATTAGCATATTGTCCGATTAGACCCCAAGAATAATATGAGTCTATAAAGTAAGCAGAATATATCATGGTGTGGAATATAAGCACGAGAAGATAATAAAAAAGTAACACAAGCAAATACCTGTATCATGTATCGCAATCCTCTACCATCCTGCTCTGCTAACTAACTCCATGCAGTCGCTAAACCTGAAGAGATCATCAGGTCCTCAGAGGACTAGCAAGATACATAATATACAAGCCAACATGTAAAATTAAAATATACAAGAAGTAAGGAACAATCAAGGACATCCAACGAGACAAAGTGAACCAAGACGCAAGATCTAAACACAAGGATCCTAAGACACTGGCATGCCATACTAGAAATGGCTAATAGGTCAAAGCTATAGACCGTAGTCAAGGCAAGTACTCATAATCTATAGTGTCTCAATCGCTGTCAAGACAAGTACACACAACCAAGACGATAGCCAATCCTAGTATAAAAATCCTATAGACCGTAGTCAAGGTAAGTACTCACAATCTATAGAATATCAACGTCAAGTCCCACTAAAGTCAAGTCAAGTTATAATCAAGTTGAGGGAATCATGGTGTAGGACTAGATGACTCTATCAAGGAATACATATGAACTAGCACAGTGTAATAAATAGAAATATCATAACAGAAAGAAACGAGAATGTACAGGCAAGTAGAAACATGTAAGGTAAATCCATAACAGGACGAGGGTACTAGACATGGAATAAAGCAATCACGAATGTAAGGAAAAGAACCACATCGAGATGAAGAATATGCATATAAATTATACTGTACAAGTTGGCAAGGTATACTTTCCTGGGGGTTGCACGGAGAACCAACAATGTATCGTCAATCACAAGTCAGAAAGTCCAAGTCATCACAACTGTCTTCGAAAGCTGAAATAAATGTTACCAACATTCTCAGAATAGTCAACTTAGCAAGGATTTCCTGTCCTTAAGTCCAATTCTGGACACAGGGACAAAACGGTAATTTTGGACAAAAACGATGTCCGCCGTTGGACCCGTTTTGTACCGAAAAGTGTGCCAAAGTTAATGGTCTCTAAAGTCGTCAAACTATATGTCTACGGATTCGATTTTCCGATATGAACCCAACCGTATGTCCAAAGTTGGATTTCGATATGCCGTGCACAAAATCACCCGTTGAGTCGGACCGTGGGGCCCACAAAACGGCGATCCGATCAACTGTCTCAGAATCGGACCAAACTTGGCATGCAGGACCAGAAAAACGATACGGTCCTGTTGGCACAAGTTTTATCCTGATTTGGCAAACGTACATGAAGTAATTGTCTAATGGCCCACATTTATGCATGCATAGTTATTTTCAATAATCACTTGCATTGGTTACTATTGTTGATGCTATAGTGGATAACCAAAGAGGTGGGGGTCTATTTGTAATTTAGCCAATACTATTCTATATTAAGCATGGTTACTACATGAAATAGTGAAGGGAATGGTGTTGCTTGTTTGGTGGCATCTCAAATAATTGATTATGTGAAGTTCGTGGAAGAAAAAGATTCCTTTCTTCTATGCTTGGAATAAGACAAAACGAATCTAGCTTCAACCTAGGTGAGTGCTAAGGGCTCCCATGTGAACAATAAAGTGGGGTATCAATAATATTATATTAATATTATTTGGAGAAGAGAAGGTTCATAGGTGAAAATACAAGTATTCGATTTACAAGAGAGAGAAAGAGTCAAGTGCATGCTCTATCTGATTTGTACGCACATGCGTAAACAGTACTATATTATAGCCCACCTAGATTACATGCCTATATAAGTATACGTGGTAATTGCATACTTGCATAGCTTATATACTGTCTTATATATAACCATATATAACCCTTTTATGGGACATTCCTTTCTCATGTAATAAATTATACATTCATTCAGTAAAAGTTTCATTAACAGAGATATGGAAAGGGTATAATAGGGATCGTACCTATTAGTTAGGTGAAACCCCTTCCTCTTCTTCCTGATGGAAGAACTGTGCTGCTGCTCCATAATTCTTTCATTGCGATGGCAAGGCAACTCTCTCCGACGAGTCGGGGAGAGGCAAGGTGAGTCCGACATCAACGAATCCAGGTGCACGGAGGGATGTCGGGGTCGTGTAGTCAGCAGGTCGGCTAGACGAGCTGTCGTACGGTCGTGAAGGCACGACGCAGGCGGTCACGGGCCAGCGCATGGAGGCACCCCAACGACGCAGCCGCGGCCGCGCATGAACAGGTCTGGGTGTCCTATATGGGACCGATGAGGCGAAGGATGCACGGAAGACGCTGGTGCAGTCATGCACCGATCAAACTCTCGTGGGGGAGCTCGATAAAGTCGTCGCACTCGGACGCCGTTACTCATGGCCAGGTCGACCACCGGTGGGCAGACGAAGAAGATGACCGAGGTGGCCAGGACATGGAAGACTAGTGTGCTGATCGTGGTCGCGCTGAGTTTGGGGTTTGGAAGGAGTGAAAGGTGATTAGTCATGATGACGAGGCGATCTCCGACCTCCATTCGACGTTGCAGGTGGCTTTCTTAGACGAGGAAGAAGGGTGCTTTGAGGAAGAGGCGGCTAGGTTTTAGGTCTTGAGTTGTTGCACTCCATTACATATACGAATATATATGTTTGGCTGTGAACTTCTAAGGGCTCGGGGCTCTGTTGGTTTCCCATGGCTTTGCTCAGCTTAGCTTGGGCTCAGTCCATTGGAAGGGCTGGGATGTCTCTTGTTTGTGCGGGTGGTCTGCTGTGCTAGGCTTGGCCGGATGGGCCGGGCTGGAATTGCTCCTGTGTTCTTTTTTTTTACTCTAATATATATATATATATATATATATATATATATATATATATATATATATATATATATATATATATATATATATATCTATATATATACATACACCCACATAATTATATATGTATATTTATCTATACATACCCTCATGTATATGTATATTTATATTTACATACGCATACACTCATATAATATATATTTATATATATATATATATATATATATATATATATATATATATATATATATATATATATATATATATATATATATACAAATACCCACATATAATATATACTTATATATATATATATACAAATACACACATATAATATATTTATATATATATATATATATATATATATATATATATATATATATATATATATATATATATATTTACAAATACCCACATATAATATATATATTTATATATGTACATACACATATATATATGGTATAAAATCCTAGCAATCTAGAAATACATCACAAAAGAATATTTATCCTATTATAAAATAATTAACAATTTAATATCAATAACACATATATATATATATATATATATATATATATATATATATATATATATATATATATATATATATATATATATATATATATATATATATTTTATATATATATATATATATATTTTATATATATATATATATATATATATATATATATATATATATATATATATATGTAACATATATATATATATATGTTACATATATATATATATATATATATATATATATATATATATATATATATATATATATATATATATATATATATGTAACAGATGTATCGCAAAATACTTAATATCCCACTAAGCTAAAATACAAAATGCTAATAATGCACACCTACATGGGCGTCTTTGGTCGCTCTACCCGACTACATAGGCTTGGGTTCGGTTAGGGCCCAGTTCGGGCTAAGTTGGTACAATCGGGTCATCTAAAATCAATATTTCTAATTAATAAATAATTAATTCATCAGTGGGGGTTAAGTCGCAACTTAGCCTGGTTTTTCTAATTAGGGCCTCACTATGGCTCAGTCTTCCTTGGCATGGCTAATACACTAGTCAAGGCACGCCACTACACTATCCGTGCCATAATTTCTAGTCGTCTGGTACTTCAAAACTTAACCATGGCTAACGTCGTCTACCGTAATAGGTAACTAAACAATTATCTATAAAAATTCTAAAAATTACCATTTAAACAAATAATGGAAAAAAAAATATTTTCAAAACTTTTCGGGAAGGAAGGCTACACTCAGACAGGAGTTGAAAGTCCCCCTGCTCAGATGGATAAAGTCGTAAATCCTCTTATTGCTCAAACTCCTACTCTTTTTCATGAAGACCAAGAAATGATAGAGGATCTGGAGGGATGTGATTTTGGAGATTTCTCGAATGAAGATTATCTCACCATTGCTGCTGAAGGTGAGCAAGCTTCGGTAGAAGTGATATTGAACGAAGAAGGACCGGCCGAAGAGGACCAGACCACTGTTGCGGGTGAAAAGCACCATATTGATAATGAAGGACATTCAGGCCTGAGAACTGATGAATCAAAAGCTCCTAAAGAGGTTCATAAAGATCAGCCTGGAGCTTCTGTAGCAGCTAGGATTATTGAGAATCCTAAAGCTGATACTGCGGGGATTGAAACCCCTGTAGATCAAACCCCAAAGAATAAGGAGACAAACACAATCGCTCCGTCCCTCCAAACTGAGTCAGGGGCTGGAAGCAGCCGCTTCTTATCGGGTGGCTCAAAAGCTGAAAGCAGCCAAGCAACCACTTCTTTCAACAAAGTATTTTATACATCTCTGAGGCCTCTGGTTCAAAGGGTGATGGAGAAGGATGTTCCTTTTACAACAGTCAGAAGCCCTTCATCTTATCTAATTGGAGGTATCCGCAATATGGAAGATCGGGATCTGGCTACCTACTTAGAGCATGTATTGGACGAGCTTGAGAAATCCATTAAAGTCTACAAGGACCTCAAATGAGGGAATATTCAACAACTCGTAGACGCAGAATGTGAAGCCATGGTTCGTGAAGCTAAAACGAACAAAACTAATTTTGAAGATTTCTTGATGGCTTTCTTCTAACGCTCCGCAGATATGGACATCCAAATTACTGAAGTGGCTTCTACGGTCGAGCATCATAGAACTGCAACTACAGATAAAGAGAAAGAAGCTCTTAATCTGGAAGTTAAAATTGCTCAGCTCCAAGAACGGCTCAAAACGACTAAGCAACATATAGAAGAAGAAATCCAACTGCATCAAGCTGCTGCAAGCCAGTTGAATATTTTGAAGCGTCAGAAAGACGACTTTGTTAGAATACAAAACGAAGAATTAGTACGCCGGACAACTACTTTGCACCCTTTCGACCCAAAGTCTGGAAGGGCCCAAGCTAGACAACAGGTGCTTGATTCCTATGTAGAAAGAGCCAAGGTTTTGAAGAAGCGGATCGCAGACCTCGGCACTCAGCCTCCAGAATAAAATGATCCCAGTTGTTGTCTCTTTTTTCTTTTTCTTTTTGGATACCTTTCATATGATGTACCTTTTTTAAACATTTTGAACATCATTAATAAAATAAAATTTTTGTGGTTTCATTACTTGTTGTATATCCTGTTAAAGATATAAGTAATAGAATAGAAAATATATTCAGAGGTACTGGATGTGACATATTTCTTTGTGAAAAATAACAATATTCATTATATCTGCTCAGAGGTAATGTGGACGTGGCAGAGTATAATTCTTGAGATATTATTATTTTAAAAGATGACTTTATCAGAGGTAATATGGACGTGATAAGTCATTTGATATAGAAAATAGAATTCAGAGGTAATGTGGACGTGAACTCATTTTTCTATTGATGATCTTCAAGTCAGTTGGGACTCAAAGGCAGGATATCATGTCTAAAGCAACCGAGTTCCAAAAGACGATATCTATGATAAAATGACTTGAATAGGCTCTACTGGGGATTTTACTCCGATAGCTGAGAATTGTAGAAACTTTAGAGAACATCTTATACATAGTATTTCTTTAGAAATTTGCCTTTGATAGGCATCATAGTGACTCGGCCATCCATACCAGTCAGTTGATAAGCTCTATTTGAGAAAACTTTGCTTACAATGTAGGGACCTTCCCACTATACTTCGAACTTACCTTTACTCATATGCATCATAGTCATAAAATGTCTGACAGTCAAGACTAATTCTCCTTTCTGAAATACACGTATTTTGACTTTACGGTTGAAGGCTTTTGATATGCGGGCTTGATATAACTCAATGTGTTGTTGAGCTAGGAGCCATTTCTCGTCAAGCGTTTTAAGATCCTAAAATTTAAGACGATCATTATTTTCTATTGTGAATTCTTTAGCAATGGCAATCCTTAGGGAAGGGATCTGAATCTCTAATGGTAGAACAGCTTCACACCCATACACCAAGAAGAAAGGTGTACAACCGCTTGGAGTGTGTATAGTAGTGCGATAAGCCCATAGACATTTTCTATGCTTTTTACTCCACTTTTTTTTATTGGTAGAAACAAATTTCATGAGAAGCTTGATGATAGTTTTGATGAATGCTTCAACCAAACCGTTAGCTGCAGGATTACAGGCCGTAGAAGCAACATTATTGATTATGTTATCATCATAAAACCGAGTAAACTTTTGACTGATGAATTGTGGTCCATTATCACGAATGATTCATCGAGATACTGAATTCGTATATCACATAATGTTTAATAAAATTGATGACGTTGCTAGTCTTGACTTCATATAAAGGTATGGCTTCCGCCTATTTCGAAAAGTAATCAGTTATAGCTATTATAAACCGATGTCCTCTAAATGACGATGGATTGATAAGACCAATGACATCCATATCGCAAGCTTCAAAGGGCCATGATGCGACAGTTGGATGAAGGAACTCCGATGGTTGATAGATGAAGTCTACATAGATTTGACAAGCTCGACATTTCCTTGCATATTCAATGGTATCTGATACCATAGTGGGCCAATAGTAGCCCATACGTCGGATATGATCTTATAATTTAGGACCAGGCTGATTTGCACCACATACACCATCGTGAGCTTCCCGTAGTATTTGTTTTGCCTCATCTCCCGTAAGACAACGTAAGAGTAGACCATAAAATGTTCGTCGATAAAGGGTCTTAGAAGTATGATTGTAATAAAACTGGAGTGATCGCCTACGAATTGTTGTAGCTTCCTTAGAATCTTCAGGTAAAATATCATGTACCACGAAGTCAGTGAAAGGAGCTCTCCATTCTTCACTAATGACATTGATTTCAGTTGAATTGTTGAACTCAATATTTGAGTTATTCTCAATGCAAAATAACTCTCTGTTAGTAATGACAATCATTTGTTACCTTTTCACTGGGATTGCTAATACGGCTGCCAAATTAGCTAATGTACCAGCCTCCGTATTACATGCCCGACGTATATGTTCAATGAAGAAACCCTTGAATGATGTAGCCAGCCTAACTGTCGCTTCATGATATGGGATGAGATCCTAGTGCCAAACTTCATACGTGCCTCTAACCTGATTAACAATCAGTTTAGAGTCTCCATATACTTCAAGATATTCAATATCTAATTGTTTAGCCAATTGGAGACCAATGAGCAGAGCATTGTATTCAGCCATGTTATTGGAACACGACTCGTTTAAAGATAATCTCTTTGAATAGCCAATCCTTCTGGCGATACGACGACGATTCCAACTCCAGCGACAATGGTAACTTTTGGTCCTATTCTGGATAAACCATCAAAGAATAGACGCCAGACAAGAATTTTTTCTGAAATCATATTGGATTCCAAAGTTTCGTCCGAAATCTCGTCATAGAGTTTAGATGTTTCGGGAATTGAATGAGCTGCCAGGAAGTCAGCAAGAGCTTGACCCTTAACAGACTTTTGAGTAACATAAACCATATCATATTATGCTAATAATATAGCCCATGTAGCAAGCCTGGAATTGAGTGTATTAGGCTTCTTCATCAAGACCCGGAGAAGGTTAACTCTGAAAATAACATGAATAGTTTGGTCGGTCATGTAATGTCTCATATTTTGAACAGCAAACATCAAAGCTAGACATTCTTTTTCTACTGGGTTGTATCGATGTTCAGCTCCGATCATTGTACGGCTGAGATAATAGATAGCTTGCTCATGACCTTCTTTATTCTTCTGAGCTAGTAAGGCACCCAATGAATGATCCATCGCTCGAACATACATCAGGAAGGGTATTCGTGAGACTGAAGGCACTAGAACTGGAGGGTTCATCAAGTATCGCTTTATATCTTCAAATGCTTGCTGGCATTCTTCAATCCAAATAAAAGACACACCTTTCTTTATGAGTTGAGTAAACGGTCTACAGCGTCCAGAGAGATTTGAGATGAATCTCCTGATGTATGAAAGTTATCCCTAGAATCCTTGTAGCTCTTTAGGTTGCGTGGAGGACGCATCTCTTGATTGACTTTGATTTTCTCAGGGTCAACGTGTATACCTTTAGAGGTAATAACAAATTCGAGAAATTTGTCACTAGAGAATCTCATGAATGACTTGGTGGGATTCATCTTGAGTTGATGTTGGCGCATTAGATCGAATATAGTTCTCAACTCTTGGATGTTGTCTTCCTTTAGACGACTTTTGACAGCAATATCATCTACATAGAATTCAACTATCTTTCGCAAATGATCACGAAAGATAGTACTCATAGCCCGCTGATAAGTTGTACCAGCATTCTTAAGACCAAACGGCATGACAATATAACAGTAGACTCTGAGAGGAGTGCAAAAAGATGTATGTTTCTCATCTTCTAGATGTATCATGATTTGATTATATCCCAAGAATCCATTCAAAAAAGACATTTGTTTAAATTTGCAAGTATTGTCGATCATGACATCAGTAATCGAAAGAGGAAACTCATCCTTGGGACAAGCATCGTTGAGATCTCTAAAGTCAATGCAGACTTTGACCTTCCCTATTTTCTTCATAACTAGGACAACATTGGCATCCCAATCAGGATGTTGTTCTTCTCTGACAAAACCATAGGAGATAAGTTTTTTGACTTCAGTTTCTATGGCATCCATCATATCAGGTCGAAATCGACGTTACTATTATTTGACTGGCTTTGCATTGGACAAGATGTTGAGACTGTGGGTAGCAATCTGAGTATCCAGCCCCGGCATATCCTCATAATTCTAGGCGAAGACGTTAATGTATTCTCGAATAAGCTAAATAAATTCTTGTTTCTGTGAGACTCTTGCTGATGAAGATAGATTTTGACGAGACTTCATCTCCAACATCAATCTGAATTAATTGATCTTCAATAGGGGGTTCCCGTTGTTCAAAGCAAAGTTCCCATTGAGTGTCCATCCTTTGGGCCCACGGATCTGCTTCAATAACTTCAGTAAGGTCATCATCGTCTTCTAAGAATTCAACAGACACCATATTGGTAGATAGTGTCACCCGATGGACATGACCTACACTGGTATCAGAATCCCATGAAACAGAAATAGAAGAGTTAGATCGTTATTCTTTATCGAATCCAGAGGCTTCTGGAGTCAGAATTGGCGAGGTATAACCTAATCCCTGCTTTGTTTTGCTTTAATATTATTGTGACTTTCCTTTTGGAGTAGGGATACGAATAGGAGTTTGCCTTCCATTATCACCATTGAGATCAGCTTTAAAATTATAGCCCATCTTTTGAATGATATATTTTGATTGTTGACTATAACGACGTAGTGGAAGTCTTCCGTTATCGTGATTTTCTTTTTCACTATCGGGCGTGATCTTCTGTTCTATTCCTTTACTAAAAAGTAAAAAAAATATCTTTCTTCCTGGAAGGAACTAAGAAGAAGGAGTCTTACATTCGTTCGAGCAATACTTTGTCTTGGAGAGGTTGAACTGCTCCTATTGTAAGTGGTTCGAAGTTATCTAACATTTCTAAATAACATCGAGTATAATAAAAGACATCAGCCTACTGTAAAGGAGATGCTACTTTATTATTTTGTATATCATCATTTACAACAGGATTCTTGGCCTTAACAGAAGGCTTAGTAAGGTTGATAACCAAAGGAGGAGAAGGAGAATGAGGAGGTTTGTTACGACGAAGGTCGATAATAAGAGGCTCAGAAGAGGTGAGCTTCCTTTGTTCCATCTTTTCAGTAGGAGGCTGTTTGCTATGAGAGAAAAGATGGATAGTCAATGTCTGAGAAGAAGATGGACGAGTAGTACGTCCTTTGACTGGATTATAAGAACATCATCTAAGGTGTCTTTCTGATCTTCCTCACTATCCATTGCCAACACAACCTTCATGAACTCTTTTTTGTACATCCGAGAATCAGTACAATATGCTTCAATGCCCCTGAAAGGATTTAGATTAGCTACTTTCTTCTAGACTTCTCCATTGACGTCTACATATTTGAAGCATTGGTGGAGAGAGGATGGTACAATGTTATGCTCATGCAGAAATGGTATTCCCAGCAAAGCATTATAGGAGCCATGATTATCGATCACGTTGAAGGTAACCTTTTACGAAGATTGTCGATTTGAACTTTCAGGTGAATCTCCCCTAAAGGTTCACTTCTTTCAGAATTAAATTCCAAGATTGTTGTGATGGTTGTTGAAATATTATGTACAGGAATATTTAATGCATCTAGTAGAGTCTTCAGCTTGATGCTGAGTGCAAACCAAGGGTCGACCAAGATGCGATCAACTTTCATGGTATCGATATATCCCGTAAAGTAGAGGGGTCGGTCATGACGATTATCTTCCAACATCATATCATCTTATGTAAAGGTAATATTGGGCATCATCTCCATCATACTATGACAATGAAAGTAGGTTACAGGCTCCTTCTTTGGCTTCTTGAGGAGTGTTAGACAAGTATCAGCTTGCATCAAAGCTTCACTCAATGTTTCTCGAGTTTTCTTCGAAAAATGCAGTATCTCAAAAATTGATAACCTTACGAGGGTATTAGCCAGCTGAGCCAGTATATCAAAGTTATACGACTTTTCGAGTCCCAGAGCTGGAGTCTTCTTTAATACTTTGTCGAAGCGGACAGGTTGTTTTCCATTGTCAGCCGTCGTCGGTTTGGGAGGAGTTAGTTCCACTGGAGGCGATAAAGCCGATGGAATATTGACAGCAAAAAAGATGATGCTGGAGCCTCCGGAGCTGGAGCAGGCTCTTGTGACCTTCTGAATAGTCTCTAAGGTAAAGTCTTCCAGACCTGGTACCAGTTAAGGCTTCTTCTTCGGATACAGGTTCGAAGGATACCATATTGCAACTCTTTACCCCGATCTTGCTTTTGGAAGGTTTTCTTTGGCAAGTTGAAGAGTTTATCCAGTAACCCAAACCAACACGAGATTGGTTGTATGGAAGGCATAGAACAAGAGGTACAGGAGATCATTTTCTATGATTCAGACTAGGAGCCTTTTGTAGATCAGATCCCATCTTCTTTATGAGTTCACGGGATTGTTGACTATATATATGGAAGGCTGGTTTAAAATTGGTTTCTAGCTTTGGCAGCATTGTCTCAGAAGAAGAAGAAGAATCTGCAGCCGAGTTGAAGGTAGAAGTTAAAGGTGGAGGACAATGTTCACCCAATGAAGTCATGTGACATGACTTGTATTTGGTTGCTTTATTAGATTTTGTAGATGAAGAAGGTACTTTAAAGTCAGCCACCAAATTAGGATGGATCCACATAATCTCCCCTTTATCAGTAGACAGAGGAACAAGACCATCAGTTCGTGTAGGTGGGAGACTAACAATCTCCAAAGTAGTTCTTGGGATGGAAATGATGCCGTCCTACACAAGTTGAGCAAAAAAATTGCCAAACTGTAGAGAGATGACATTAGTCGTTATAGTCTTTTCGTCTTATTGGAAAGTGATTGCACCAGAATTAACCATCTCCTGGATCTTGCCTTTAAGCACATAGCATGCTCGAGTCGGATGTCCGATAAACCTGTAAAAAACACAATATTTAGGGTGGTCAATTTTACCTGCTTCCTATGGACGTTTTGCATCCGGCAGTTGAAGTTTATTGCTCTTGATTAGGCAATCAAAGATTCTCATGACATCATCTTTATCAAAGGAGTATTCTTCTTTCGGACGTAGTGCTCTTTGTGGTGGTGCCGTTGGAGTAGGTGTCGATTGACCTATATTGACGGCTATAGTTTTTTTGCCTCTGACATTGATACCCAAAGTCTCTTTACCCTTACGGTTATTCTACCGGCTACCGTTATTTGATATAGCATGTTCATCTTTGTCAAGATTAGGCATCTGAATACCTAATTGTTTGAACTTATCAGCACTTTCTTCTTCCGCTTTAGCATTCACTATAAATGAAGGTCAATCCTGGAACTGCATTGATCCAGTCCACATGCTAATTATAGGCAATATGTTTGATTTGTAAGTGTCTATAGTCAAAGCATCTGGAGTTCCAAGAAACATTTGGAGTGCCTCACGGTAAAATCATTTAATAAACTGTTAGGTTGTTTCATTGTATCGCTGTTTAATTTTAATGAGAGCAGACATAGTCATGTCGTTTGTTCCCTCATAAAATTGTTCCGGAAACATTTGTTTGAATCTGGAGAAAGTGGTTATACAACCATCTGGCAAACTGCGATACCAGTCGTAAGCTGTACCTGCTAAACATCCGACGAACACCCTAATAAGTAGAGCGTCATTTGGCTGTAGTTGATCAGTCATTACCTCAAAGTGATTGAGGTACTGACTTGGAGATGTACTACCATCAAACAACATAATAGTAGGGGTTATATTTGGGAGGAAATTGAACTTCCTTCGACTCTATAAGATAAGGTTGTTTGATCCCAAGCTTCTGTAAGCCGTCTTTCTGCTTGAAGGCTTCAGACAGACGACTTATAGAAGTCCTCATACTGCTTATGTTGTTTGATGGTAGTACATCTCCAAGTCAGTACCCCCTCCCAAGTATAACCCTACTATCATGATAAGTACCACCTCCAGCACCAGATTGACTTGGAATAGCTTGTACAGGTATGGTAGCGGTATGAGAAGACTGTACCCCCAGACCAATATTGACGGGAGCTGATGTCATTAAAGGTTCTTGGATCGAAATTAGATTTACAACCGGTGGAACCGTATATTGTGTCATAATTACAGCATGTATGCATGTCATCAACTCAACCATGCTCTTCAAACTAGCCTCCAAAGCAGCAATTCTCCACTCTTGACTGTTAGAACTAGAAGATCTTGATCTTCTGTGACGACATAGCAGTCACTTCTCTAGCTATCGAAGATGAGCTAGTATAAAAGATGGTCCGTTCAGAACTTTCACTATCAGTATCAAAGTCATATAAGGAACTACCTCCAGGATAAGTGATAGGGATATCCTTTTGACTGAAGACATCTTGGTTGGAATCAGGAAGATTTCTTTGACCGATTATTTCTTGGTCGGAAGGAAGATTTCTTTGACCGATTGTTTCTTGGTCGAAAGGAAGATTCCTTTGATCGATTGTTTCTTAGTCAGAAGAAAGATTCTTTTCACCGATTATTTCTTGGTCGGATGGTCGGAAGGAACATTCCTTTGACCGATTATTTCTTGGTCGAAAGGAAGATTCCTTTGACCGATTGTTTCTTGGTCGGAAGGAAGATTCCTTTGACCGATTGTGTCTCGACTTCTTGATCTGGTATATTGGTATACTCCTTCGCCGGATTCATAAATCCGATCTAAGTACTGTTGACTGGGATTGCGGGATGCATTGTGTCTCGTACGCTTTCTACCCCCAGTGCTTCGAGACGTCATGTTGACAGAGGCATACAATAATTTGTCTTCACCCACTATCATTGGTTGAGGAACCTGAGAGT
Source organism: Iris pallida (assembly GCA_029216955.1). Classification (NCBI taxonomy): domain Eukaryota; kingdom Viridiplantae; phylum Streptophyta; class Magnoliopsida; order Asparagales; family Iridaceae; genus Iris; species Iris pallida. The sequence continues at coordinate 8,538,631 of JANAVB010023996.1, read as the reverse complement.
AATTCAGACGGTCGAAGACAGACCGTTTAGCTGATTGACAATAGCATTTGATAACTACCTCATGGTGATAGTTACAGTGACATTCTTGGGGCTGTATTACAGATAGATGAGACAGATTTATGACCTTCTGCTTCTGTTTAAGAAGTTCACGGAGATTGGTTACAACAACAGGATGAGAAGAAGTCGAAGGAACATATTCTTTAATGATGTTAGGAACATGATTCCGATTCTTAAGATGTCCTACTCCTTGAGTGCACAAGAAAGTGCTAAGTTGGTTAGCATAGGTAAAGGGGTTCTTGACTTCAGTAGTCTACTTCTGGCACAAGTTAGCCACTGGCGCAAGCTGTTTGCATTTTGCTGAAGTAGGTGTTGACTGGCGCTTGTTGAGATAGGTGCATAGGTCAGATAGGTCTGCTACTTACGTATCTATCTGAGATACTAGCAGCTTACCCAGCTTGGATCTTGAGATGCGCAGGGTTGGAAGATCCGAAGTTACATTTTTGGAATTTGACAGAATCCTTTTTTGTATTGCACAACCTATTCTTCTGTGCCTGGCCTGGCGCAACTGGGTAACAGAAAGTTTAATTCGAATAGAACTCACTTGCTTAGCAGAGATTTGATTGTCTCTATTCAGAGGAGTAGAGTTTCTGCCCAAAAAAGATTTTTTACTGACTGGCACATAGGCGCCACCAGAGATGCTTTCTATCGAGTCAAGGACCGGAGAAGAATTATACAAGACCAAATGACGCTTTCCTTTTTTCTGTGATGAGGCTGGAATAGGTGTATTCCTTGCCAAGTTTAAATTTGGAGGAGTAGCTAAAGAGCGTTTAACTTTGTTTTATGGCTGAGAGGCCACAGGCGTAGGTTGCACAGGTTGAGCAAAGGCCAAAGGGCGCATCCCTTTGTTCTGTCTAGCACTCTCTCTAGATAGGTTCTTCTTCGAGTTCAGAACTGGAGAAAATGAGGGAGTAGCCAAAAGGCATTTCCCTTTATTCAGAGCCGAAGAGGCAGCAGGCGCAGGTTGCACAGGGGTATTGGTTGGCAGAGAGGCAGTCTGTACAGTTTGTACAGGAGCAATGGTTGGCAGAGAGGCAGTCTACACAAGTTGTGCAGGAGCAATGGTTGGTGCTGCAGAGGACTTGGGAGTCCACACAGTGTGCGTCTTGCTCTTAGCAGCAACTGAGGTGCGCCTAAGTACCCCCAGCACTGATCATTGCTTTATAGGCGGTTTGGTCGACTTAAACGACCAAAATCTTCTGTATCTTGCCGATCGACGCGGTATCACATTGAGTTATCACTTTCTCGTCAGAGAAAAAAGTCGTCCCCAGCAGAGTTGCCATTTTGTTTGCAAAAACAAAAGTTTAATTACAAACTAAGAAAAGAGTACAATAGTACAATTGATTTTTGGGGAAGTACAACTATAGGAATCTGATCAAAAGACGATCATTTTATCCCTTGGACGATGTGATATCGAAGACACAAGCCTGTGGAAGATGCAACAGCACTTTGTCAGTAGATTATGATCATTCGTGATGCCTTAGAACTGATTTAAAACTCTATTTATATAGTTCTTAAAATAACTTTTTAGCAGTTATTATGGGTCGTGCGCACCTCAGCTTGCACGCCTCTGTTCACTTGCATGCGTGGTTATACCAACTGCTAAAGACACATGGCATCATTTGAATGAGATACGCGTAGTCGTAGGCAGTGTAGTAGACATGTTCTACGAGATTAGTGGCAGTGCACTAGAAAGAGTGGCAGTGCACCACGTCTTCCTGCTTTCGGACATCAGCTTGATCATGTTGCGCCAACTTGGTCAGGTTACGCGTGGGCACAACTCAGTAACTTGTGTTGCATTCTAAGTATTCTTTGTATTTTATTAATAACCATCACGTACCTTGATATACTGCGGGAGCTGCTAGCTGTCATCAATATTTAATAACTGACAAGATCTTCTCGAGTACCGTATTGTGTGGGATTCGAATGGATTTCATTCGATTTTTGTGCTGTCAGATGTCAGGTAATGATGATGGATATTATAGTTTCTTAAGGGACTGCCACTTGGCACTCGCGTAACCTGATGGTAGCGCAAGTTGATAATGTGGCGCAACTTGATATTCTGACTTCCATTTGAGTGGCGCAACTTGATGTTCTGACTTTCATTTGAGTGGTGCAACTTAATTTTTTGCCTCTACATTCACATTTGTATTATTTGTGCTGTGGTGGAGGAATATTGTCAGCTGAGATTTTTTATACTTCTACAAGACCCCCTTCAAAGTATCCCAAACTTGGGTCAAGCTCGGGGTACTTTGAATAGATGCATGAACACGTATCTCTTTGTAGGCGAAATGCCCATCACCTTTGTTGCCAGGCTGACGTCATGCTTAAGCTTTAGCATTAAATGCTTCTGTGTATGTAACTACTAAGAGTCTATAATAGGTCTTTATAACCACATGCTTCTGTATAAGGACTTTTTTGTCACTTTCTTTAATGAGCCAGGTGAAAGGTTTCCTGGCCCTTAATGACCATGACAAGAGGTCATCATGAAAGGCATGCCCAACCAGAGGTAATATGAACGTGGTAGGCATAATCTTTGCTAGGATGTAGAACAACAATTCAGAGGTAATATGAACGTGAACTATTTTCTAGATAGCCATGATAATCATAGGATCAATCAAGGAGATGGCGACTACTCAGAGGTAATATGGACATGGTAGCCGCAATTTTAGGTGTAGAGGAGCAATCCAGAGGTAATATGGACGTGAAGTGCTTCATCTACTTGAGGAAAAAAATATAGAAGAGAGTAATCCCCTTACCAGAACCCATAGGCGCCGTTAAGGGATGTGGGAGCCTATGCCAGTTCTGTCTTCAGGCGTAATATTTCTTCAGGAACTTGCATTTGATGGGCATCATTAGCAAGTCGCCATTAGGTTTTGCCAACCGGTAAGCACCATTAGAATAGACCGTCTTTATAATGAACGGTCCCTCCCACTTGGGCTCGAACTTTCCTGCCGTTTTGTGAGTCATCACCATCGGTCTTCGGACTACCAAGATGAGGTCGCCCACTTGGAATGTTCTTTTTTGTACCTTTTTGTTAAAGGCACCGAAAATACAAGCCTGATAAAGCTCAATTCTTTGCTGCGCTAGCAAGCATTTTTTCGTCTAGCACCTCTAACTCTTGTAGCCGTCGGCGTTGGTTGTCTTCATCAGTCAGCTGATTAGTGATAGCTACCCGTAAGGACGGGATTTGGATCTCTAGGGGAGAACTGTCTCGCTCCCATAAACAAGGAAGAATGGTGTGCTGCCCGTGGGTGTGCGAACGGTCGTACGGTAAGCCCATAGACATTCGCCTAACTTCTCATTCCAGTCGCGTTTGTTAGAAGAGACAATTTTTTTGAGCATCTTGACGATAGTTTTTTTGAATCCCTCGACTAGTCCATTAGCCGCAGGGTTGTAAGCCGATGACGCCATATTCTGAATCCGGTTCTTGTCGCAAAACCAATAGAACATATGGCTTACGAACTGGGTGCCATTATCGTGGACAATCCTCCTAAGGACTCCGAAGCGGTAAATAACGTGGTGCTTGATAAAGCTGATCAAATTGGAGATTTTTACTTCTATCAATGGTACTGCTTCTGCCCATTTGAAGAAATTGTCCGTGATGGCGAGGATGAACCGGTGTCCTTTGGAGGAGAGCGGGATGATTGGCCCAATGATGTCCATTTCCCATGCCTCGAATGACCAAGAGGCTACCGTGAGGTATAGATATTCCGACGGTTGGTGGATAAAGTCAGCATAAAACTGACACGCCCAGTACTTCTTTTTATATTCTACGACATATGCCATCATGGTGGCCCAATAATAGCCCATGCGGCACAGTCGATCTTGTAGCTTGGGACCTGGCTGATAGGCTCCGCAGGTCCCATCATGCGCCTTTCGGAGTACCTCTTATACCTCTGTCTGAGACAAACACCGTAGGAGGAGTCCGTCAAATGAACGACGATAGAATATTTTGGTAGCTATGTCATAGAAGAATCGGAGTGAGCGTCTTCTGACGGAAGCTGCTTCCTTTAGGTCTTCAGGCAGGATCCCATAGACTGCATAGTCTATGAACGGGAATTGCCATTCTGGTGTGTCAGTATCTACTTGTAGCGAGTAGCTTTGACATATACGCAGAGCATTTTTTGGACAGACTAGCTCCCGTCCCATCACCGTAACGGTGTATTGGGACCCAACGGGGGCAGCCAGTGAAGCAGCGAGACCAGCTAGTGTGTAGGCCTCCAAGTTTTGTAGGCACGACACATGTTCTATAAACAACCCTGTGAAGGTGGAGATGTTGTCAATCGCCGCCTGGTGGTAGGGGATCATACCTTTATGTTAAACCTCGTACTGCCATCGAACCTGGCTGATGATTAACTCTGAGTCTCCAAAGGCCTCGATATAGTCAACCCCCAACTGTTTAGCATGTTGGAGCCCAATGATGAGAGCGTTATACCCTGCAGCATTGTTGGTTCATAACTCCATGGGGGAATATGCATAATTGATAACCAGACCATCGGGAGTGATGAGGACGATCCCGACCCCTGCGATGATATCACCCTTTGGTCCCACTCACGAGGCTCCGTCGAAGAACATGCGCCAAACCGAGTTGTCGGAGACTATATTGGACTCCAGAACTTCGTCGGAGATCTTTTTGTAGAGTCTTGATGTCTCTGGCATAGGATGTGCTGCCAAGAAATCTGCTAGAACTTAGCCTTTGACTGCCTTTTGCGGGACGAATGCCATATCATAAGGAGTCAGAAGGATTGCCCATGTGGCTAATCGTGAGTTTAATGCCCCTAGCTTGGTCATTAGGACTCTGAGGGGATTGATCCTGGACATAACATGGAATGTCTGTCTGGTCACATAGTGTTGCATCTTCTGGATAGCAAAAAGAAGGATGAGGCACTCTTTCCCAACAGGATTACACCGATGTTTGGCTCCAATCATGGTTCGACTGAGATAGTATATCGCCTTCTCGTGGCCTTCGTTGTTCTTTTGGCCACTAAGGCACCAAGAGAATGGTCCATAGCTCAGACGTATAGAAGAAAGGGCTTTCCCACGACTGGTGCTACTAGTACGGGAGGACTGGTGAGTTAATTTTTGATGTCGTCAAACGCGTGTTGGCATTCTTCGGTCCATAAAAAGGAGACCCCTTTCTTCATTAACTTGGTGAAGGGTTGGCATTTACCAGAAAGATTCGTTATGAATCTTCTGATATGCGCAAAACGTCCTTACAATCCTCGAAGCTCTTGGAGATTTCTTAGAAAAGCTATATCCAGAATTGCCTTAATCTTCTCTAGATCGATGTGAATCTCCTTTGCTATGATGATGAAGCCCAAGAACTTGCCGTTGGAAATGCCTAGAAAGGACTTGGTCGAATTCATCTTTAGTTGATGCATTCGCATTAGATCGAACATCGTCCATAGGTCATCCGACTTGTCCTTGCTCTTAACGACATTGTCATCGACATAACACTCCACCATTTTTCGGAGATGCTTACGGAATATCGTGCTCATAGCCCTCTGGTATGTTGCTTCTGCATTCTTCAATCTAAAGGGCATTATCGTGTAACAGCACACCCCTTTTGGAGTCCGAAATATAGTATGCTTCTCGTCTTCGAGGAGCATCTTGATCTGGTTGTAGCCGGAAAAACCATCCATGAAGGACATATGCTCGAAGCCACAAGTGTTGTCAATCATCACATCAGTGATCGGGATAGGAAATTTATCCTTAGGATAAGCTGAATTGAGATCCCTAAAGTATATGCAAATTTGTATCTTTATGTTCTTCTTGGTGACCGGGACGACGTTTGCCACCCAATCTGGATGTTGCTCTTCACGGATGAAGCCACTCTCGATGAGTTTGTCGACTTCTTCCTCGATAGCATCCATGATGTTTGGACGAAACTGATGATGTTGTTGCTTTACAGGCTTGACGTCGGGCAAGATGTTGAGGTGCTGCATGCCAACCTGCGGGTCTAGACCCGGCATATCCTTATAGCTCCAGGCAAAGACGTCGATGTATTCTCGGATAAGTTATATCAGAGATTACTTGTCTTCCTCTGTCAGACTCTTGCAGATAAAGATGGGCTTAGAGGATGCCTCGTTTTCTAATTCGACCTGGCTGACTTCATCTTTTGTGGGTGGTTCGTGCTGCTCGAAGCGCCATTCCCATTGAGACCCCAGGTGTTAAGCCTAAGGTTCATCTTCGAAGTACTCGACTGCCTGGTCTTCGTCCTTAACTCGAGGGCTTGCAAAGGCCATGTTAGCTGACAGCATCCTTTTGAAGACCTGGTCGGTACTGGTATCGGAGTCCCAGGTTGAGGAGTCAGAAGAGTGTGAGTGCATCATGACTTCTGTCTCCGAGCCTTCTGAAGTGGAAGTGGGCGTAATATAACCCAACCCCGGCGGGTGTGCTGGTAATAGTTTTGGGCCTTTTCCTTTGGAACTCGAATTTGTAAGGAAAGGCGCCGGCCTTTACTATAGTTGAGCCCTTTGTTGCTGTTCAGGTCGTAACCCATCTTCTGTATGAGATGTTTGGCCTGAGTAGCATAGCGGTAGAGCTGCATCTTGCCTCTATCGGATTCAGGATCTTCATAAACTAGTCGCTGAGGATGTTTCACTCGACCAAAGATGATGGGTTCCTCTACTTTCTTCCTTGCTGGAACGAAGAAGTAGGTGTCCCGAGAGGGGACAACTTGGCTCACATAGTTGGCGGTTGTCACTTGCATTTGCAGCTTACATAGAGAGTTGTCTAGAAAATATCTAGTGTTCCAATATGCACAAGAGTAATTTGAAGACAACTTTCTATTAATAAAATAAAAGATTTTATCCCAAGGGATTATATCATCAAAAGAGTGTGCTTCCGTGTTGGCGCAAATGTAGTCTCCTAGGTCCTCATCGATGAGGAATAGGGCTGTCGAGGAAGGAGGAGGAGGACACTTCCCTTTTAGTTTGATCACCAAAGGGGTCGCAGTCGGAGGCTCCTGCGCCTTCCTGGTCGGCCTTGGGGACCTCCGAGGTAGCCTTATTCGCATACGCTCCTGGCCATCATCTGATGTTACTGAGGGCAAAGGTGGTGCTGTCTTGGAGCTTAACGACGAGAGGAACAGACACCTTGGGGGGTCTTTGTAACCACCACTTTTCTAAAATGAGGGTAATTTTGAACTTTTATAAAATTAATTATTTAATAATAGGTTTAAATCATGTTATTGATTTATTGATAAATTTTAATTATTTTAATATCATTAAATTAGTATTTTATGATTTTATTCTTTGGCTAGTGTAATCTTAGAGCTGCTTAGCCTATAGACTAACCATGACCACGGAGGCCTAACCCATGTGATTAGTTTAGCTAACTACCACTTTTAGGCTAAGGGTATTTTGGTCATTTTGTGACTTTTGAATTATTTAGGATTTTGATTAATTGGTAAATTTTAGATTATTTTAATAATATTTAAATTGATGTATTATGATTTTGGTCATTTTTCATATTTTAATATTTTAGGAATTTTTATATTTTAATATTTATTTTACGGGATTTGTTTAGCCGGATTTGAGTTTTGTTTCGTTTCGACTTGTATTAGTGACCCGGGTAGCTTAGACTGTAGACATGACCCCAAGATTAGTTAGTCATGGCCCACAAACCCACAAATTAAGTTAGTAAGTTTAGACTAATTCTACTTGCTTAGAATGGTTAAATTAGAGACTTAAACTTGACCTTTTTGACCACAAACCTTATCATGACTTAAGTTGACCCAAAGGAGACTTGTAGGGGCATCTTGGACATTTCACATAGGCCCATTAGGGCATGTATGACCAGCCACCTATAGGGGAGAGGTGCTAGCAAAGATTGGGAGCAAGGAGCAAGGAAGGGTATCCATTTTGGAGGAGCTTTCATGTCGGAACCGTGTCCTTTGAGTGTATCATTGGGATCCTACTTCCAATAGGTATAACCATCTCTCTATTTCAATTTCCCTTGCATTTTAGTTAGATTTGAATCCATAGGATCCACCCCCATGCATGTACAACCATTATATTTTAATTAGAGGCTCTTTGGAGTCCTCTTTAGGAAGTTTGGATAGGTTTGGTGTCCTACTTGTGGAGTTTCCAATATAGGACACCACATTTGTTTGTGTTTATGTAAATAGGCTATTTGTGGTTTAATTTCAGTTTTAGGATGGTTAGAGAGTGGATTGATCTTAGTTAGGATGGTTAGAATGAGTTTTATTTGGATAGCTATGTTGGCATCCAAGTATCTTGGCCTACATGTGTTTCTTTTGTTCAAAACAACCCAAATTCGTTATAATTTTTATCCACGTTTTTAGTAGCCAGAGCAACTTAGAAATGCCATAACTTTTAGCTCAGAATTCCAATTAATCTTTCGTTTTTTTTAAAAGAACCGTATCGAAGTTAGCTTTCCAAATATATATATTTTAATAAGCCAAATTCGTTATAGAACTTTCTGTAAAACTGTTTGAGTGTCAGCTGTCCGAAAGATGAACGCATTTCGGTGTTTTCGCGATTCCGGAAGCTTCTGGACATGAAAATGCGATCCGTTTGAAGTTTTGAAAAGCTAATACGAAGGGCTACAACATACTTTAATCCTAAAATTTAGTGAAGGCCCAATTGGTACATTATTGGTTTTAAGTAAAATAGTGACTATGTGACATAGGCATTTTGTGTAACCTATGAGCCTAGTATGGATATCATGTAAATGTAGGTATCATATGCTATCAAAAATATGTATGATATAGTACATATATGTATATATATATATATATTATTATTATATAATATATGTTAGTATAGTGTGTGTGTTTGAATGAGATAAGGATGTGTGTGGTTAGTAGAGAGAAGTAAGATTCATAGAGGATATGTGCTAGTAGGGGTGAGCAAATACCGACCGATACCGAAAAATCGACCGAATATCGATTAAAAATGTTCCGAAAAACTGAACCGAAATTATGTACCGATACCAAATTACCGAACCGACTAAATTATGGTATAATGGTAATGGTAACGGTTTGAGTGTAATACCATACCGAAAATACCGAACCGAACCGATTCACACACACACACACACACACACATTTTTTAATGTTGTTCATGATTAATTTTACACTACTCATTTTTATTTTTATCTTTGTTTTGGTTGGTTTCCTAGAACTTGGAATTAATTTTAGTGGACTTGAATTTATGTTAAGAATGCTAAGAATTGAGTTTTTGATCTTTTGAGCTTATGTTTTTGTGTTCTCATGAAATTTGAAGTGAATTTTGGTTACTTAAACTTATACTAAGATTAAACTTAGTGACCGCGTTTGATATTTTAAACTCATTTTTAGGTGTTTGCGACTTGTTACATATTGTTCTAATAATTTTGATTAATTGTTTGGTTGGTAGAGACTTGGCTTTAAAATTAATGCTTCCAAAAAAGTAAAAAATATATATATTATAGGTTAAGAGGTTCTACAATATTAAGTGTGTTAATTGATCAAATATTAATTGGTAAAATACCAATACCGAACAAAAACCGACCGAATACCGATTTAACCGAAACCGAAAAAACTGATTCTAAATGGTACGATATTGGTATTAATTTTTCAAATACCAATTTTAAAAAATATCGAAAAAATTTACCAAATACGACCGATTATACCGACGCTCACCCCTATGTGCTAGTGTGTGTTTGATGTTGTATAGATGGTAGTGTAGTGTGTGTGTGTGTTGTGAAGGTGAGAGAGTTGGGAGGATCATGCCATCCTATTTGATTTGAGCTAGTGTGGTTTGTTGAGTGATTTATGTTTTGGTTGAGTGGTAGTGTATTTGTATATAGATGTGTGTGGGTGTGTTAGAAGAGAGGGGGTAGATTTGGTATATGTGTTTGTGTGTGTTAGTGTTGGAGTGGAGAGGGATTTAGATGTTGTATGTATGGATATGTTAGTATGTTAGTGGTTATGTTAGAATCTATGTAGAGGTTAGAGGTATCTTAGAAGTTATATAGTGATATCTTGTATAAGTTAGATAGTTAGTTGTGTTAGTCTATGTTATTATTAGTTAGAGATGACATATGTTAGTTGGTTAGAGTTAGAGATGGATATATACATATATGTTATGGTTAGTTAGTAGTGGATGTTAGTTGTGTTAGGTTTCTAAGTTAGAATAGGGGGGGATGGTTAGAAAGTATATGTTAGAGTTGGTTAGTATCTTGTATTAGAGGTATAAGTTAGGATATAGAGTGATATCTTGAGATACCATAGTGGTATCTTAGGATTTTGGGTATTTGCCTAGTACCTTAAGGTAATGTATTACCTACAAGGTAAAGGGGACTACCTACAAGGTGGAGGAGGTTTACTTTATAAAGGTATTAGCTACTAAGGTATTGTCTATCTAATATTTAGGGTGAATGGTTAGAGGCTAGATATTTAAGTATTAGTATTAGAGGTTAAGGTGTTAGTTTCCAACCATGGTAATGGTTTATCTTACCTTAAGGTAATGGGTTTACCTTATTACAGGTAAGGTATTAGGTTTACCTAGATAACTAAGGTTAGATATCTAAATTATTGGTTAGCTAGTAGCTTATGATAGATATTAGATATCTAAGATGGTATCTTTGGTAGTTAAGGTATTTACCTAGACTAAGGTATTGGGTTTTCAACTAAGGTATTGGTATGAGGATATCAATAGGACTAAGGTATATGGTATCTTGGGGTAAAATATAGGTTGGTATCTTACTAGTATCTAGTATCTACGCTAGTTGTCTTAGGATGTAGATGAGTGGGTATCCTAAGATACAAATCAGTATCTTAGAGGGTAAAAGAATTTTGGGGTAAAGTCTAATATGGGATTTTGATTGCTAAGATGGGGTTAGAAATAGGTTGTTTTGGTAGGTAATGGTTAGATAAGGGTAGTTTAGTCGTTTTGACCCCGTTGACCAAGAGTTGACTTTTTGACCAAAGTCAATACGAGTCAACACTTTACCTAGAATTGACCCAAAACCAAACCAGAGTTGACCAGTTGACTGAAAGTCAACTGTTAGTCAACATTTACCTAGTTTGACCTAGAGTTGACCAGAGTTGACCAGTTGACCAAAAGTCAATTGTAAGTCAACTCTTGACCCAGATTGACCTAGTTTGACTTTCTGTGACCTTGTTTGTTCTAGTGTGACTGTGTGACCTAGTTTGGTTCAGTATGACCTAGTTTAGCCTGATGTCACTAGTTTAACCTAGTTTTGACTTAGACTTGCATATCATAACTTGATTAGCATCCTTTATTTCTAAATCCTGTTTTGACTCATGGTATTTCATCTTTAGGTCTGTGATTACTTTGAGCATTGTTCACCTTATCAGCTCAGGACCACAGGCGAGTACATTCACTGATAGTTTTTCATTGTCTTGATATCTGCTATATCTAATTCAGTTGTAGTGTCTTACTTGATTCCTGACACGATGGTTCACAGACTAGTATACGTCGGATCCTGTCATGAGATGTCGTTCCGGGATTACCTGGTATATTGGTACATTACTCGACTTGTTACCTGTACTTGTATAGACATGGACTTGTGAGTGGTCTGGCCTCTGCTCTTGAGTCCCGTATCATGAGTGTCATGTACGGATCCAATATACATTCGAGGATGGGGAGATATTAGTGTTGTGTGATCAAATCCCTACTTGTCTTCACACTTGTTACTTGTTCATAGCTATACCCTCGCCTCACGAGGGTAAAGCCTGACCCTACTGTTCATAGCTTTCCATGGTGGTCGGCTTGATCCTGCTCCGTTGTACACTTGTTCATAGTCGGTCAGATGGAAAAGCTGTCCTGATTCCTAAGCCGATCACAAACGCACTAATAAATCATGGCACATTTATATATTTTATTACATCATATATCCTACTCAGTCCACATTCAGTACTTTCTCACCATGTTATGATATTAGTACTCACATATTCTACATGATCATGCTAAACCTTGATGGAGGCTAAGTTCAGGAGAAGGATTAAACCCCGGTTGTTGGTTTATGGGTTGTAACTCGGCTTCCGAATAGCTCCAAGCCATCATATATCTTTGTTTTATTTTATTGTAATTGTCTCTTATAGAATTTGTCAATTCATATAGAATGATGTTAGCGTTTGTACTGGTCATTTCTTGATACGATACCGTTGATATATTAAGATGATTCAGAGGCAGTGCTCGACCTACTATGGGGTCGTGGCAGATGGAAACTTAGGCCAGGACTGTGACCCGGGAAGCCACTAGACTTGCATACCATGGACCAGTATAGCTTAGTTAGGTTTGCCTGAACTGCGATCCAGGTAGTGTTTTTAGACTGTAGTTTTTATAATATATTTGAGTTTCTGTGATGTGTTTATATCTCTGATTTTTGTGTTGGATCTGAACTTATTTCCTGTTTCCCTTCTATCATATTTTCACTTCGTGCAATCTATCCTAGTTTGTTCTTGTGATTGAGTTATGCTATATTATACTCCGTACGGAGATGACAGAACCCTTATATTTTGTCTAGTTGTAGTATTTATAGATGACCTATACAGCATTCTACCGCCGATTTTGCAGCGTAGGCTGGACGTAACACGTACTTGTGCCCCTACTTGGGTGCGGGTCGTGACAGTCTTCCCTTCAGTCGAACCTTAGAGGTTCTTCGACAACCGCTGTGCTTCGTAAGGCCATCTCCGCCCATCAACAGCATCATTGCCTCATCGTCCCAAGGGACTGACTTGTATAGATCAGCATCCGTATAGTATGCTTCAAGTTCCCAGAATGGGTCGATGTCAGCGAACTCGGTCTTTATAGCCGTCTGGCCTTGTACTTCATGCACTGATGGAGGGTGGAAGGAACGATCATGTACTCATGGACTATGGTCGTCCCAACAGCAGTTGTAAATTATGTCAGCGTCGATGACATAGCAAGTCACTCGGTATGGAGATCGCCGATTTGGCACTTCAAAAAAAATTTGCCCAGAAGCTCGCTCTTTCCCGCGTTGAAGTCGCTGATTGTTGTGTTTGATGCAGTCAGCGATGCATCAAAATCCCTAGAGTTTGGAGCAGACTCCTTGGATGATGCTGAGAGAGGAGCCCGGGTCGATGTGGATGTGATCAACTTTAATGGCATCGACTTTATATGGGTACATATCATATAGGCTTAGATGCTAACCCAACATAGAATATTTACTAGATAGATACCTAAGTACAATAGTCATAAATAGGTTATTGGTATGGAACAAGTATCATAAGGGTATGTTGATATACATGAATGCCTTGGTGTGGGATACTAAGAGAAATTAAGAAATTTTCATAGTGGGATGTATCAAGGTATAGAATAGATAAGCATAGAT
>JANAVB010023996.1:8514703-8525229 GCA_029216955.1 Iris pallida | reverse complement strand
TTTGATGAGATAAGGATGTGTGTGGTTAGTAGAGAGAAGTAAGATAGAGGATATGTGCTAGTAGGGTGAGCAAATATCGACCGATACCGAAAAACCGACCGAATACCGATTAAAAATGTTCCGAAAAACCGAACCGAAATTATGTACCGATACCGAATTACCGAACCGACTAAATTATGGTATAATGGTAATGGTAACGGTTTGAGTGTAATACCATACCGAAAATACCGAACCGAACCGATTCACACACACACACACACACACACACATTTTTTAATGTTGTTCATGATTAATTTTACACTACTCATTTTCATTTTTATCTTTGTTTTGGTTGGTTTCCTAAAACTTGGAATTAATTTAGTGGACTTGAATTTATGTTAAGAATGCTAAGAATTGAGTTTTTGATCTTTTGAGCTTATGTTTTTGTGTTCTCATAAATTTTGAAGTGAATTTTGGTTACTTAAACTTATACTAAAGATTAAACTTAGTGACCGCGTTTGATATTTTAAATCATTTTTAGGTGTTTGCGACTTGTTACATATTGTTCTAATAATTTTGATTAATTGTTTGGTTGGTAGAGACTTGGCTTTAAAATTAATGCTTCCAAAAAAGTAAAAAAATATATATTATAGGTTAAGAGGTTCTACAATATTAAGTGTGTTAATTGATCAAATATTAATTGGTAAAATACCAATACCGCAACAAAAACCGACCGAATACCGATTTAACCGAAACCAAAAAAAACTGATTCTAAATGGTACGATATTGGTATTAATTTTTCAAATACCGATTTTAAAAAATATCGAAAAAATTTACCAATACCGACCGATTATACCGACGCTCACCCCTATGTGCTAGTGTGTGTTTGATGTTGTATAGATGGTAGTGTAGTGTGTGTGTGTGAAGGTGAGAGAGTTGGAAGGATCATGCCATCCTATTTGATTTGAGGCTAGTGTGGTTTGTTGAGTGATTTATGTTTTGGTTGAGTGGTAGTGTATTTGTATATAGATGTGTGTGGGTGTGTTAGAAGAGAGGGGGTAGATTTGGTATAGTGTTTGTGTGTGTGTTAGTGTTGGAGTGGAGAGGGATTTAGATGTTGTATGTATGGATATGTTAGTATGTTAGTGGTTATGTTAGAATCTATGTAGAGGTTAGAGGTATCTTAGAAGTTATATAGTGATATCTTGTATAAGTTAGATAGTTAGTTGTGTTAGTCTATGTTATTATTAGTTAGAGATGACATATGTTAGTTGGTTAGAGTTAGAGATGGATAATATACATATATGTTATGGTTAGATATAGTTAGTGGATGTTAGTTGTGTTAGGTTTCTAAGTTAGAATAGATGGTTAGAAGTTATATGTTAGAGTTGGTTAGTATCTTGTATTAGAGGTATAAGTTAGGATATAGAGTGATATCTTGAGATACCACAGTGGTATCTTAGGATATTTTGGGTATTTGCCTAGTACCTTAAGGTAATGTATTTACCTACAAGGTAAAGGGGACTTACCTACAAGGTGGAGGAGGTTTACTTTATACTAAGGTATTAGCTACTAAGGTATTGTCTCTAATATTTAGGGTGAATGGTTAGAGGCTAGATATTTAAGGTATTAGTATTAGAGGTTAAGGTATTAGTTTCCAACCATGGTAATGGTTTATCTTACCTTAAGGTAATGGGTTTACCTTATTACAAGGTAAGGTATTAGGTTACCTAGATAACTAAGGTTAGATATCTAAATTATTGGTTAGCTAGTAGCTTATGATAGATATTAGATATCTAAGATTGGTATCTTTGTAGTTAAGGTATTTATACCTAGACCAAGGTATTGGGTTTTCAACTAAGGTATTGGTATGAGGATATCAATAGGACTAAGGTATATGGTATCTTGGGGTAAAATATAGGTTGGTATCTTACTAGTATCTAGTATCTACGCTAGTTGTCTTAGGATATAGATGAGTGGGTATCCTAAGATACAAATCAGTATCTTAGAGGGTAAAAGTAGAATTTTGGGGTAAAGTCTAATATGGGATTTTGATTGCTAAGATGGGGTTAGAAATAGGTTGTTTTGGTAGGTAATGGTTAGATAAGGGTAGTTTAGTCTAGTTTTGACCCCCGTTGACCAAGAGTTGACTTTTTGACCAAAGTCAACTACGAGTCAACACTTTACCTAGAATTGATCCAAAACCAAACCAGAGTTGACCAGTTGACTGAAAGTCAACTGTTAGTCAACATTTACCTAGTTTGACCTAGAGTTGACCAGAGTTGACCAGTTGACCAAAAGTCAATTGTAAGTCAACCCTTGACCAGATTGACCTAGTTTGACTTTCTGTGACCTTGTTTGTTCTAGTGTGACTGTGTGACCTAGTTTGGTTCAGTATGACCTAGTTTAGCCTGATGTCACCTAGTTTAACCTAGTTTTGACTTAGACTTGCATATCATAACTTGATTAGCATTCCTTTTATTTCTAAACCCTGTTTTGACTCATGGTATTTCATCTTTAGGTCTGTGATTACTTTGAGCATCTGTTCACCTTATCAGCTCAGGACCACAGGCGAGTACATTCACTGATAGTTTTATTGTCTTGATATCTGCTATATCCGATTCAGTTGTAGTGTCTTACTTGATTCCTGACACGATGGTTCACAGACTAGTATACGTCGGATCCTGTCATGAGATATCGTTCCTGGATTACTTGGTATATTGGTACATTAGTCGACTTGTTACCTGTACTTGTATAGACATGGACTTGTGAGTGGTCTGGCCTCCTGCTCTTGAGTCCCGTATCATGACGTGTCATGTACGGATCCAATATACTATTCGAGGATGGGGAGATATTAGTGGTTGTGTGATTAAATCCCTACTTGTTCTTCACACTTGTTACTTGTTCATAGCTATACCCTCGCCTCACGACGGGTAAAGCCTGACCCTACTTGTTCATAGCTTTCCATGGTGGCCGGCCTGATCCTGCTCTGTTGTACACTTGTTCATAGTCGGTCAGATGGAAAGCCTGATCCTGATTCCTAAGACGATCACATAACGTACTAATAATTCATGGCACATTTTATTTATTTTATTACATCATATATCCTACTCAGTTCCACATTCAGTACTTTTCTCACCATGTTATGATATTCAGTACTCATATATTCTACATGATCTTATGCTAAACCTTGATTGGAGGCTAAGTTCTGTTCAGGAGAAGGGTTACAACCCCGGTCCTTGTTTGGTTTATGGGTTGTAACTCGGCTTCCGAATAGCTCCCAAGCCATCATATCTCTTTGTCTTTTATTTTATTGTAATTGTCTTATAGAATTTGTCAATTCATATGGAACTGATGTTAGCGTTTGTACTTGGTCATTTTCTTGATACGATACCGTTGATATATTACAGATGATTCAGAGGCAGACTGCTCGACCTACTATGGGGTCGTGGCAGATGGAAACTTAGGCCAGGACTGTGACCCGGGAGCCACTAGACTTTGCATACCTGGACCAGTATAGCTTAGTTAGGTTTGCCTGAACTGCGATCCAGGTAGTATTTTTAGACTGTAGTTTTTATAATATATTTTGAGTTTCTGTGATGTGTTTATATCTCTGATTTTGTGTTTGATCTTGAACTTACTTCCTGTTTTCCCTTCTATCATTTTCCACTTCGTGCAATCTATCCTAGTTTGTTCTTGTGATTGAGTTATGCCATATTATACCTCCGTACGGAGATGACGGTACCCTTATATTTTGTCTAGTTGTAGTATTTATAGATGACCTATACAGCGTTCTACCGCCGATTTTGCAGCGTAGGCTGGACGTAACCACGTACTTGTGTCCTTACCTTGGGTACGGGTCGTGACAGTCTTCCCTTCAGTCGAACCTTTAGAGGTTCTTCGACAACCGATGTGCTTCGTAAGGCCGTCTCCGCCTCATCAACAGCATCATTTCCCTCATCGTCCCAAAGGACTGACTTATATAGATCAGCATCCGTATAGTACGCTTCAAGTTCCCAGAATGGGTCGATGTCAGCGAACTCGGTCTTTATAGTCCCGTCGCTGGCCTCGTACTCATGCACTGATGGAGGGTGGAAGGAACGATCATGTACTCATGGATCTATGGTCGTCCCAACAGCATGTTGTAAATTATGTCAGCGTCGATGACATAGCAAGTCACTTCGGTATGGAGATCGCCGATTTGGCACTTCAAAAAAAATTTGCCCAGAAGCTCGCTCTTTCCCACGTTGAAGTCGCTGATTGTTGTGTTTGATGCAGTCAGCCGATGCATCAAAATCCCTAGAGTTTGGAGCAGACTCCTTGGATGATGCTGAGAGAGGAGCCCGGTCGATGTGGATGTGATCAACTTTAATGGCATCGACTTTATATGGGTACATATCATATAGGCTTAGATGCTAACCCAACATAGAATATTTACCTAGATAGATACTAAAGTACAATTAGTCATAAATAGGTTATTGGTATGGAAAAGATCATAAGGGTATGTTGATATACATGAATGCCTTGGTGTGGGATACTAAGAGAAATTAAGAAATTTTCATAGTGGGATGTATCAAGGTAAGAATAGATAAGCATATATATATATATATATATAATATATTATATATATATTATATATATAGATATATATATATATATATATGGGCTTAGACGCTAACCCAACATAGGGGTATTTACCTAGATAGATACCTAAAGTATATTAGTCATAAATAGGTTATTGATATGAAACTAGTATCATAAGGGTATGTTGATATACATGAATGCCTTGGTGTGGGATACTAAGAGAAATTAAGGAATTATCATGGGGTCTGTATCAAGGTTTAAGGTAGACACCCATAGGTATATATTACATATGAAATAGGGTATATTGGGATTGATATATAGATGCTAAATGGGATAATACCCCCCCCCCCCCTCCCCTACACACTAACACTATATATATATATATATATATACCTTGCAAAGATACTTCTGCTCCAGCCAGAAGGTCAACCCCAGGTAGTGTGTCATCTATGCCCACCACAACATCAAGAGAGAGAGCGCGACCAGTCTCTCCAACATCACCTCGTTCTCCATTAGTCACCCCCCTTTCAATACCTCGGATGCCCCCTTGTGTACGGCAAATCTAACGTCGGCATCTTCGAAGACCTCATCAACAAAATCAGGAAGAAACTGGAGGGGTGGCACAATGCCACTCTATCTCTGGGTGGCAAGACGATCCTCATTAATCACGTGCTCACATCCATCCCCATATACACCATCGCTGCTTGCTCTCCTCCCAAGAAGGTGCCAACCTCGATTTAGAACATCTTCAGCAACTTCTTCTGGGGACACAGCGGTGGCCACGACAAGCATAGTTGGGCAAGCTGGGACACCATGGCTAAACCCACTGAGGAGGGGGGTTTGGGCTTCGTGAAACTTTCTCACATCGTTGACGCCTTCTCGATGAAGCTGTGGAAGCTTCGAACGAGTAGCAATTTGTGGACGAGATTCATGAAGGTTAGATACTTCAAGCACATTCACCCGTCACAGGCAACCGCCAACTGCAGATCTTACGCGGCATGGCGGCGAATCATCATCGGACGTACTATTGCCGAATCGGTTATTCGTTTGTGCCTGGGAGACGGAGAATCCTCTTCCTTCCAGGAACGTTAGGCTGGAGAAACCTTGCTTCACCGCCTTCCGAAGCTCAGGCGCACAGCAGGATCAAGGATCTATGGGATACGAACAGGGACGACCGGAATTGGGACAAGATCCGAGAATGGGCCGGAGAAGAAGAGGAGGAGTGCGTCCGTCGATACGGTCTGAAGATAAGCTCAGATGATGACGAGCTACGATGGTCAGCTTGTCCGACAGGCAAATTCTCTGTTCGTTCGGCTAGACAGGTGGCCCGCGGCCCAGGGGCGCATTCTTCGATCAGTGTCGTATCCTGGCAGACGTGTATTCCCAAGAAGTGGTCCATCTTGATTTGGAGAGCCATCAGAAACAAGCTTCCAACCGACGATGTCATGTACTCCATGGGATTCAGCTTAGCCTCCGTCTGTAACTGTTGTACAGCAGGTCAAACGAAAACCGTTGACCACATCTTCAGCCAGGGGGATCTATAGGTCTGGACCGTGCTATCACAGTATTGTAGACAGGATCAGGAGGGCGGGAGCCTCAACGATCTATTAGCAGGGTGGGCATTCGCCTCCCACGTCCACCAGATCGTAGCGGCTGCAGCCACGTGGGTCTTATGGAAGAATCGAAACAAGGCTAGGTATGAAGCCACCAGTACAATAGGATAGGCTCATCCGGGAAGTTATCAGGCAGTGCCGTAAAATACGAAACGTCTGTTCGCATGGACAGACTGGCTTTTGGGAGTCTTTCCTCGTTTAGACCACCGGTTTGGTTTTGTGTTTTGTTTGGTATACTTGTATAGGCGTCAGCATTTTGTGCCTAAGGTATACTTGTACAGGCTTCGACTTTTGAGCCTTACTGAATAAAATGGGGGTATATATATATAATATATATATATATATATATATTAATAATATATTATTATATATATATATATATATATATATATATATATATATAAGCGTATGGAAGGTAAAGATAATGTATAGGGTAAGGAGTAATGAGCTTAGATATTGGGATGAGTCTACATATATATTTTATATCGTATAATACATCAGGTATTAGCTAGTGTTACCCATATTAGCTAGTATAACTTGGTATGGCTAGGTGATGACTAGAAAATCTAGTTAAGCCAAGGTATCGATCCTAAAACTAAGGTATTGACTAATAGTTAAAGTATTTGAGATACAAGCTAAGGTATTAGGCAAATGTGTGATACGAGTTAAGATACCGTGATACGAGAGTAGCGACTAAAGATTAGCGACGGAATTTTTCGTCGCTAATAGCGACGGCCGAGCGACGGAATCGTGACGGATTCCGTCAAATTACAAAGTAAAATATCAATTATTTTTTATTGTCCAAAAGTGTCGACCAGGCGTCGCTTGTCCGACGATAATCTAGCGATGAAGTAACAGTCGTCGCTAAATAGTCGCACATCTGTCAGTAATTGGCGGAAAACACAGGAATGTGGCACCAAAGTTTGCGTCAACTTAGCGACGGATATGACTTTCGTCGCTATGTCAAGTTCGTCACTAAGTCATCGCTAATTTATCACAATGTTGTCAAAATTTTTGTGATGCCTAGAATTTGTGCGCTTCCATGGCGCCGGCTTAGCGACGAAATTAGTTCGTCGCTAAAGTTCTGTACCCCTTAATTTGAATCGACGGGGGGGTTTTCATTTTCTCCCCTAACTCTCTCTCCAAAATCTCTCTTCTCAAGAGCCCCCCCGATGTCCGATGTGCCCGACGATGAGCCCTCTCCCCGTCAGACGTGCCCGCCGATAAGCCCCCCCTCCGACACTCTTTCTCTCTCTCAGTTACTACTCTCTCACCTCTCTCTCTCTCTCTTCTCTCTTAGGGTTAGGGTTCGGGTTAGGGTCTGGGGTTGGGGTTAGGGTTAGGGTTAGGGCCTGGGATTAGGGTTCGGGTTAGGGTCTAGGGTTTGGATTTGGGTTAGATGATAGGATCCCAAATATTATCGATCTGGAACTGGAAAATATATGGAGTAATTTGACATTTCTAAAGTAAATTGTAGAAGAATTAAGAGAAATTGAAGAAGATTTAGTGATTTGGGGAAGAAACTAAGTTTAGAATTCAAATTGTAAAAGGAACGGGGAAAGCTACAATTGCAGGAAAAAATAAACTGAATGCTAAAAGGAAAACATTACAATTCATTTACGAAATCCTTTCCTCTGCATATCTTCCTATTTATTGGATTATGTGTTTCCCAGAGCTCAGTATCAGTAGTATTGATACTATGTTGATACCCATCCATAGGTGACTGGACATTACTGGATAAAATTGGCCGACTGTAATGACACACGAAAAATTACTTGTATGCTAACTGTATGCTGAGATGGCTATATGTTAAGCTGGCCAGTAAGGCTTTATTATGCACTGATACTAGTTAACCACTGATACCACTGATCTACTATCTGATGTTAACCCAATGTGTGAGCTCCTAAACTGGTACTTATCAATACCCTCCCCTTAAATTTTGACCTTATCTCAAGGTCAAGATAAAAGGTAACTTCCAATGAACTTCTCATATGGTCCCAAAATCTTCTTACTAGCAATGAATTGGGTAATAAACTGGGCTAATATTTGGTGTAAGATGTTGTACTCTGTTGAATTTGAATTTGAGCTTGACTTAAATTGAGGTAACTGAAGTCTCTTTTTATCGCCATCAACCTGGACCATGAGCTACTGTACTAACTAATACTGATACTCCTCGATACTCCCAGCATAGCTAGCCTTCCTAATGACTAAAACTTGAACTAAGAACTGGTTGATATGATGCAATGCTATTACATATGCTAACTGGGTTCTGATACTCATTTAGTAGTGATTGATACTACTAATATCAGTATCTGCTAGTTTAATGAGCTTCTCTAGTGAACTGGATAAGACTGAAACTTAGCTTTTTGAGCTATCATCCCTGAAACTGAAGCTCTAATAGCTTGAAACTGAAGCTTGGTTCCTGGATCCCACACCAGAACATAGCAACAGCCCCCATAGACCCCTAGGTTGTTTAGTAACAGCCCTTGGCTTTCTCCAAAAAAATTTAGCATACTTGTAGGAAAAGCTGGAGCATATTTCTGCAAGACCTTGCCAAACTTCAAACTTACAAATTGTGCCCTTCTCAATCGGAGAAGAGCTCACAAGTGATCCAAAGGTCTTTCTTCGAACATGAACAAGAACAAGCAGTAATCGATGTGTTTCCACTGCATCCATTGGCAAATACTGAGCTACTTTCAACTTTGTTTTAATTCTAAGTAACTCTCTTTGGTCCCATTTGATTCTACCAAGGTGTTATTTCCTTATCAACATCATTTAAAGTGTAATAGCTTCTTCTACATTGTTCTTAAGTATATGTGAACCCTCAGTTTGTGCATCCAAACTGGGTGAACCAGTCTCAAATCGTCTTTGTTCTGGTAATATAATGCTAGCAAATGTAGGAACCAAAGGAATAGGTATACCTGGATCACATGCCCTCTACAGTTCTTCTTTACTGAACATATTGCAGCTGCTTCCTCCTTTATGTATGGCTGAACCTGGGTCCCATACCCAAAATAACCAACCATGTTTGCATATAACAGGGCCAGTGTTATCATCAGTCCCCTTCTTTGTAGCTTGGTTAAAGAAATACTCACCCAAAAGTCTCTCTATTATCTTGCACTTAATGAATACACTTTCTGGCTGGGCCTCTGCTGGAACCATATAATCTTAGAAAAATGTATCATTTCCAAGCTCACCCTACCACCAATCGAAAACTTTTTACTTCTAATGTTTTGAATATGAAGCTCTACTTCACGTTTGGTTTACATTATGCTCTGGTAGAGGAAGCCATGAGATTCATGGTGATAACGATTCCGATGTTGATACTGTAAACCTTGGTTAATATTAATACCTTTACAGTTCTCTAAGCTTTGGTTGAGGTGGATATCATATGATGTGGAATAGGAGGTTGAGAGAGTCAAATGAGAAGCAGGCAAGTAGATGGGGTCAAAGAGGGGGCCTTCTTGAGAAGCAGGGAAGTAGAGCGACAAAGTAGAGGTGGTCGGTATCGGACTATATATTCTTAATTGTAATTATGTTTACTTTGTCTTACAATACAGATTTTTACATCCAATCTGCGACGGATCATTACTTCGTCGTTGATCGTACATAGATGTACAAACGGCAACACGAGAGCAGAATTGGTGTGAGTGACGATTTCTGGGCAGGCGAGGAAGTGTTTCTTAAGTATGCCATGAGCAAAGCTCATTACATGGACGGTAACAAAATCAAGTGTCCATGTGGTAATTGTTGCAATAGACGTTACGAAGAAGTGGTGATTGTGAGAGTTCATTTAACCCATAAGGGTTTCGTACGTGATTACAGTCTGGTCATTGCAAGGTGAACTATATGCGAAAAGACAGGCTGTATTTGTTGCGGACGTTGCTACTTTTGCTTTTCATGAGGATGCTGCAACGAATTTTGTCATTAAAGATGACGTAGGTTCTGTTGATTATGGAGACCTGCAGAACCTTGTACGAGAGTTGGTGTATGATACGATAGGGCCTAATTTTGATCCGGAGGATCCTAATCCTGAGGCGAAGGAGTTATATGATAAACAAAGGATGCAGATGCTCCTCTATCCTGGTTGTGAGACTCATATCGTACTGTCAGTGATGATGTGGTTGTTAAACATAAAGTGATAATATGGATGCAGATACTCCGTCTAATCCTGATATATTAAGGATACATATACTCCTTTTGACTGTCATCGTCAATTTCTGCCCGTGACTCATCCTTGGAGAAAGAACAAGGACGTGTTCAATGCTGGAAAGCAATAATTTTCTCATCCGCCTGCCAGATTGTCGGGATACGATATTTGGAAAGATGTAAAGGATTCGTCCACCGTAA
>JANAVB010023996.1:8507203-8509703 GCA_029216955.1 Iris pallida | reverse complement strand
ACATATATGAACCCCAAGGCCTTCAGAGGAACGGAGAAGCCACAAGAGGTGTCACAAGGGCTTATTAGTACAGAGAAGCTACTGAAGGCATCCTAGTTGCCAGCTCGAGATTGGATGACAGTAGTGGACCTACTATTATAAGATAATGCTCATCACTGGTGGAAGGCGAAAGAGAGACGATTAGGTGCTGGGATCACCTGGAAGCAAATCTATGATGCATTTTATGAGAGATTCTTCCCTATTCATATTCGAGACGGTCTATATGACCAGTTCTTTCATCTAAAGCAAGAAAATATGACAGTTGATGAGTACGACTCAGAGTTCAATCGCCTTAATAGATTTGGTACGGATTGATCCCGACAGAGTTAGAGATGGTGAGGAGATTCCATCAGGGGCTAGCACCAGAGCTCAAGTCTTATACAAATACACAGTCTTGAGTCTTCCATTCAGCTGTCTTGGAAGAAGCTCATGCTCAGGAGATTCTTCGCAAGGAGTAGCAGCAGACATCGAGACGCCATACACCAGCAGTTGCACCAGCCCGAGCTACTCAGGGAGAACCTATCAGGAGGCCCACAGGACAGCACCAGTAGAGGCCCTCACCTTATTCGAAGCTTGTTTGCCACTACTGCGAAAAGCAAGGATACCTTCAGAACGACTGCAGGACTCACCTTGGGTTGTGCTTGAGATGTGATCCAACCAACACATGCTTAAGGACTGTCCGGAGCAACAGGCGATAGTACATGCATGGCAGAACTCAAGGCCTACAGCCCAGCACTTCCAGCTCCACGGTCTACAGTAGGATCACCTCGCCCACCATTGCCTTCTCAAGGAATACAGTACAATAAGGCCAAAACTCAGGGCCCGGGACAGAATTATGGGTAGGCATTCTTGCTTGTCGTTGAGGATATAGAGACAGAGGCAGAGGTCATAGCAGGTATGGTTTTTTGCTTTATTTCCTGTCATTACTTTATTTGACACTGGAGCCACTTATTCATTCATAGCTACTAGTTTTGCCAATAGACAAAGCATTCCCATCACACCCCTATCAAGAACATTAGAATCCTTACTGGAGGAGGAGTTGTACCTATTAGTGGTGTTCGTAGACTTTGTCATGTAGTGATATATGGTAGAGAGGTGAGAGCACGACTCCTTGTATTTGCTATGTCTATGTTCGATGTGGTTCTCGAAATGGACTGGTTGAGCTAGCATTTTGCTCTGATAGACTGCCAGAGGGGTATCGTCTTTAGACTACCGAATGACAGAGTTCGAGTTCACCAAAGAAGAAGGAGAGTTGTGATGCACCCACATTGGGGACTCACATAATGATGCAGGACAGCCAGCAGCACCCTGTCATCTCTGAGTTCGAAAACGTATTTCTCGAGGATTTGTCGGGACTGCCACCCGACCGGGACATCGAGTTTTCCATAGAGCTTATTCCGGGAGCCGAACCTATTTCATCTCGAGTTATCGACTAGCACTGAAGGAGTTGGTAGAGATGAAGACGCAGATAGACGACTTATTGGAGAAAGGCTTTATTCGTGCTAGTGCGTCACCATAGGGAGCACCCATTCTTTTCGTACGAAGAAAGACGGGATAGTACGCATGTGTATCACTATAGATCCTTGAATGCAGTAACGGTAAAGAATAAGTACCCCTTGTCGCGTATAGACGATCTGTTCGATCAACTGAGTGGAGCAAAAGTATTCTCCAAGATTGATTTACGATTGGGCTATCATCAATTGAAGGTTCGAAAGGAAGATATTCTGAAGATGGCATTTCGATCGAGATATGGACACTACAAGTTCTTGGCCATGCCTTTCGGTTTGACCAATGCTTCCGTGGTCCTCATGAACTTAATGAACCAGATCTTTCACCAGTACTTAGACAAATTTGTAGTCGTCTTCATAGATGATCTTAATTTACTCCAAGAGTCAAAGGAGCATGAGCTGCATCTACGGATTGTTTTGGGGACCTTAAGGAATGAGCGAGTTTTTGTGAAGCTTAGCAAGTGTGATTTCTTTCTCAAGGAGGTATCATTTCTTGGACATATTGTTACTAGAGACGGCATATCGGTAGATCCGGAGAAGATCACAACAGTCAAGACATGGCCCGCTCCCACATCAGCTTCCGAGGTGAGAAGTTTTCTTGGACTTGCAGGTTATTACCAAAAGTTCGTAGAAGATTTCTCTCGAATAGCAGGACCTATGACTCGACTAACTTGCAAGGATCAGCAGTTTGTATGGACAGACGAGTGTCAAGCTGCCTTCGATGAGTTGAAGAAGCGCTTAACTACTGCACCTATCTTGACACTAACGTCGGGCCCAGCAGGATTTGTGATATACAGTGATGCATCCGAAAAGGGATTAGGATGCGTATTGATGCAGCATGGTCATATAGTAGCATATGCATCGAGACAGTTGCGGTGCACGAGAAGAATTATCCGATCCACGATCTAGAGCTCGTAGCGGTTATCTTTGCTTTGAAGTTATGGAGACACTAT
>JANAVB010023996.1:8164703-8504703 GCA_029216955.1 Iris pallida | reverse complement strand
CGCGTTCTCTCTCCTGTTCTGCGAAGGCTTGTCCAGATTTGGCTAAACCAAATCTTAGACGAAAATTCTTCCAAATCTCTTCAAACCAGGTAACCAAATCCTAATAACTCTTGAACCCTAGTTGAATACTACTTTAATTAGTTCACGAACTGGCCGCACAAGCGACTGGAAACTCGAGGATATAAGTGTCATCCGCAAGGAAGTTCGAAAACGAAGGCGTCCTCGAAGTTGATCGTAGACCCCAAGCGCCCAGCCTCTCTCCTCCTAGCTTCCTTGCGACCACTAATATCCCCCAGCCGACACCGGAGGACCACCACCACATCCGCTGGGGTGTCGAAACAGCAGACCAAATCGAGCACCGAGATAGTCCTGTGTGAAACTTGACTCAGGTACCATATTTGTTGCCTTGTTTCTTCGCACACACTCCGTTAAATTTCAATCTATAAACTATATGGATAGTCGTTATGACCCTCTACGGACCCCATCAACTAGATTCAGTAATAGTTAACCTGGTTGTCGGCAAAATCGATGCGATTGTCGAGTCGATT
Source organism: Iris pallida (assembly GCA_029216955.1). Taxonomy (NCBI): domain Eukaryota; kingdom Viridiplantae; phylum Streptophyta; class Magnoliopsida; order Asparagales; family Iridaceae; genus Iris; species Iris pallida. Next base: position 8,504,155 of record JANAVB010023996.1, on the reverse strand, counting down.
TAGCCCCAAAAACAGAGCATAGAGCAGCCTGAACCCTCGACTTGGAAGGAAGATCCTAATCAAAACACTTGGAAATTTCGAAGGCTAGTTTGTAACAGTCCTAGACAACCTATATGGGATTACAACGCTTTTTATAGAGCCAGATTCGCTCATTACATGATTTATGTTAACCAAAAAATCAAATAAAACTGTGTTTAAAACTCTATTTTTCAAAAACTTTTCCCGGTACGGCGTGCGCCCCGACAAACTGGACGACATGGTCGTGCACTATATGCATCAAAAGCCACGTATGGATATTGTCGACGTGTGGGAACTGACGGAACTCGATTTCGTTGCGCATGCGCAACGAAATCAATGCGTATTCGTTGAGATACCCCCGTATCGATCTTTTGCAAACTTGGCCATAACTTCGTGTACGTTCGTCGTATCAAGCAAAACTTGTGCCAGCAGATCTAGATCAAAATTTTGGTCCTGTGTGCCAAGTTTGGTCCGATGCTGAGAAGGTCAACCGGAATGCCTATTTGGCGGGCCCGCGATCCGATCCACGAGCAAAATATCACGGCTCGCCGAATCCATCTTTAGACATACAGTTGGGTTCGTCTCCTCAAACCGGACCCCTAGACATATAATTTGACTACTTAGAGACTATAGACATTGGCATGCATTTCGGTGCAAATGGTCCAACGGCGGACATTATTTTGAACCAAATTACGATTTTGCCCCTGTTCCAGAATTAGACTTTTGAACAGGCGTTTCCTAGATATATCTTTTACACTAGAAACATTCTTGATGTTTATTTCAGCATCCGAAGTTGTTCGTGAATTTTGAGATTTATTGCTGACGTGATTGATTGTTTGGAGTTGCCATTCCCGCACTACCAGGCAAGATACCTTGCCACCTTACTCTGTGGTTACTTATTCTTATTTTCAGTTATTTATATTCAGCATTTTTTATCTGTTGTTAGTATTATATCACTGTGCATCCAAGTCACACTTGGGTACAAGCGACCCTATGGTCGTTTTACTTGCTTTTGTTTTATTCTTTTGCATTGACTTAGCCTAGTGACCACCCATTGATGATAAGATATTGGTATATCTCATACGGCCTTGACACATGATCATCATGAGTTGTGAGTTATATAGGACACATAATCGCGTAGTCGGCTGGCCACCGATACGTATGGAGCGTGCGACGGATAGGAGTAACTGCCAATAGAATTGTATGTTAGAACATGGCAGTTATTAGAGGGTCTTATCAGTAATGGAGATGATGACTAGATATTGGGTGGGGAGAACAATACCTGACGTATGGGCTTCTTTGTACCCTGATTACCTGTGCGCTCCTCCGGAGACGCAGGCTACAGGTGCCCTCTGACGTACCCCCTTGCACATGATGCCTTCTGACAATCCTCGGACGTTACGGACGTAGGCCCCTGGTGCCCTCTACAGGAACTATGCCGATCCCATCTACAGCCAGGACTCATGTGTCGAAGGATTGTATCTCAACTGCATATTCACAGTAGAGTGGTCAAGAGGACCAGGTCAAAAAACCCCAATACATGGGACAACAGTCGGATACCATGGATGTTGAAGATATTATTAAGGAAAATAGGGGGGGAAGATGTGATACACAAGACTTAGCCGTCAACCATGGACAAAGAGGCATCTTGTCCTAATTATTGATCAGGCTGAAGAAGAAGAAGAACTTGATGAGGATACAGATGAAGTCGAGGATGAGGATATGGATGAGGATGAAGACGAGGACGAGGCCGAGGATGAGGATGAAGACGAAGACGATGATTAGACTAAAAATATACCGGTATATAAAAACACTTCCAACTAACTTAGTTAATTTACTTACCTCATAAAAACACTTACAACTAACTTAGTGAATTATTGCAGTTTAGTTATTTTAGTTTATACTTCTACATTCTTATTCCAGTTCATGTTTTGTCGTTCGATTCATCTACTTATTGTATGGTTTTTTGTTTACAGATGGCACTCCTAGTCTTCTTGTTGGTCGCGTCGGCACTTCTCGTACTGCTGGTAGTATATTTAGTTTAGTCTTCTATTTATTTGTACTTATATATCGTTAATTATGTTTATGTGTTCTATTTACAGGTCATGGCCACCGGAGGTGGTCGCGGCGACCGTGGTAGTCGTGGTGGAGGTCGTGGTCGCATTCATCGGGATGTAACCCTATCTACCGAGCCCAACCCGGAGAGTACCCGGAGACCTCCTCATCTTGCCATCGATCTACACCGGTGGTATTGCCATCCATTAGCTCCGGGAGGACGCCAGATGCCGACCCATCGTCCGTTCCGCCAGCGGATCCTCCAGTTACTGCACGGTGGGCCCCGTAGTATCCACGGATTCAGTTCCATCCGGCTATAGGCGAGTACATTCGTGGACCCGGGATCCTCCGACGCCACCAGAGAGACCGGCAGGGGAGTTCATATGGAAGCTATGGCCCGCGGGTGAACTGTAAGTAAATTTGTATTTTGTAAGTTAATTTTTTAATTTGTTTCATTTATTCAAGTAAAGAATCCAGTCGTTGCTTCTTTGTAGGTTTTTTTTGTGGGATGCTACCAGGGAGCTAGGACTCATTATAGGCAAAACTTCCATGGCCCCTACCTCAATTTTAGTGAGGTGCCCCCAGAGTCGCGGTACATCTGGCTCGACCAGACGAGGGTATATATATATCTTGTGATTACTTAATTATTAATTATTCTTTAATCTACCATTTTTTAATTACTTGATATTAGAATTTGTATGTCAGTTAATATTCTGGTGGCCCCACTATCAAGACCTACAAAAAAAGCCGTCGGGAAGAAGCTGTGGGATGCGAAGGATGACATCCGCAGTGGAAGAAAGGTCTGGCTCCGGGAGGACTTCTATGAGCAGATGCTTGAAAAGATGAATATGCCCGAGTCCAAGAATAAATCGGCGAAGGCGAATCGATAGGCAGCGGGTCTGCATACGGGGGGGATCGAGGCCCCACGTAGCGACGCTTGGAGATCTGGTGAGATATCGAAAAAAAACTTTATTTTTTTTAATTACTTGATATCGAAAAAAAACTCTATTCTATGAATGTTTTATACGCAGGCGACAAAGGCAGCAAAGGAGGGAAAAGATCCACGCTCGATCACCTTGGGCGATGTATTCGAGAATACGCACAAAAGGAAGAAGGACGGTAGCTTCATCGACGAAAGGGTCGAGCAACTCATGTAAGTATTTAAGTTTATGAGATTTATGTTACAGAATTGTAAGTAGTTTCGTTTATAATTTTTCTGACAATAGTGTGAGGCCTTAGGATTTAGACTATAACTTGGGAAAACTCATAGTAAACTAAACACATTCATTAGATAGGCTAAGTATCGTGCGGCCATTAGCACGATTGAGCCTACCTGCCGAGGGTATCGCGAATCGACGTCTGCCCAGTCGTTCGCTTCCATGACCGCTCGCTTGGACGACTTGTTCGTACAAGCTGCCGGCGGAATAAAAAAGGCGGGCACGTCTACGGCGCCGGATCCACAGCGCCGTCGCAGATGTCTTCGAGACTTCCACCGCCGCTGCCCTGCTCCCGCGACTCAGGTCGACGAGGATATGAGGACACATCTTAGGACTCTAACCTCGGTGGTGACATCTATGTGAAAGGAGATGACCCGGATGATATCGAAGTACCCGGGTCTTCTACTGCTCCGGGTCCTTTGCTCCCGGTCCTTCGGATGGTGCGGTCTTCTTTCGCCAGACGTGTTTCTTTTGATGCTACTGCTGCTTTTCTACCCGCTTCATCTACGATTGCTCTCCTTGACCTGATGTTGCCGGCAGATCTACGCCGAGTTCTATAGCAGATATTTGATGGCCTATCGGCTCACATCGTTCAGGTATCTTCATAAAGCGCAGCAGGCACCATCAGCCGATCCAGCCGATCTTTCCTATTTTTTTGTATTTGTAATATAGCAAAATTTGGATAATTTGGATAATTTTAAGTTATTGTGGATTGTTGTGATTATAGATATTTTTGATGTTTGTGGATTGTTGTTATTATGGATATCTTGTTCTGTTTGTGGATTGTTGGATAATGATTAATTGTGTGATTTTGTTAATGATTATTTGTGTAAATAGGGTGCTGTGAATTCAGGAATTTTTTTGAAAAAAATTTCCATTTAGCGACGGACTATTGACGGAATGGCGACGCTCGGCGACGGATTTTCCATCTCTAAGCTTCAAAAATTTACATATCCAGTTAGCGAGATAGCGACCGAGAAGCGACGAAAAATCCGTCGTCGAGCTTCTGAAAATTTATATATATCCAGTTAGCGATGGCATACTGACAGAATAGTGACAGAAAATCCGTCGCCAAGCTTCTAAAAATTTACATATATCCATGTAGAGACGGATAGCGACGGAATAGCGACAGCGTGGCGACTGATGTATCCGTCGCTAAATATCGCTATAGCATATCAGAAAATTTTTGATACGCAAATTTCGACTGATAGCGACGGAATAGCGTCAGCATGGCGACGGATGTGTATCAGTGCTAAAATGTCGCTATAGCGTGTCAAAAAAATTCTGATACGCAAATTTCGACGGATAGCGATGGAATAGCGTCAGCATAGCGGCGAATGTATCCGTCGCTAAAATGTGCTATAGCGTATCAGAAAATTTCTGATACGCAAATTTCGACGGGTGTACGTCGGTAAACCGTCACTAAGTCAATATGTTCGACGGGATTCCGTCGCAATCTGTTGAATGAGTCCGTCGCTAAGTTGTCTACGATGTCGTCGCTTTCGCTACATTTTCGTCGAAGCTTCGACTATCTAGCAACGAATTTTTTAGCGATGAGTATTTTACCGACGGCCTCATTTGCCAAAAATTCGTCGCTAGTCCGTCGCTAATTTCATTTAGCGACGGATTAGCGACGGATTTACCCATCGCTAATTGACTATTTTTTTGGTAGTGGCTGCTGGCATGTATTCGTATTCCTCGTCCTACATATTTTGGGACTGGGGCGTTACAGGGGCTGCCACTCGGATAGGAGGAGGCAGGGGAGGAGAGAAGAATTTTTTAATGGTATGACTCTGATACCATGTAAGATTGAATAATTAGATAATTTATTAATATAGATGGATTACATAAATATAGAAGATGACTAGCCTCCTCCTTATTCTCTACTAAATGTAGGACTGAATATGTCATGACCCGCACCCGATGTAAGGGCACGAGTGCGAGACAACGCCCAGCCTACGCCATAGCATCGGCGGTAGAATGTTATCTAGGTCTACTATACCATCTAATACAATCATAATATATATATATATATTATATATTATTATATATATATATATATATAATATAATATATATATAATCGCAACCTGTCAATGATATCTCAACTCGATACGGAGATCAAAAATAATAATAATACTCAACCACAATAAAATATAAGGAAGATAATCCAGAGAATTCTAGAAGCAAAACATAATCCAAAACCACATCCTGAATCTATGAGTCTACTATCTCAACATAACATAAGTCTAAAAAATAATAACATCCCAATGTATCATAAGCTGGAGACAATCCAGTACTAATAGTTAATCTAACTGAGTCGCTACTAGTGTCTCCTCAGCTGGAACTAGTGCCTCCTGAGCCAAAGTCTCCTGATCTACTCCCACTACATCCTAGGGTCTATAGTGGTTTGAGCACCAATCATCTAAATTATTTGAAATATATATCCAGTCAGGATTGGAGCAAAGTACACCTCTGTTAACAGTTCCAGTAAATGATATAGACTATGTAACAGTAAATAAAGAGAATATATAAGATGATAATAGGTACATAAATATAAAAAGTTATAAAAATGTTATAAGTAACCACAAGACCAGGAAATATCATGTACAAGAATCAGAAAATAAATATCTAAATGAGTGAGCACTAGTTTCAACATGTGATCGGTTTAAAACTTGATACAAGGATTATGGCCTGGTTAATCATAACGTGCGGTGTATGATTAAACTAATCAAGGAACAAGACTTGGTACAAGGAAGGTATGATCACATATCTATGCTAACACTTCCATCCCTAACTGGTATAGTGGATCCAACTATGATACATTACGACATGAAATTTACTGAAAAGGTAGCCAATCCTCTCAGGAATCAGTGTAGATACAAGTACAGAACAATAATAAGACTTGTACAAGGTATACCAAGATATATAAGCAATAACTCTCATGACGGGATCCGAAAATACCAATCCATAAAACATCTTGTCAAATCAAGGATATCTACACGAAATATAAGAAACATAGAAGATATCATAAATAAAAAATTATCAGAGGATGTACTCGCCTGGAATCCGTGTGAAGTATCAACAGTATCCGTAACAGAGCCTCGAAGACCTAAATATAGAATATCAATGTCAATTGGTGTTTTGGAGGATAATCATTGATATCCAATTTGAAATAAGATTTGTAGGTCAATTCTAGGCATAGAATTCAAACTAGGTCATACCGTGCAAAACTAGATCAAATTGCCATAGCAGATATCCTAGCTGATACTAGGCAATACTAGCTCATCCCTATGTATTACCCTAACCTGACATTACCTTATCCTATATTACATAGGTGATACCCAATACCTTACCTATTACCCTTACCTTAGATATTACTGGCATACCATATACATACCCTAGACAATTACTCTTCTCTATTGGTATCTTGTTACCAATGTAACCACTTACATTACCTACCCATATCATAATATTATAACTAATTCAATACCAATTACTTAGACACTTACCTACACACCAAGCTACTACTAGACAGGTACACCAATATCACACATTGCCTATTTCATAGCAATCTAGACTGCCTATGGCTGCTGCTGCCAACTTCTCTTTACTGCTACACTATTTCCACACCACCTAGCTGCTATAGGACTGCTGCTGCTAACAGTATAAACTACTCATTCTTCCGCCTCTCTACTTCATTAATGCACACACTATTTCCACACCAGTCTAGCTGCTATAGGAAATCCCCCCTTAAAAGTGACACACAACCACTAATGTATAATCACCTACATATGACTTATGAACACACACACATGCGTTCATACACCACAAGTCTATATATATGCACACACAATCCTATACAATCTATCTATCTATAGAATTTTGGGTGCTAAATGACCACAAATATCAATGTAATATAGTTACTACAGGGTGTAATGTTCATAAACTGCCAAATTATTTGGGCATTAGCCAAAATGCCCCTCCCAACGACTAAATAATGGTTATATAGGAGGGAAAATGGTAAATCTCCTAACAGTACATTATAAATGATGGCGGGATCCGCGGAAAGGGGAGCGGGCCTAGGCCAGGCCTTAACCGGTCTACTAGATGGCTTTTGATCGGGCTGGTCCAGGTCCGACCTCAGGGCCTGCAGGAAGAAACCTGACCTATTGGGTGACCAAGCCAATCTGAGCCGTCTTGGTATGGAAATCCAACCAGACATGAGAAAATGGTGGGTCGGGTCGATCCCGGCTTTGACAGGCTGGGCTGGCCCAATCCAAGTTTGACCAGCCGTGCAGGCTGCCCGCTCTACACACACACCTCGACTAAAAAGAGGAGTAACTAACATGTCATGAGCATATATTATGGAAGGTTACATCAGATAATAACTTTTAAAACTAAAACTTTATATTTTATAAAATATTTTAATTTTAGTCAAAGTTACTCTAACTTTTCAGGTACGGTAGGTTCGATCCGGTAGGAGGCCTTTTTATGAGGAATTTCCAAGACAGGTTCATACATTTATGTGGGAAGATGGTAGACCTTTGGCCATCTATCTCATCGATGTGCTCGTGCATAACTATAGTTCCAATATTTCTAAAGACTGAGGTAATAATTAGGCTAACAGGAGGTGGATGTGGTTATAGTATTTCTGCCAAGACTTGAGGTAATAATCAGGCTAGCATGACATGGAAAACGGATGGAATGTTGCCAAGAAGGATGCTAAGAAGGAAAACCGAGGAGCTGAAGACGCCATAAAGTGTTGAATTGTATCTCGTTTTCGGTTGAGCCCTCAAAAGGGGGTGATAATGGAGTCGATAATTTAGTCCCACATCAGAGGAGGTGAGATCATGGGGTGTAGATAATTAGGATTGGTGCAGGCTTACAAGAGGATTCTCTTTTAAGGCATATGGGTCCAGTCCAATGTTATACCTCATAGGCCAACTCCGGTTCGGGTCACACCATGTTCCTAACAAGTAGTGTCAGAGCCCAAAGTTATGGGGCTGGTTTGGGAGGCTCTAATTAGTTCGAGACTGATGGTGCAGAACAGTCATGCATATAATCAAATTATACGGTCTCTCTTCTCAAGATGGAGTTAGGAGCATCTTCTATAAGGTGGTCCAGGTGTCAAAAAATTCACAGGCAAAAGACAGATCAGACCTAATGTTGGAGGCTACTATATGGATTGGCTTCAATGGTGGGTCCGACACGCCCAAGGTGGAATAAGACGTTGTGGTTGGCACACAATGGTGGTGTTGATGTACATGTCAGTTTGGTTCAGTGGTTGAATCGATCGAGATGATAATATGTTAGATCACTTGGATACTCGGCTAGAAGAAACGAGCAAGGTAGCAAGGATGCTAAGGTTTTAGGGGTGCTAAGGTTGTTCGGCAAGCAAAAACGAATTAAGATGGAGATTGTTGAATTGTATCTCGTTTTCAGTTGAGCCCTCAAAAGGGGGGTGACAATGGAGTTGGTAATTTAGTCACATATTGGTTAGGAGGGGGATCATGAGGTGTAGACAATTGAATTTAGTTTAGGTCTGACATGGGAATTCTTTTTAAGGCATATAGGTCCAGTCCAATATGGCACCTCATGGGCCAACTCCGGTTCGGGTCACACCAATTTCCCAACTAAAGGACGCAACAATAAAATTTATCATTTCCAAAACAAACAAAAAGAATATAAATTTCAAGTTTGGTAGAAGCTTTTGAATTCTTTTTATAATTCCTACAAGTTTCTGGTTTAAAAAAAATTGTAGATACAAATAGTATATCTAGTATGCTACTAATTTTATACATATTTTGTATTTATTAAATAGTCTTATTATTAAAGAGGAACTATATTACCAAAAGAAAATGATTATTACATGTTCTGAAGTAGAAAATAATTAACAAAATATAGTAATTATATTACCAGTGCACTACAAAAGAAAATGATAGATCTATTGTAACATATAGGAATTATATTACCAGTGCACTACCAAAATAAAATGATTATTACATGTTCTGATGTAGCAAAAGATAACAAAATATAGGAATTACATTACTAGTGCACTACCAAATGAAAATATAGGAATTATATTACCAATGCACTACCAAATTATTACCAAAAGAAAATGATTAACAAAATATGAGAATTATATTACTAGTGCACTACACAACTGACTTACACAACCCGAGCATATATGAATATTAAAGAGGCTTATTAAATGTTTTGAAGTAGAAAAAATAGGGGGGAAACAACAAGATTAAAAAATATTCAATATAATAGTTTGTGTACCATAGGTCTATGATTCTAAGGGGGTAAACCATATTTACATGTACTGAAATAGGAAAATTTTCACAAAATATGAAAATCTTAAGGGGATGTTTGGTTCATAGGGAATGTGCTCGGAAAAAATCATGTGTACAAGTGAATATGAACTCCACAATGTAGATATAAGGATACTTAATAATAGAAACCATATTATAACACCTCATGTACCATAGATCTAAGATTCGAGGGGAAAATCATATTTACATGTACTGATATAGGAAATTTTTCACAAAATAAAAAAAACTCGAAAAGTTGAAGAATATAAACTCCACAACGTAGATCTAAAGATACTAGCCGAAAAACGTGTATAAGTTCATATGTTGGAAAAAATATGAAAATAAAGGATATTAAAAACAAAACGCATATTATAACACTTTTTCTAGCGTTGATCTAAGATTTGAAGGGGAAAAAAGAAACATCTTTGTGAAGAAAGATTTAGGAAAAACAGTGTGTAAAACATATTTCTTAGAGTGGGAGGAACCGTGCTCTATGGTTGAACAGTTAAGGTGAGCAAAAACGCTTAGGAAGTTGTAAAAATTTCGAAGAAAAATTTCTCCACTTTTCCCCCTCTCCTTCTCGTATCATGTACCATAAATCTCAGATTCTAGGGGGAAAAAATATATACATATACAGGTATAGAAAAAAACACAAATATGGAAATCTGAACAAAAAATTTCGAGAAGTTGGAGAATATGGAACTCTACAACGTATACCTAAATATACTTGCCGAAAAATCATGTAAACAACTTCTAATGTTGAAAAAAATTACAAAAATAAAGAAGATTAACATCAAAACCTATATTATAACACTTCCTATCAGGAGGAAAAAAAAAATCCATTAGGGGATATATTTTATGATGGGGAACCCCACGGGAACGGGTAGAGCGGTTGAGGTGAGCAGAACCGCTCGAGGAATCCCAATATCCACGACTTAAAGAAGAGGTTAAAACAAGTGGAGAGATTTTCCTCCAAAATTCCCACCACTTCCTAATGAATGAAGAGGAAATGGAATGGGACACAAATGTGGGGGCAAGAATTAAAGTTGGTCAGTATCGAAAACCCAACCACCATCTTTCCATCGATTTTCCATCTTTACCAAATAGTGGATGTTGGTAATTTTGGCCCAAATCCAGTATTATAGCCAAAATCGAGCACTCCCGACGAACCACACAGTCCCTTATTGTAAATGAAATCCAGAGTGTTCTAGTAGAGTTGAAGCAAAAATAGGGCTTTGACCAATTTCTAGAATGTTCTGAGGACCTGAAGAGATCATTTACACAAGAATTTTTGTAAAGTTATTGGGATAATTTAGCAAATACCCTTATTCCAAATGTTGAAACTAGCATATACTCCTACTATTTTTTTTATATAGCAAATGCTCCCAATTTTAGTATGAAAAAATAAAAAATTTAAGATATACCCCCACTTTTTTTTTTCCTCCTGTTTTACATAGGAGTGGGAGTATTTGCTAGATAAAAAAAATAATGGAAGTATATACTAGTTTTAACATTTAGAATGGAGATATTTGCTAAATTATCCCAAAGTTATTTCCATGACTATGTGTCTGTTCTTAATAATGCTTTGTTGGGCTTACTTTGACTGTTCGAGTTCGTTGTTTCAGTCCTTTCGGAGTTCCCCATAACTATAAAAATTACTTTGATGGCTGAGTTCCTTCTCTGTCCTTTTGGTTATTACTAAAAATTACTATTTTATTTACATATTTATAGAAAAATTATCTTAAGCTAATATTTATCTATTTTTGCATGGTCGCTGAAACTAAAGTCCTTTCCAATATTTCTCACCAACCCGATCTGTTGGGCTATTGGCTTAAACTAATTAATTTTTCCAACTCAGTATAAAGTTAACTAAACACTTAAAATTGTCTATAATTCAAGTTCATCGAAAATTTAAACAAGTAACTCACAAGCCGGACCGTGCTCGCTAAAAAAATTTAGTATTTGTGCTTGAGCTTGATTTTAGGCTCCCTCCAGCTCTTTTTCTTTTTTTAAAGAGCCCAACTCTAACAAGGGTGCTCAACACCTGTAACAAAAGAACTCTATGAGCTCAAAAATCCCATTAGTTCAAAATGAACTCATGAAAAAATATTAGCTAGTAGCTGCCTACTAATCAATTGATGTCTATCATGAGCTCAACTAGTACCAATGAATATATTTCCTAGTATGAGCTCAAGAACAACCGGTGGCAAAATGGTCAAATAAAATCTCTTTGTTAATGTATATCCGCACCAAAGCAGTCAACTTGGTACTCTTATTTCACGTTGTTTGGAATTTGAGAACATCTTTGCAATTATTGATGGCCACCTACTCTTAATATGAAAAACATTTAAAATTTAACGGACTTGTACACGAAAGACGAACTATTTTTCGTGATGGCAATTCCAAAGCAATTCAGCTCATTCCTGCTCAAAGATGTTTAGCTCCTTAGATGTCACCACAACCAAAAAAAAATTTATAATAGTAAAAATTTGCATTTAGATCTCTATATTATCAAAAAATGTGTAGATTTCATGCTAATGGTCGACTTGAAATGACCATCGAAAATAAAAACATAACATAAATTATAAAAATTACACAAAACCCTAAAACTAAACAAACACAAAATTTGAATATTATACAAGACCATAAAAAACAAAAATATACCGAAAATATACGAGGTTTATTTAATTTTGTACATTATGAGTTTGTGTAATTTAGATTATTTAAATTTTTAATAACCAATCGAGAATGAAACTTGTGATACTTTTATTTGCTTCTATCCTGAACTCAGCAGTCACAAAACCCTCGGAAGCACTTGAATTCCAAGCAGCATTCAACAATACAACCGAGACAATAACATCTGACAACATACAATACTCATGAAATCACCATCATCAAAACTATCACCAGAGGATTGTGGGAATGTTAAGATTAGAATAGAAGCAAACAATAATATCACGTCTTATTCTCGATTGACAATCCATACAACTCTCATTATGCAAAACTAAATATCCCAAGTCACACAACATTCACATGTCCATCTAGTTTTAGGAATCTCGTATAATATTCAAATTTTAGGTTTAGGTCTCCATTTTGGACGGTCAGCCAAGTTAGAACAAAACACAAATCGCACATTTATACTAAATATAAATTTTCATTATTATATGAGACCCTAAAACTAAATAACCCCAACAAAAACTATAGCCTTAGAATCCTTAATGTTTCGTCAAGAAATTGGATTGTGAAGGTCTCAGGTCAATGATTTGATACTACACGAGATATGAGATACTAGGGTTCCACATAAAACGCCCCTCTTTCTCAATACCGATCGTGTTGTTTAATTGATTCTCTCCATAGATCACTACATAAAAGGAAAATGAGAACTGGGAACATACAATGAAATCCAACCTTGTCCGTAACTTTACAAGAATCAAAAGGCCCCCCTCATATCAAAGTTATCAAGTGCCAATCTTTCCTTCACTGAAACGGCCAAGAACGACGGAGTCGCTCATGTAAAACTTCCATATCTACAAGCCTTCAGAAGAAAAAGAAAAAATGGCATTGTACCCTAACAAATGAGAGATAAATGGGCATTATTCGACAAATAGTAGAACCGAGGAAGAAGCACACTATACCAATAACTCAGGAACTTCCTCGTTCTCTCACAAAAGTTTCCCTAATCATGCACCAGGATTACATATGTTGTTTTTACACTGTGAGCGCAGGAGCCTCACCATTGCGGCTATTGAATGGTATCTCCACTTTGCGTGACTGATCTTGGCAGCAAAGATGCAGCGTCCTCTGCTTCATTTCTGGAATGATGTACCCACATTTATCCTGGATAGAGTGTCAGTCTCGGAACAACCTCGCTTGCAAAGAAGTGCATTGGTTATATAACAGAATGCATTAGTTATATGTGAGGAACTACGGCAAAAGGGGCGTGAGCTGGGAGCCGAAGAGTTCACCAAGAGCTCCGCGTACGTCCATCTGAAATACAAGGGGCATATTTTATTAGGTCAATAATTGAGTGGAAACAAATGATCTACATTAAAAAAAAAAAGGTTGGATCCATGAAAAGAAATAATATTCTCATGGAATTTAACACGATAGAGAAGTTAACAAATGAAAACGATAATTACATGAATATGACATGGAATTGATCCCTTCAGAAGATTGGTGACCACAAACATTTTTCAACCAAAATGGAGTCGGCTATGGAGCATGAGAAAACTCCAAAAAAGAAATTATTTTTTATTTATTTTATTATTATTTTTTGACCAGCTGTCAATATGATGGCGATCCCCTAAGTCGGTGCCATATTAGCAAGGTTGATAAGAGAGAGGGGAGGGGGGCCTTGACACAAAAGAGAGGGTTGGGTAGCGTGGAGATGGAACCAAAAGTTGTCATGAGTCCGTAGATGGGCTGCACGTACATATTTTATATCCCAAGGCCTGTAATCTGGTGTGACCATGTGATGCATGCGGGCCTTGTGATTTAAAACGGGAACGGGTAAGAGGCAGCCCACCTTCGGATTCGGGAACAGACTTTGGTTCTACTTCTATCCTCTGCAACCTATAACCCTTCTTGGTGCCACAAAACCTAGAAAGGCTAGTTGGAGGGCAGGTTAGCATACCCTTTTGGCCATGCATTTTAAACTTGACTCCAAACATAGGGCCGTGAACTCAGTCTATCCAGTTGGAATTAAGAATAGAAGTGTCTGCTTTATCATCCATCAATTAAGAATGTCTAGAAATTCAAATTCAACAGTAAGATCCAATGTATTTGATACATGAATAATGGCCTTAAGGCAAGGACAGCATAGTAAACTAGTTGAATATGTATCACTAATTTTACTTTTTCAAATTAATATTCCAGAATATCAACAAAAATAATAATGACCCATGTTAGAATTCAGTGATATGTCCTTACAGCCAAATCAACACAGGTCATTATTAGTGAAGTTTTAACCCAAGAAGGTCATCAGTAAATTCATACGTAGATTTTCAAGAAAGTTCAATTATGTATCACACTCATTGATAATTTGATGGATTAGATTCACATAATAGGCATATAAACACACTCCTTTAGTTTAGCCAACTCTCCCACCCCTTTCTCTCTCTAGGATTCCCTTGCATCCTAATCGTTCTCTCTTTTCCAGCCCCAGGTTTTTTTAACAAAATTTTAGTCTGACTTGTGCCTGTTTTGGTCAAATCTTGGCTGACACCTACAAAACAAGAAAATGGGTCCAATGCCTGGATGTCACCAGTCAAAACATAATTTTCTGCACATCTAGGATCGGTCATGCATAAACCATACCTGAAACATGCTGTTATGTATTCGTATTGGGCCATTTTTGTATCTTGTTAAACTCTCATGCAATTACTAGCAATCACAGTACAACTTGATTCAAAAAGTCTAACAAAAATTAAACCTTTACATCAAATTCCTCATGGCAGTTTTAATTCGTCTGTGATAACTTGAATCACATCACAACTTATTTTAGAAAGATATATATATATATATATATATATATATATATATATATATATATATATAAAAACTTTTATAACATAACACACATTTCTCTTAGCATCTCTCTAATTTCAAATAAGTGGAAAGAATTGATAGTTCCTCCATTTTCAAACCTTCCTCTTAGATAACTCAGTAGTATATAAACTAGAAGCGAAATTGCACAAAGAACGGAATATGTTTGAACTTTGAAGCTTCAAACAATAAAAAACAATTATAGTTTCTACCAGCTACAGCTCAACCCAGCCACCTCAAAACGGCAGATAATAAGCTTACCTGATCACAGCACACAAGTTTAGTGATTAAAGGATAGAAGTCTCTTAGATGCTTTCTAAATATCTGACTCTCCATATGGCACATTCCTTTCAGAACCTGAAGAGAAAACAAAAATACTTCATCTACCCAGTAAAACAAATGCACCTAAAAGAAAGAGACAACACTGTATATATAAGCGAGTTAATAGAGGAAAGTATAGTAGACTGATAGTATATATTGACACTTCATTGATTCTTCACAATAGCAATTAATTAAAGAAGGTAAGGTGGTGATGGGTTGGATATATAAGAGAAATCCTCAAAAAATTCTAACGAAAAGCAGCCTGATTACCTACATAATGACTTTTATTCTAGAAGTAACATAAACCTACCTTCTAAGCACATATACGCAAATGTGAGTTATTGAGAAATGGTTTGATAGCGGGTTTTTCATTTTTCATTTGGGTATAAGAGAGTATATACAACTCCTTGGGAAACCCTAGGAGGGTCCAACAAGGAAGCCCAATAAGTGGGATAGACTTGGGCTCATCTGTAACTCTAACACTGACCCTCAAGCAGAGGATACTTATCATGCATGCCCGACTTTTTACAAAGAACAGAAACAGGGATGATGGTAAATATCAGTCATCTGGTCCTCGGATCGGGTAAAGGGAGTGCAAATTTGTTTTCTCATAAAGGCATCACGAACAAAGTGACAGGCATCATGATCATTTTTTCATTTTGGAACGAGCAAGTATATATACAACTTATAGGTAAGTCCTAGGATGGCCCAATAAGGAAATACAATAGATGGACTTGAGTTAGTTGGGTCATCTCCAACTCTGTTTGGAGCATCAACATAATTAGAGCTTTGTTTTGTAACATATGCTTTAACAACCAAAATGCAAAGCATGTTTGCACTATGGGCTGAGCAAAATATGACAATTTCACCTTATAACCAATGTGGCAAGCCGCAACTACAATATATATATATATATATATATATATATATATATATATATATATATGACCCTCTACTAGCCTCACATACTCACCAATTAGGTCACCATTTGGCTACTAAATAGAATGAGAAGTAAATAACAAGACAAACAAATATATAAAAGAAAGCTCAAACTCAAGGGGAGCAACCTCTCCCCCTCAGCCTATGGCGGGTTCGCAGCTATAGATAGGATTATGTTGAAAGTAATTACACTACTCAATCATATTAATTAACTAATATGTTTACTTAATTAACTTAATCATATTAAATAATTAAACTATATGTATAATTAATAAATATGTTAATAACAATATTAATTAATAGTCATATATTAAGTAAATAGTTTGTATTAGAAACTTACTAAGTTATTCATTTATATTAGAAAATTTTCGTTTATTATTAAATGCAATTATTAATTAATATAAGTAATTAAGATATTTATTTGATAATTATAATTAAATAAATATTTATCATTCTACATTTAAACAATAATTTATTTATTTCACTTACTATTCATTAATACAAGTAATTATATATTAAATTAATTATATATTAACTTTACTAATTTATTTCACTTACTATTCACTAATACCATATAATGAGGGGATGCAGTCACATTCCTTGAGTTCTCGGCTTCCTTTTGCATGGTATTTGTTTGTCTTATTATTTATTTCACTTTCTTTATAAATTTAGCGGTCAAATTGTGGCCTAGTTGATGAGTATGTAAGGTTATAAGAGGTCTAATAGGTCAATACTTACCGGTCACAACATTTTTTTAACTTTTTGAATGAATGAACCTAAACCAAGCTCAAATACTCAAGCGGAACACGACTCAACCCCTTCTCATTATTGTACTCTCTATTTGGATTTCTCTATACAACGCTCACGCAGCCCACTCACAGACGTATTATTTATTTCTCCTGATTCAGATTACTTTTTCTCTCCATTGATTGTATGTCCTGCTAGCACTCTCCTAGTAACACTACTCTCTTCATATATCACCAACTTTTTCCTTCCTTGTAGCTCTCTCTCTCTCCCTCTCCTTGTAGCTCTCTCTCTCTCTCTCTCTCTCTCTCTCTCTCTCAGATTCGCTAAATCACAAATCAATCTTATGTTCTCTCTTCATAGTCAAATCAAATCCGAATATATCCTAATTTCCAGTGGATATTAGCTTTATGTTTTATTTTATTTGAGAACAACAAATGAAAAAAAAATAACTATATTTATTTGACCGGTTGTAGCCGGTCAAAGATAAAAAAAAGTCCGATACTTGTCCTTAGACGCACTGAAGCATGACTGATAAATATTATTGTATGTGTGCCCCCTCTCCAAGTGTATATATAATCATATCCATGTCGTACTTGTATCCTAATGTTTTCTAAACATGTTGAATCTGAATCCATGTTTATGCAACTTACGTGAATTTGTGTGTACCCTAGTACAAACAGTGTTCTTTGTTATCATTCTACCCAATAAGATGCAAAGAAAAATGCACCAACTTGATAGTGCATTATGGCAAGCTCTTACATCAAATATGTCAACAGCTAGCTGAAACAAAATCTATAAATTATTACCTGAAATTGGAGTCAAAAAATTTAATTACAGGGAGATTTTATTTCCCCAGTATGTCAAGCACTAGCTTAAATCTACTTTGATGCATCTGGCAAGGAGACCAAACTAAAAGCAGTTCAAGAGAAGTTATCACAGCCTGATGGATCTTAATTACAGTTGTTGAAGTTGTAAAAGAAGAGATGTTGTATACCAAACAAACAAACAACCACTCTTAAAGAATGACTATTCAACTATGGTTGAATTGATTGTTCACTAGTATGCTAAAAGTAGATTCATCGAATGCCCATGCACATGAATTGGGTGTAAATAAGCTTTGTGGCCAGAAAAGATCTATTACATGCCTACAACGCAATAAATTCACAGAGAAGAAATCTCTATCAATCTCAGGTAGACTACAGTAGTCCGCCTTTTCCATTAGTTCCTATCTAGGCCCAGATGCTAAAAATGAAAAAAGTTGCAGTCATAGATCAATAGATCATCTTGTCAATTTCAATCAAACACTCAATTTTTGCATCGCTGAATCTGATTCCCATATTATAGTAACTAGAGGTGTACATCTGTCAATTAGGGTCTGCTTGGATTAAGGGTGAAGAGAGTTAAGTGAGGGGGAAAGAAAACGCTCCTTGATTTGAGGGTGGGGGTTGAGGGTTGAGGATTAAGTGAGGGTTTGTTTAACCTTCTCTTGTCCATTTTTTCAACCCCCAAATCGGGAGTCAACTAGAGGAAATGAGAGGTGGTTGTTTAAAAGTCATAAATATTCCTTGTTTGCCATGTAAATTCGTGACCTTTTCCTTCTATTTTTCTTGCTTTTAACATGTTGTTCCATCTTCCTGGCTTTCAACATGCTGCCATCCAGGTGTGTCATCTCTTGTCGCATCCACTTATTACTCGTCGTTGGAAATTAACAGCTTTGTTTTTTATGCACATGTTGAGTTGATGACCACATATATTTGATGCATAAAAAAAAAATCATCCATGTGCGTCAAAAAATTGGAGATATAGTTGATGACTACATATATTTTATGCATCTATTGAATTGATGAGCATATATGTTTTGTGCAATTTTGTGCCACATATAATAAGGATATTTTGGTAACTATTTTATTTTTTATTAGTTCTCCTCTCACTCAAAACCTCAAATCCAAGTAAGAGTTATTAAACACACTCCACTTAACTCTTCCTCCAATCCAAGCAAGAGTATATGTATTTACTACCCTCCCCCTCACTTAACTTCCCTCCACTTAACTCTACTTATTTTTTTCCCCTCAATCCAAGCAGACCCCTTAATCAACCAGATGTCAATTTTGGCAAACAAAACCGACTTAAACTGTTAAGTAATTTATATAACCCGAACCGCATTATAAGCCCCCCAAAACCGACTGGGACGGTTGCTTAATTTGATTTTAAACTTCTAACCTATGTTGTTACAGGCGACGCCTAGGCGGCCTAGGCGGCCTAGGCGCGCCCGATTTGAGTACACCGCCTCGACCTGGGGATTTCAAGGCAGGGTTCAGTGGTAGGCGCCTAGGCGCGCCTGGGCGGGCGCCTAGGTCCGCCCAGTGGAAGTCGAAGTCGGGCGCCTAGGCGGTGGGCTTCACAATTCTGCTACTCAAAGTCAATTCACATTGCTTCTCCTTAATTCTGCTACTCAAAGTCAATTCACATTGCTTCACATTGCTTCTCCTTAATGCAAAAGTCTGCTACTAATGTTTACAATTTACATTGCTTCACATTGCTTCACAATTCACATTGCTTCTCCTTCTCCTTAATGCTGCTGCATCTCCTGAAAGGCTGAAACCTGAGATCTGCTACTGCTACTGCTGCACACAGGAAAAACAGCAAGAAATTCTGGGCGGACGCCTAGGCGAGGCGGGCATGGTCTCGCCTCGCCTCGCCTAACGCCCGGTACAACATAGCTTCTAACCAATGAGCTAAACACCCTCTAGCATCCATATTTAACTACGACAAAATCAATTCAACTGGTCATTCTACAAACAAATTAAAATATGTCCCTGTAGCCTAAATTCATTGCCCATACCTAAATTGATGAAAAAATGACCAAAATTAACTATCCAACCCCAGATTTTCAACTTTCTATAATAAAAATATACTTAAATAACAAGTATAAGAATAATAATAAAAATAATACATATTAGGTTTTCCAGTCAGCCAGCTAATTCAAATTGGAAACCATAACTGAGTGACTGACAGAAATTCTGAAAAGACTTAACCGAACTGACCAAATTGATAGTCGGTTCAGTTATGTCAATTTTCGTTGAATCTTGGACACTCCTAGTAGTAAACTTTTGCACGCAGCAAACCTCTATCTATATTCTTAGCTAATTGAGGCCCAATACCTGATGAACTCACAACAGCTTCCTCTAACCATATCATCTTTCACAAGCTATCATTTGTATTCTTTATGGACCATCTAAGATCCCAATTCATATTCTTCAATTCGAATTATCTTAGTTATTCTATGTTTTGAGTATGATAGAATCACGATAAAACATGAATTGAAATATCCTTCATAGATTAACTGTTTAAGAGCCAAAAAAGAGGCTCTGCCCCTATTGTCCTATTTCAAGCTTAAAGATACCAAAAAGTTGCTTCCTTCCCTCCCTTCATTCCCCTCTTTTAGCCAAAAAAAAAAATGTAGCTCTTTTCCCTCCTCTTACTAATGAATACCACCTCTTTAAGCAATATATCATGGTCATAACTTATCAGCAAACTCGAAATTGCATATGCTTGACGGCCAATCATTCTGTTGATAATCTGCTTGCTTCCTCTGCCTTGCCGTGTTTGTTAGAACAGCCAGTTGATGATTATTACTCATAATACCGTCATTACTTCATCTCTGAGAAAAAAAGTTTATAACCTGTTGGGCCTTCTACATCCACGTGGCATTACTCAGTCAGGCTTTCGCACATTGTCCCCGAAATATCTATAAGTAAATAGAAAATAGTTCTATTCCGTCCCTGCCATCCTTGATACTCCTTTCATCACTCATTCTTGCTCTTTCCTGAAGATCCTGAAGATAGTAGTGACATTGGGTTCTGTTTTGCCTTAAAATCATTTGTAAGGAGAAAGGCCTCCAGAGGGAGACTGACTTTTAGGGAAAACACAATTAGTGATGGAAGAATCTTCGCACTGAATTTTCAGGTCAAGCAGCTTCTCCCAATTGTTGCAGAAATGGGAAATTACAATGTCTAGATCTTTCGTAAAGAACAATTGTTCCTTCAAAATAAGTCAAGAATCCATTAAGTTTGTAGTGCTAAGTTATGATATAATTTTTATCATCGTGGTAATTTCAGTTGATATAAGCATGGTTCATATAATGGAGTTATAAAAGGAAATAATATGAATATAGGCAATGCTTCTTGAGGAAGAAGCAGCAGAAGCTATTAAACCACAAATAACACCACATGAGAAACATATAATGACCATGAAGCATTAATTACCTTAACTATGATTGGAGCTCGTAAGTCAAGGACCCGATGTATGTCCGCACTAGCTGCCTCCCCACCACTTGGCTGGAGGTCAGAAGCCTCTTTCAATATCTGTCCGCAAAAAGAAACAAATTTCTCTTCTGCTAAGCTTTTAACCTCGTCTTCTGATTCAACTGCTGTCTCCACAGGCCCATTAGTTTTATTATGTTCATCATTGTTGCTATCAAATGTTGAGATGGACTTTTGTAAGATATCTAGATAAATCGACGTTCCTTCCATTTCTTGGCGGAATAGATTCAAAGGAGGCCTGTACAACAAAAAGTTACAATCACAGCATCTTTTTTTCATTAGTAACAAATAATAAAAAGGTTAGTTTCCTGCATACCTTTCTGGTGGTATATAGTGCATTCGCATTCTAAGATTCGAAGATGAATTATATGAAGCAGCAAACTCTAAGAGGAATAACAAGTTCTCCATTATTGCAATCTTATGAGGAGATTTCAACTTACTCCAGTATTTCATCTGCAAGTTCCAGTTAAATATAATTATGTTAAAGGTGGACTTCATATTTTGCACGAGAATGCAATTCTAGGATGCATGGAACACTAAATCACATCAGATAACTATCCTTACCTGTATGCTGTTGAGAGCCCCTAGCAATAGAAGTTGAGTGATACATTTACCCCTAACTGCTTCCAACAATGGGTTCTCCTCCTCCTCACTAGCAGTAGATTCCACACCATCAGGGATCTGTAGAGAGATTTGGCAAAAAAGCAGGACAGCAAATCATATAACTGGAGACCGTATTCTGTCTCCCAGGATAAAAGGTAATCAAGTAGTTAAAACACGAAGAAAATCGATAATCATGTCAAAAATGGGTAATGCTTAATGAAGCTGCAGAAAGATAAATAATAAAAATCATAAAATTAAACTAATGAAACATTAAGGTTTAGGGTAGTCAAAGGCCCAAAGCGCACTCGAGGTGCAAAGGGTAAGCGAAGCGACGCGCAAAAATAAAAAAAATAAAAATATACATAAATAAATAAATAAATAAGTAATGCAAGAAATAAAACCAAATAACATATTAAAAGTTAAAACCAACAAAAACATGTTAAAACATAACCAAGTGAACTAGCAAAGAAGAGTCAACAAAACTAACAAGAATTTGTGTTCGCTAACAAGAAGTAACAAAATAAAAGGAACACAAATTTGAGTGTCATCTCCCTACCATGCTTTCAGTAAAATTTTAGTTTTTTCAGTTCAACTGTAATCAACTTTGGCATCAGTGAAAGGCCTACCTCCCTCCCACTTATATGAGGTAAGGGCTATCTTCTTGCATCAAAGTTTTTCATTAAAAGAAAGGTGTGCCTTGAGGTGCGAGACGTAGCTAGTGCGCCTTGCTGTGAGGCGCGCCTTTAACTAGTATGAGTATAGCCGTAATAGTAACATGTTGATTAAGTGAAAATTTTAGTAGCTAATCAGAGACATCAAGTAAAAACTTCAAAACTATCACAGCAAATGTCAGCACAAAACGAATGGTCTACAAGAGAGAATTGACTATTATTAAAACATCAAAATATGGAACAACTTATTCGAGACGTCAGATGATATTTGCTAAGGGCATTTTGGCAGCAGGAACTTGACATGGAAGTTGAGGAACCAGATCCAAATTTGCCAGGTTCATGGTGCAAGTTTTTTGTGTCTCCATGTCACATAAAGCTTCAAGTTCACACTTTTAACTTCCAAGCACAGCAGGAGAGAATAACAAAACATGGAAGTTGTCGCCTAGCCAATTTTGTAGAAAGAAGCAGCAAGAAATAGAAGGAAATGCCTGTAAAACAAATAGAAAGAAGCAGCAATTCTTGTCCCCTATCCATCCTCCCCTATAAAATCTGCTAGGGGAGAAGAACTGCCTGTAAGACAAATAGAAAGCAGCAGCAGGAGAAAACAAAACATAGGATGGCAATTCATGTCCCCTCCCTCCTCCTTCATACAAAACAAAACAGGTGAACCCGGGATCTTCGCAATTTTTGAGCCAAGTTACTCAACACATATAAAGCTAAATTGAACACACTAAGCAGCAACAACAAAAAAATAATTGAACATACAAGTGACAATCATTATAAAGTCGAGAACTACAAGTGAAACTAAAACAACAAAAGTTTAACAACCATCTTAAGTTATTAACGTTGATCAGTTTTGTCATTGACCACTTGTGGTATCGACCTTATGGTATTCTAGTATATCAATAAACTAAAAGTGAAATCTCAGTGCCACAAGGCTCCCACTTATGCAGGGTATTGGAAGCGTAATACTTGACCCTCCCCAGACCTTGCCATAAGGGAATACCACAAGTACTGGTCAATGAAAAAGAAAAGGAAAAAATCAAAAAGAAAGGAGAAGAAAAAGGCTCAGTAAAGAGAGACAAACTAGAGAAGGTACAGACATTAACACAAAACCCATATCGTTTCGGTGCATCATATTCCAAAGATACAAAAACTATGTAAGATCTTTTTTGTCCATCAGATAGACCTATATGATCAATATCGAAAACCATTTATATCCTATCAAATGTCTGACTCGTATTGTGTATTGTACGAGATTAACAACAAAGGTGAAAGTGACAAGGCTCCAGTTTGGATGAGCTGCATACTTTGCGACAAACAGACCATGTAACCAATGCTTGAAATAATTCTTTAGTCACTGATACTACAATGAGCAAAACAATGGAATTGGTAGATCAGAAACTGATATATTACCTTCACAGATGAGGAAGGAACAAGAGCCTCTTCTGAGCGACTCTTAGATTTGGAAGTGAGAGTTCTAAGAAAAAGGTTGTCCATCATATTCCCCATAAACCGTTGACCAAATGTTTGATTTCGTTGCAAGCTCGCATCATCAGCAGGTTTCTCTGCCCTTACAGATGGAGATTGGAGACCTAGAAACATGCATAAAGCAATCTGTGTTTAGTCTATTATGGAGCATATTCTCTTTATTTAATATATCAAAATTGTACTGAGAATATAACTTTCCACCGTAGGTTGGCCAATCGAAGCGATAATAGCTTACCTTCAGATTCATCCAAGTTGGCCTGGGAAATTTCTTGATAATCATCCTGCAAGTTTGCTGCATTCACATTTTTCCCCGAACTTTCACCATTGATAGATACTCTATCAAAGGCTCTTCCACCATTATCTTTAAAGGAAGGACTATCACTTCTATTGGTATCTACATCTTTCATTAGCATCTTTTGGTTCTTCGAACTCTCGAATCCTAATGAATTGAGAAGTTCTAGAGGTTGTGTCGTGTACGACGCATCTCTGATATATGATAATTATATAAGTAGAAATTTAATAACATATAATAGGAAAAGTTGATGATCCTTCAGCAAGTTCTCAACATGCATACCTGATGCTCTTCAATAAAGTATCCCAGTCAGTGTCGCTGAATTGGTGGCCGCCAACCTCTATGAGATGTACCAAAGCGCCAAGAGAAATTGAAACGACAGTTTGGTCTGTCTTTTTTGCACAATCCAGAAGTAGACCAAGTAGTGGTGGAAGCATAAAGGAAACCTCCTGCCAAAATTGAAGTGATATTAGAAGTGAACCCTGATCTGATAGGACATCAGTTACAATAATGTCAGAACCAAACATATACTATTGCTGAGTAGGTGAACGGCATAATAACGTGAAAAACTATACACATGCTTATTATTTCTTATCAATAAATTCTTTGAGCACATATTATCCATTTGAGAAGACAATAAAGTGGCCCTGGACAACTGGGGGAATAATAATGTGAGGCAGCAAGATCACATAAAAATGAGAAAGAATACTTCACTCTGGCAAGCATGCAGCATAATTTAAAAATGGTTGGCAAGAAATGGCCTGAAAGATATTAGTACCTTATAGAAAGTATTAAAGAGGTTGCACAACAGCTGAAGAGAGTGAATGCTGGTTTCACGAAGCCATTCATCCCCAGAAGATACATCACCATTCCTTCCAGCATGTCGCACATGATCAAAAATAGGAAAAAGGACGCGATGAAAAATACTCTCCCAAAATGCTGAAGAAAACTTGTGACCCCTCTCATTCAGCAAGTCAAATAGCACCTCAAGTGCACAGTTGCGGACTTCCAATCTAGAGTCCAATGTCAGATCAGATAGGCCCGCCAACATGGGAAACCAGTAATGCTCAGTTACATCGAGGTTTGTCTCTACACTGACATCCACAGGTTTAAGGGCTCCACCTGGTATAAGACCCTGGTTGCGAAGCATTAGAGAAGTATTATCAAACAAACAATATATAGATATATGGATACATTCGGGTAGAAAATTCAATCCAATACAATTTTATCAACCTATAGAAAAAGGAGAGTTCACTATGGATAAATATCTGCAGCATATAGGGCATGAGACTATCATAAAATATCTTGAAAAGGTAAATGTACTACATTCCTTTATACTGTGTATATTCGATGATTTTCTAGGTATACTTGGTTTATTTAATGCATTCTTAATCACAATTTATACAAACATTGCTTTTCCCACTATGATTAAAAGTTCAAACAAAAACTTCAGATCTGTTGAATTGTTTGTGGATACAGGTGGTGAATATGTGGTTAACCTTTCAACAACCAAAGTAAATCAACTGAACATGTATCCAGTTTCAAGATGCATAAAAATGAAAATGAAGTAAGATTTATAGCAACCACAAGGAAATAGCTGTCAAATCCTAGGTGGCACATACATGTTATATATATATATATATATATATATATATATATATATATATATAATTTTATTTTTTTGGAAAAAGGGTAAATTTTATTCCAAATGCAACGCAATAATCTTACAACTATATATATATATATATATATATATATATATATATATATATATATATATATATATATATATATATATAACAAAATTTGATGTCTAATGGTACAAATTTTGCTTGTTATGCTGCCAATACTTAAGTTACCACATCTATAACTTCATTAACTAGCCTACGATGATTCTCATCAGAATGTAGGCACATTGTACATACTATTTATTAGCCTACATTGTACATACTATTTATTCCGTAAATCAGTTATCTTATTTATTCACAGAAAATTGAATTTACTCTTTTAGTAGTTCGAACATATTAGAATTAGAAATGTACGGTTCCGCCCAAGCTCATAGAAATAATTATTGTTTAATTAAACTTTAGTGGCTTGCTATATAGCTCGTTTGTATTTTCTTTTTTTATCTGATGGCTAAACAATATTATGGCCATAGACCTCAATATCTATAGTGCTACCCAATTGCAAGTGTTCATAAACTCCCATCCGATTAAGGAGAAAATGTGTCGACACCTTACCTCTGCAGGCACTTGTAAACAACACGATAGTGCCAAACATAGAATATGAGCATTGTCGAGGATGTAATTTGTTGAGAGCCTTGAAGTTGGCCCTAGCTACATTTCACGTTCCACAATTTAAGTAACCAAAGTGTACAGGTCAGTTTACTAATCTACACAAGTGACAAAATAGTAGGTTTTGCATTGACAAGGTAAATACTTACATTTTGTTATCTTATTAGTATAACAAGAATAGAGTCGTTCATATGAACAAGTGCCCATAAATCAGTAGAGGCAATTATTCCCTTGTCTATCCTAGTCATTGTAGCATGATTTATATTACGACAGGCAAATAGATTGCTCTGACCGACCTCTGCAAGACGATCTTCACAAATACGAAGAAGAGCAATAGCCTTCAAACTTATACGTGGGGAACATTTATTGTTGGCAAAACCAATCAGGCAATTGACACAGTCCATAAAGCAGTCACCAACAACCTGATCAAAGTGTTCCAAGATAACTGCAAATACATTGCATTAGTACAACAGAAAGTTGCAAATAGCTATTTAATGAAGTTGCATTCTCTTTTTCCCCAAGGATAGAAAATAACCATGCAAATTGAAAATTAGTAAGACCTCCTAGGGAGAGAGAAGAGGATGCCTACCCTGTTCTACATTTTCGAATGCACTGTCAACAATCGGTTCTAGCTCATCATCAGCAGCTGCTGTGAAAATCATAAATACACTTCGCCAGCCTGATTTGATACTACCAACCTTTGATTTTATCATCTGCAGGCATTTAATTAATGTTGCTGTCTGATAACATACTTTATGATCAAAGAGCATTAGGTAGCTGATTTTGCATCCTATTGCGTAAATTAATACAATACTATACCTGAACAATACAATCAACAATTAGACCACGAATTGTCTCATTCCGACTGTTTCGCATAAGAATAACAAACGGTTTCAATATGTCATTCTGAAAAGTGAAGTTGGTGAGCTCAGCACGTTCCAAATACTTCATACCAAGTTGCCTTAATGAATCAATTGCATACATAGCAATTTTCTCATCATGGTGACTCCCAGCAGTGATGAAATGCTGAGCCAACACAGACCATATTCTAGCCCACACCTAAGAAGCAACGATACAGATTGAGAAGCAGAATAGCATAAACACTATACAGATATATTAAGGTCATGAATGCTGGTTGAGAAATTAGAAGATAAAAGGAACACAGGCTACAAGAAATAAAATAGATAAATACCAGGCGAATACGAGCCATGTTGTAATAGCTTATTTCAACTAGTTTCTGTAAGCTAAAGACACGAGCTGGTCCTTGTTTCAATTCTTCAGCAGATACACCACAGAGAGCAGTAAAGAACTCCACAATAGAATCACTCGGCAACTTTACACTATTTACAAAGACTTGTTCAGAAGGTTTCCCAGCTAGTTCTCTAAGAGACTGGAGAATTGAATCCCTAGATATCTGATTAGAACCCTGCATAACAGTTGAAGCAACGGCCGGGGATGACGTGATATATTCAAGTCTAGAAACACATTCCAGGACAGCATTCCAAGTGTCCTGTAAGGAATCCGTCTCAGTATCACATAAAGCAAGAAGTGTTCGTAGTGCCTCAACGTTTTTACTACGCATTTCTTTTGGAGCATGCAGGTATGTATATCTGCAAAAATACATGAGACAAGAAATTTAAGAAACAGTTAAAAGTACCCAAAGACTTCTCTCATGCAATATAGAATATCAAATTACATGTATCTAGTATACAATAATGTGTGCAACTGATTAGACAAGGAAAAGACATACCGTACTAGAGAAGTCAGAAAGGCATAACGCATGGTGTCCATCCCGAGAACACATGTAAGGTGTATGCCAGCTTTGAATCCTTCCATACAAAGTAGAACCCTTGCTTTATTATCACCTTCCTCCATGGTAACAGAAAATGTTGCAAGCAAAGGCCAACCTACAGCTTCAAGCATTGGCCTAACCAGATCAACTTGTTCTGCTGTATAAAAAATTCCCCTTTTTGTCCCTTGGTTCTTGAAAAAAGTTTGCATTTGCTTAATTATTTGTCCACTCTCCGCCTTAGTATCAGTTCCTGACTTTCTTCTAGGAAGGGCCAAGTTTAGAACATTGACAAGCCGGCCTTTCTCTTCCGTTTCTGGCCTCTGTCTGCTACTTTTAGCTGAACCAGATATATCATCCTTCATCTTTATCTCTTCTTTGACAATAGAATCATAAAGCTCCTCTAGGAGCTCCTTTGGGGCACACTCTTCTGCATCACCACTGGAATTCATTCGAACAAAGTCAGGCTTGGACATTTTAGGCCACACCATTGGGTTGTGGGCATCCGTATTCAACATGATAACTGCATAAGCAAGAACATATGCAGTATCCGCATTCTTGAACAGTCCTGGATTATCAGCACAGTAACTGCAAAAATCACAATGTTCTCAACAGAATCCAAAGAAACAGGCAATGAAGATTGAAGAGTAAAAGATGCAATGTCTGAGATTCTGAATACACTTACCGCTCTGCAAACTTTTCCATGATGCGATCAATCTTTTGTGCTTCTCCAGGAAGCCGGAATCCTCTAAGAAATTCACGGATTGCAGTGTCAAACTTCAATCCAGAGAACTTCATGGAATCAACATAAGCATGCATAACAGCTAGAGGAAACTCCTCATACTGACCCAAATATTCACCAATCATAGCCTGCACGATTCAAGGGTTACACAAGTTCCTTTTGCAGAAAATGGTAAAGCGAGAATACATAGAGAAATAGCACCTTATCCAAACTAGGATTACTCTTCAGGAATTGGGCTACTGAGGAAGCTTTGCTTTCAACCAACTTATTCGACAACAAATAACTGATCCCCTTAGTTGGTTTACGGTTGAACTGTGACGATTAGTAAATTATCAGTACTTTCATAATGTTACATAAGCACAAAGTAATGCTACAAAAACCAACTATGGAACTAGAAAGAAACAAATCCATTTTCTTATGGAGTTTTCTATGGCACAATTTCATAATTCATCTTTTGGCTACCTCAGAGATTGCTGCCTCCATCGTCGACTTATGGGCCTTAGCTTTCTCAAATTGATTTGGTACATCTTCTCGGTTTTTTGCCTCAGCATGATGAGGCTCCCTTGCCAAAACGTCGTCTTCAAGTGACTTGATAATGCTCCCATGTTTTTCAGATTCCCTTTTAAGCTTCTCCCAATCAACCAATGACTTGAGCACATTTACCAGGCACTGAAAAGGCATAATCCTTCAAATGGAAGAAAAGATGTATCGAAGAGGGTAGAACAAGAGTATATCATGCAAAAAAAGGATACCTGAAGAGATGAACTTTTAATGGAGGCAGTTTGAGATGCAGTAGTCGAATTGGGATCTGTATTTAATGTTCCTTTCGATATATTTGATAGAGCATTGACCTTAGGGGGAGTAGATAAAGGTACAAAAATAAAATAGATATTTTTCAAGTTAGATAAGAAACATCAGTTCATAAATTCCATACATTATTTGCCCAGTATTACCATGCGTTCAAAGAGATTCGGTGCATCAAGATCACAATCATAGTTAACAAATACGTCGACAAGCATTTGAGAATCCTTAGACACTCTCTCAAGCATTCTGCATAAAATTGTATTCAACATGAACAACTTAGATGCCAAAATTAGGAAGAACAAAATTGACCAAGCTTGAAAATACTAATTAATCCAGGAGGACATTCAAACAAAACGAAAATGATATATTACCGCATAACACTCGTACGTTGACTGAGAGGACTGTCAGAGGTATCCAAGGACCTTAAAATTATTACAGGAAAGAAGACTCCAATTTCCCCCTGGAGCAAGATGCAGACAAATATGTCACTCATATACCTAAAATAAGGCTGTTGATTGAATGACCATATAACAGGTGGAAAAGTACCTTCAAACTTTCCCTAAATCGAAGCAAAAGCACAGTGAAGATTCCAGTAGCATGCTGTAAAATAAATAACAAGCATTTTGAACTCCAATGCAAACAAATGAATGTAATATTAAGAAGCATCAGCCAAAGTTCCAAATTAAGGGGAAATCGCCAAAGTCACCAATCATGTTGCATATAACCCCCATAGAGAGAATAAAATAAAACACTACAGAATCAACTAGGAAGAAAATAAAAAATAAATTATTGGCAGAGAACAGTTACCTGAAATACAGTTGGAGAGGAAGAAACTGAAGCTCGCAATAATGCATAAGAAAGATATGCTTTGACTGAGTCGATGAAGTGGAAGTTTTTGGTAAAGGATTGTCCCACTCCTTCCAGTAAACCCTGCAAATTGCGGACAAAGCAAGCAAAATACTATAACAAACAAAGACAAGATTACTGATATTGTTAAAATAAATATTTGAAAGCTAGAAGAGGGCTTTCTTTCTTGAGTATTTTATATATTTCATGATAATTATTTGGTAACTCAAATTTTCTACACACAAAAGCTAAGAGCACATCAACAAAAAAAAGATGTAGAGCGAACCTGCAAAAGCTCAAGGGACAATAGCCTTGACTTTGTAGTAATCTCATCGCTCTCTTCCTTCATACCCATCTGCAAATACATAGCATATCCTCAAGATTCATATTAGAAAACAAGAATAGAAGGAGACAACAAGAGGAAAGTAGTATTGTAGAAACTGTGAGAAACTGTGACCTTGCAAAGGGTGCGGAACACCAAAAGAGCATCACGCATTCCTATACTCATACTCTCAAGATCGATCCCTCTAAAACGCAGGAAAAAGGCAAGAATCTTGTTACTGTTCTTCAGGTGTGTTATCAGAACTCATTAACTTTAGCAGATTCCTTACCGTGATATTTTCTTCCCATCCTCAATATGAACAGCATTGTCAAGAACTGCCTCTAGTCCCTGAAATAAATATTCAACCATAAGAAAATTCACAAAGGAACTAGATCACTGCTGAACAATTATAATCTTGATAAACTACGAACCTTAATATCAGCACCGCCAGCCAAGGTCTGGAGTTCCTCAACAGATGCAGGAGATGGGTCTTTCCCTCGGGTCATGGATAAGGCATCTCCCAGAGTGGTTCCTTTCTCGTCTTGATCATCAACTGTTATTTCCCCATTATTGGTGCTCATGCAGCTAGCTGAAGCATTATCCGTCAGTGCATGAATGGCTGACGAAACCACAGGGACCTGAACCCATGAAAATTTGCTGAAATAATCAAGCCGCAATACTCATTCAACAATCAACAATTATTGTTTGGAGCTTACCTGGTCAGTTTCCATTCGCCTAATTACAATACTAATCATTTGGGTCAACATTGCCTTTGAGGTTGCTTGATTTATAGGACTCTTGCTACAACATTCAGCGATGATATCAGGAGCAATAATAAAAGATTTTGCCTATAAATTGGGAGAAGTTTTAAGTTTAAACTACCTGTTCAGAGCAATGTTATAGCAAACTCTAATAACTCCCAGCAAAGGTTCTCCATGAACTGTGTTGGAAAGTACAATATTCAGTTAAAAAACGGAAACAGGTTCATGCAATTAGTATTTGACACCTGGAGTTGAAAGCATTATATTCTTTTCTGAACAGATTACAGAATAATCAAGAAAGAATATGTCTATAGCTATGATTTCACAAATTTGATAGAATGTAGCATTAGGTCAAGGAAGCTAATACCCTTTTACAGAATGCCAATTACCAAGATAAGTGGCAAAAGCAAGTGATGAAACATCCAATGCACAAATTAACTGGCAACGAGTATTTCAACTTTCATGCAAAATAGCAAGGAGCAAAGAACAGTTAGGTGATATGAATAATCTCACAGTGACAATGAATAACAAAACCAGTATCAGCAGCTATATACGATTTCATAATAGCTGAAGTATTTTTATCAGAAAGTATTCACAAAGCAAGCATAAATAGCAAGCATTACCTATTATTAATAACATATTGCACCATCATAAATCATTTAAACAACTTAGCAAGCATTACCTATTATTAATAACATATTGCCCTCCATGTGAAAATCTCAACAAATGGTCCTGGCAAGATCCTCATCCTTAGTGGAATTCACCTTTGATGAAAACACACAAGAATAACAGTAATAATGGTCAGGGTTTTAAAAGGCGGACGCCTAGGCATTTCAGATGTCCTTGGTGCATAGGCAAGTAGCATTTAGGTGACATCCTGAGGCACCCGCCTTGACTTGAGGCCTCGTTTGGCAGCCTTGTGGCTCCTCAAGCGCCTTACCCATTTTGACTTGAGGCCTCGTTTGGTTCACGGAAGGGAAATCAATTCCCTTGTGTTTTCCATGGGGAGGGGAAAGTAAGGTTCCTATCAAATTTCTTTTCCTATGTTGGTAAAACAAGGAAAACGTTTAAGAAAAAATATTTGATTTCCCTTCCAGTGTTTGGTTGGTGTAGGAAAGAAAAGAAAAAATATATCATTGTTCCAATAGTATCCAATGTCAACATAATTATAGTCAACATAATACGAAGAGTTAATTGGTAAAATAGATAATAACTCAAGGCTATTTTTGTCATAATGTTTGGTAATTAATGCTGAAAAAGGAAGAAGAAAAATGAATCTCATGGATCCATAGAGGAATCATTTTCCTTCCTATTTTCATCCATGTCAGGAAAATACTTCCCAAGTTTGTGGCTACCAAACAAAGGAAAGGAACAAGTTTCCTTTCCGAATTCCTTGAATCCGTGAACCAAATGAGGCCTAAATGTAACACATTTCAAGCCATTTTTTAAAGATGGAATATGGCCTAGGCCAAATAACTTAAATTGATAGATATTATTAATAATTTAATATAGACATTAGAGAATTAGAAGGAACAATATGGCCTAGCGCCTTTTCATTCTCGATTCCTCTCCCATATGTGTTTGTCCTAATCTACCATATCATCTCCATGTACAGCTTCAATGGGAACTACGAAATGCCAATAGGTAAATCTTTCTTTGTTCTTTTTGTTTTGACGGATTTTCTTCCCTCTCCAATAAGGTGTATCGTTGCGCTCCTCATTAGGAGAATTTTAAATAATTTCTTTCGTATCTTTGTAGATTTTAAATTTTCAATTATAATGTATTTACTATTTAGTATTGATTGAATACTTTGAAGTCTCGGACTTGTGTGTGCATTATACATAACAAGATATGCATAGAATTTGAGTCCCAAATCACAACACAAATCCCGGTTCATAAACCACAAACTTGTCTGAACATACCTACCACACATCCTAATTTTAGTCTTGATCCCACCTACCTCACCGCCTTGAGACCCCTGCCAACACCTTTTGATCTTCATCACCTAATTGCCTCATGCCGCCTTAACAAGATTGATAATAGCAGTGTTCTAAAAATCGGCCTAGGTGGCTCCTAGGCGCTAGGCGGCCGCCTGCCGCACCGAAAACTCCCATATCGGCCTCCTAGGCGTCTGTTCGGGCATGTTCGGCCAAGTCGGCCCCTGTTCAGCCTGTTCAGCGAAAGGCAAAAAATTCAAAATTTTGAAATTTGAAATTTCAGAATTGAAAATTCAAATGAAAATCAGATTTAAAAAAGAAATTCATTAAATTCAATAAAAATTCAAATGTCAAAAAATCTCATAAACTTTTTCAAATTTTCGAAAAAATTCAAAAGTCAAAACCCAAAATTATATTTATTTATTTTTTGGAATAAGGGTAAATTTTATTCCACACAAATCACAGTAAAGGTATTACAATACATTATTCTCACATCTCTCTCCCCAGTTACGGGACTATTACAGATACATCGAATTCTATATTATGTAGAATTCCTACTGGCGGAGTAGCCAGTCCTTCAAAGATACGTCTGTTGCGCTCCCTCCAGACATGCCAAACTGATGCTGCAAGTCTAACTCTAGCCATCGTGGCCCAACCAGGGTCCATACCTCGGCGGTCTCTGATCCAGCTGAGGATCCCTCAGATATCTCTGGCACTGCCAACTCCACCCAACGATCGCATGCACTGCTCCTCCCAGATGTGCCAAGTCCATGGACACTCAAAGAATAGGTGTCTCATAGACTCCGCGTCCCCCGTACAGAGAACACACTTCGGATCTGGAATGTGCATCCCAAACCTAATAAGTTTGTCCCGCGTCATCAACCTACCTAGGAGGAGTCTGTATGAACAAAGCTGCATTTTGCGGGCAATCCCATTCGCCCAGATAAAGTCATACTCCGCAATCCTGTCATGTGGGGTCCGAACCAGATTATAGCAACTTTTAAAACTGAATATCCCTGACCCTCCAACCGAACCAGGATCAACCCAACTCCAGGAGTCCGCAGGCTGGCTAGTATCGATAGTGATCCGACGAATCGCATCTCCAAACTGAGCCGTGTATGGATACTCCTCAGGCCTCCAGCTCCCATCTCTGATGATCCGACTACATTTCACCCCCTGCTCGCCTCTCTGTCCATCTGTGCACCCAAGATCTCCAAAAGGGAGCCATTACCCATCCACGGGTCCAGCCAGAGATCAGTATTCGCCCCATCTTTCATAATCCTGCATATAGCGGACCGTAGAACCGGTCTGCACCTAAGGATAGCCTTAAATGAGACCGAGAAATTATTGTCAATCCTGCATTGCCAGAAATTCATCTGCCGCACATATCTGCTAGCCAACCACTCTGCCAAAAGGGAACCTCTCGTGATGAACCGCCACACCATCCGCACCCCAGATGCCTCCCTAACCGCCCGAAGAGGTCGCAACCCCACTCCTCCTTCCTTCCGGGTCCGGCAGAGTTGTTCCCAAGCGATCGCATGCATACCTCCTCTCCAGATGAAATTAGCACAAATGGACTCCACCTTCCTAATGGTAGCAACCGGAATCTGAATCGACTGCAACCAGAACATAGCGATACCAGAGATAACAGACCACACCAGCTCAATACGGCCACCAAAGGACAGTCCAGCTGTCTGCCAGCCTTCCACTCTCCTTTGGGCAAAATCCACCAGGTTGAGACAATCCTGATCCCTGGCATAATTGACCGTCAATGGAACCCCCAGATACTTCACCGGTAACTCTCCTTTCTCCAATCCCAGAGCAAGGGTCCGTTCCTCCTTGAGGGTGCACTGAAAGCTGAAATAGACCCTGCTCTTCTCCCTATTCAGCTGCAGACCGGACAGCCTCCCAAACTCCTCCATAATATCTGAAAGCGCCCTCATCCCCCTCATAGATGGAAGCAGGAATACCAAGAGGTCGTCAGCATATATCAAGTGAGGCACCATCGGCCTGACCTGCCTGAAAAGAGGAACAATCTTCCTACTATGCACAGTCAGGTCCATCATACAAGTGAAGTACTCAATCACCAGAGTGAACAGGTACGGAGAGAGAGGATCCCCTGTCGCAGTCCCCTGTTGCTCGAGAAGCATCCATATGGAGTACCCTGAATGAGGACCAAAAATGTGGGGGAGCATATGCACTCCCTCACCCTTGCCACCCATCTCTCATCGAACCCCATAGCAAGCATAAGGTGGCATAGGAAGTCCCTGTTGACCGTGTCATAAGCTTTCCGTAAATCCAGCTTCACACAAGCCTTCATCCTCCCGACTTGTTGAAATCTCTCACCATCTCATGAGCAAGAAGACTGTGCTCAGAATCGAGCGCCCCTTGATGAAAGTCGCTTGATTCCGAGACACCAAGCCATGCATAATCCCCTCCATACGCCGACACATGAGGTGAGTAATTATCTTGTACGCAATAGGCCTGAAGTCGGCGAGGGAGGTCGCACCCTCCTTCTTCGGAACTAAGGTCAAGAATGTGTGATTCAGCTCCTTCAACAACTTCCCTTCCAAGAAAAACTCATGCACCGCCTCCAGGACTGAGAACTTAAGCTCACCCCAGTGACGCCTAAAAAAGCCGCAAGAGAAGCCGTCCGGCCCCGGAGCCTTATTAGGATCTGCCTTCATCACAATAGCCTCCACCTCCTCCAATCTCACAGGGGCCAGCAGCAAACTATTTCCATGGTGCGTTACCAGCCGCTTCGTGACAAGCCCTGGGAACATGATGGAATAATCTGTCTGCTGGTATAAGTCCGAGTAGAACCTGACTGCCTCCTCCTGGATCTCCACTGGGTCTCCAACAAGCCTGCCCTCGCCATTAAGCAGCCTGGGGATGCTGTTCCGGTGCTGTCCGGTACGGATCACATCATAGAAGAACTTGGTACAACGATCACCATCCTTGAGCCACGGACACTTGGCCCTCTGGGTCGCACTAATCTCCTGCTGAAGTCTCATGAGGTTGACCTCCGCAATCAGGTCCCTCTTCCTAGTCGCCAACTCCCCGCTCAGCATGTCAGACTGCAGAGCTTCCTGGACCTCTCGGAGCTCGGCCTCCTTTACCTCCAGGGAAGACCGCGGCATCTTCTTCACCCAATTCCGGATAGCTCTCTTGACCTGTTTGAGTTTGTGAACCATGCGAAACTGAGCCGTGCCCGCCCTAGTATGCTGCAGCCCTCCCATAACAACCTTCTCGTATCCCGCAGAGAGGTACCAGTCATTGTTGTACCGGAATGGCCGAGTCTTCCAAGTGGGCCTCTCAGAGAGACCTACCCGGATAGGAGAGTGATCGCTGGTCCCTGCCGCTAATCCTTCCGCCCTGGAATTCGGGAAGTAGCGAAACCATTCGCTATTTCCCAAAGCCCGATCAAGCTGACATGCGATCCTGTTATGAACCGCCTTATTGTGCCAGGTCCAGATGTGTCTATCCCTCTCCAGTCCCCTCAGCCCAGACAACAGGAGACACCTCTGAAAGTCGTATAGGATCGGATCCGGCACCGGACGGCCTCCCACCTTCTCATGCCGATGAAGCATGACATTGAAGTCTCCCATAAGCAGCAGGGGGAGATGCAGGAGCTCCGCCATCCGTCCTACGCGAACAATGTCCTCCCACAAGGTATCACGAAGCCGCCTATCATTGTGCCCATAAACTGTGCCAAGAATGAAGCGGAATCCTCCTTTATTTGTAAGGGATATGCCGATAAGCTGTTCCGACATCAGCACCTGATCTCCCTCCCAACTATCTCTGTTCCACCGAACCCAGATCCTAGCCATATCGCAGAGATCCAGGTTGTGAGCTTGCCCCAAGTTCCCCGGAGTCCTGCAAGATAGCATAGTCGCCCCTCTAATCTTCGTCTCAAGCAGAATAGAAATGTCACACTTCTCCCTCTTCAGAACACTACTAATCTCCCTCCATCTTCCAATAGAACACCCTCCACGAATGTTCCAGGCAAAGACCGACATTAATTAATTAATGTGGGGTCTCCCTGAACTCCATCCGGACTGACATCCGAGGAAAGTGTCCCGTCCGTCAAATCTATATCCTCCCCCATCTCCGTCCCCGAGGAGGGAGCAAGATGTGCCTGAATCCTGGCAAGAGCCAAGGTCCAATCTGGGTTGGCCACGGTATGATCATCTAGCCCCCCTGGCCGGAGCTCATCTTCTCGTGGGAACGGGGCATGTCTTTTCCTGCTATAGACCTTTTCCACCATAGAAGTCACCATCCCATCCTGTCTGCTATCCAGGGAACTCATACTCCTGGTCACCATACTCCTCTGGGGCCTGAACGGGACTATCGCGCCCTGAGAACCCTCCTGTCTCTACGGGGTGTCAGTCATGGACCTCCTAGCCCCCTCCATCAGGGAGACCTCCATCGGCCTGACTGTCGTCGCCACTCCTGCGATGGGACTGGATGCCACCTCTGGCTCAACTACCTCCATCTGCGCTACCGAGGACCTAGCTGTCTCCGTCCCTCTAGTCATGCAAGCACTAGAAGAGTGACCAAAGCACTCACAGAAAGAACACATTGGGGGGACCCAATCATACTCTACCCACCTGATACTCGAGAATACTCGGAAGCTCCGTCCCGGCCTTGATCTCCACAAATACTCTAGCGTACATCAGTCTGGTACGAAAAGTCGTAGCCTCATCCGCCTTGATCGGCTTACCGACCAAGCTAGCTAATCTCATAAGCAAAGGGATGCTCCAGTATTTCACCGGGAACTCAGGAAAGCGAATCCAGACGGAAATCGCGTTCAGCACCTCCTTCTCACATCTCAACTCCGGTGTCCACTCCTTCAGAATAATAAGCCGTCCGTCAAAGGACCAGGGCCCTCCTTGAATAATCCTGGACACATCTTCCTCCAAGCCGAATTTCACATAGTAAAACTCATTCTCACGTGAGAAGAACTCCATACGCCCCTTGGGCCGCCATACCCTCTCTGCATAATCCCGTATCTGCCCATAGAACGGTTTACTTCCCAACACATACATCACCAGCGTGTTCTTCCAGAAGTCCGTGACCTCCGCTATCTCTTCCGCCGGATAATATGCTCGAAGGCCGCCTCCTACCTGCATCGGTGGCACATACTCCATCGACACCGGGCTCTTGTTCCCACCCGGCATACACACATCCTTCCAGAATTTGGGACGAGGCCCGTCTGTGCCCGTCCGGGGAGTGGCAGACGGAGGCCTCTGACTCCCAACATCTCCAGCAATACTCTTTCCTTTCTCCGTCGCCGTCGCCTTTGGCCGCCATCCAGCCGCAGTGCGCCCCGGACCTCCTCCCTGTCATCGTGTGCTGCCAAGGCCGATGGTAGACCTACTCCCGCTCCTTCCAGGGCTCGTCCGACTCATACCCTGATTTTGAGCCCCTCTTCCCCCTCCCGGACATCATCTCACCACCGTCATCCAACCATCATCATCAATCAGGCCATCACCAGTCCCGGATCCCGATCCGAAAATAGGTGCATCCGACCCGGAACCCGCCACCGCCGGAGACGTAGGTCCTCGGGCCGCCCTGCCCGCCGCCACCGCCGGGGAGGGGTCGCCCCCCCTCCCCCGGCCGTCGCCGAACCCACCCGCTGCTCTGCCTGCAAGTGAGGGGGTCCGCCTGACCCCCTGTTTCCGCCGCCAGGCGCCACCCCCCCCCCCCCCCGCCCGGGGGGGCGCCGCCGCCTGCCGGGGGGGCGGGGGGGCTGCCCGCCCCCTCCCTTCCTCATCGGCCTCCACCTCCCCTCCGCGAGTGGGTCCAGCGGGCGGGGAGGAGGCGTCAGGTTCACGCGAGCACAAGCCCTAGTCGCGCCCGAGTCGCTCATCGGGTTTTTTTTTTGTATTATGTGCTGCCGCCTAGGCACCCCTTTGGCGCACCGAATCCGCCTACCAAAATTTATAACACTGGATAATAGTACAATATAATAATGACTACAATAAATCATTATCATAAAGGTACACAAGCTTGACTCTTGACTTTGCATACATGCTAGATGTAAGAGTTGCAATTTGGTCTGACTCGTTTACGCAACCCATTTAACTCGCATTTAAACTATCTTGGGCATGATATAAACAGGTTTGGCCTTAAACGGGTCAACCCGCCTAACCCATTTAATAAACAGGTCGGGTCCAGGTTTAAGTCATCACCCGCCGGACACAACAATTACCCATTTGTGGACAAGCCAGGTTTACATTTTCTACCAATGGGCCTTTGTCTGTTTATACCAGTGGGCCTATACAACCTTTAAATCAGTTCATAAACTTCTATAATTCTCCATCTATTAATTCCTTATTCCCTCTCACATCTCATTGGCACAGCAGTAACCAAAAAGAGTGGGAAAAATAAAAGAAAATAACATAACCGAAAACAGAGCAGCAAGCGCAAAGGAGCAACCCCAATCTGCCGTGTCTTACAAAGTTACACCCAACGTAAAAAAAACTCAGCGTGCTGGAAATTGCCTTAGTTATGCCAATCTTTATGAGCACAGGTGTTCAATGATTTATTTTTCTTTACTTAATCTTTATGAGCACAGAGGCTCAATGAGTAAACATGCTCAATGATTGTTTTCTTGCTTGATCATTATGAGCACAGATGCACAATGCTCAAAGGAACATTCTCACTCTGTTCCATTGAATCCATTTTTTATTCCTTTGCTCCATTGAGCTCAATGAGTACGGATTTTTATTCAAATAATTTTTTTAATAACTTTTATTCAACATCTAGCTAATGATTCTTTGAGCACATACGTCTCCAATGTAACAACGAATTAGATTTTTTTTTGTGACTTAATTTCCTGTATTTTCATCAGCATAGCCTATATGACTCATATAATTAAACGGGCAAACAGCTAGCATCGGGTTGAGGGTCTGACCTAAACAGGTCGGGTTCGGGTTGAGCATTAATGGGTCGACCCGAATTTAACCCAATATGAAGCCGATTACCACGCCTAGTTAGATGCAACAAGTTGCTCAGCAGTTCATGGATGAGCAACATATTCACGTAAAGTTTACTTAATATAATTCTTCATCTAATCCTCTTTATACAAATGAAAATCTAGATTAAAGATAGGCCCTTCTTAGGCCTATAACTATGCAATTAAAGCATTGTCACTCTTGATTCCTCCAGCTTCTACATGTTATCCTTCCAACATCACATGCAAAGTTAACTCTCTTCATATCTCCTCTTGGATCAAACACCTCTACCTAAATCCTTAAAAAGTTAAAAAGGCTCTGCATGGTTAATATATCAGCTCCACCCGAGAAACAGTAGGGATGTTTAATTTTCATGTTTGTACACCTTTAATACTATCATTTTGCATTTAAATATGCATTTAAATATTGAACTTCAAAACATTAGGAAGTTTATGCACGGGTCTATAAGTGTCTCTGTGCCTGGTAGAAGGCTAAAGATTAAGGGAGACGTGTACCCACGTTGCTAGAGGTGAGTGACTGCATTCCTAAAGTAAAGGTTCCATATGCAGAGAACACTAGACCAAGCATTTAAATTTAAGGCACTGAAATCTAGCTCCAAAATATAGTGAGAGAGGGAAATTATATTACTGAATCATCTACATATACCCAGCTTTACACATAATAAGCAGATGGGTCCATGAAGTAGAACAGGCAAAACAGCAAGCTTAAGCAATATACCTCTGAACCTTGCAGATGCCACAGCAGTGAGAAGCACTTTCAAGACCTGTAGAATTGTACTGCAAACCCAAGTGTTACCATAATTTATAAGCAATACAAGCAAGAAGTACTGTACCAATAGTAGCAGAAGCTCAGAACAAAAACAAACCTGTCAGATGAAGAATTATCAACACAACCACAGATCATGTTGAGGATGTCAGTGAACAAGGGGTCACTTTTACCACCTTCTAGACCAGGATCACCTTCTAAATGGTCATATGCAATAAGTTTCTGAAATCGCAGCATTTGAATCAGAAAAATTAAAAAGAGCGATCAAGTAATAACGACCAAAAGTAGTATAACTTCTTTTAAAAGGATGGAGAAGACGACCAATTCAGTGGTAGTTCTGAAAGACAACAGCAACAAAAAAAACCTATATCCCAAAATTTTGGGGTCGATGGAATGCTTGAATCCTTTTCTTCCATTCAGCTCTGATATTTTGTAACCCTAACAAAAACCATATCCTTCTTTCTGGTTTTATTCATGTTTTTTAGGCCTACCCCTAATCCTATCGGCTCCTTTAACTACCATCTTACACCCCTAAGACAATTTTCTCTTATCTCCATGATCCAAGAATGTGCATTCGGCAATCCGAGATCACACATGCCGGTACGTGGAATGGCGACAAAATTGGAACATGGAAATTTACATTCTGACAAGCAAACTTATCATATATTTACTTCATTTTCCAACCAACTTAATGGGAAGATGGAATTTCTTTTGCTATTTTCGTTAGCAGTTTTTAGAATCTAATAGTTGCTACTTCTTTTTGCAAAGACATTATTGTTAGATTGTTTGGAACTTATGAATGTTTTTTTAGGTATGAACTTTAAATGTTATATTATGTATTTATGTACTTGATTAACTTTAAATTTTAAAGAAACATTAAATATTAGATTTCCTTGTGTTTTCTTAAGAACATTGAATGTTCTGGATAAACATATTGCATTCTGAAGAAACCTACCCCACATGTACCATGTACAGGAACCTAGTATACCGCATCTCTGTTTTAGTTCTCCACATTTCACGTTCCAAGTACCAATGGTTCTCATTTCAGCTATGCTAATTTTTTCGTCGTGTTTCTTAATTGCCAACACTCTGATCCCTAAGCATAGTTGGTCTTATAGCTCTGAAAAGAATGGAAGAAAAATATTTCCATGGTCTAACTGCAAGAGGACATGATTATTCAAATCATTTATACGACTCATGCATCAAAAACAGACAAAGAGAAGAAGGTTAAATTTTAGTGCAGGTGACGTATTTTAGCGTAAAACAAGAATAATGACTAGTTATGGTTATAGTTTAAATAAATTTTGATCTATGGATGTACATTAAAATGAGACTTGCAGCAAGATTTATAAATGTTTGATTTAAAACCAAACAAATAACCAATTACTATTAAATTTTGTGCCCTCCACTCCCACAAAAACTCAACAAAAGGGAACTAGCTATTCCATAGTTCAAGTGCACATAGAGTACCTAATCAAATCTTTTTTACAAAGTTGCATGCATTAGAAAAAGGATCAAGTGAAAGCTGCATTTGGTCTATGTGACTTCTTTCACATCAAATTAGATTATTTTTCTAGTTAAGGTTATATTTAAATTACATGGTTTGATCTATGGAAATCAACTGGAAAAGCCAGAACTATCGCATAATGTCAAATACAAATTTCATATTAAAGAACCAAAGAACAACCAATAACTATCCTAGACTAAGTTGTAAATTGAAATAGTGTTGCAATTGTTAGTCAATTGGTATGCCCCTCTTACATAAAAAAGTCTCTCTTCGCTCTGCTATAAGAGTGTTGAACAGTTGCTCTTTGTCTACACTTCTTACGTCGGGAAAGATGGCTCTTGGAAGCTATGAAATAAGCTCATTCTATTTTTCATCTTTCTCCATGTCTAAGTCGAACACGTGTCGGACACAGACAAGCACAGACACACGACACATGCCCGACACCTCATTTGTGTGTCTTGTTTTCTTAATGAAAAAGTAACTGACTCAGTGGACATGTAATAGGACACGGAAAAAAAAAAAACTGGTGTTTCAAAATTACATAGTTAAAAAGAAAAGGTCAGACATTACTCTCTTTTAGGGTCTGACTAATTACTTTCCATATTAACCTCTCCTTGTCATTACCTCCCTTGTATGACATTATGA
Organism: Iris pallida; assembly: GCA_029216955.1. NCBI lineage: Eukaryota > Viridiplantae > Streptophyta > Magnoliopsida > Asparagales > Iridaceae > Iris > Iris pallida. The sequence continues at coordinate 8,460,227 of JANAVB010023996.1, read as the reverse complement.
AACCCCTTTGTTCTGTCTACACTTCTTACCTTGAGAAAGATGGGTCCTGGATGTAAATAAAGGGCCATTAACAAATCACCATCAAGTATATCTGTATAGATTTCCTATACTGTCAAAATGAAATGTTCTCCAAGATTGACCATAGGGGTAGACATGACTTCAAGCTTATATAACAAGGTTAGAATGAATTGCTTGTCATGCCACTTGATTTACTGAAGGTGGCTTAAATTTGGTGTGTACAATATAATATAATCCTGGACCCGCGGACCATCATAGGGTGGGGGTTAGTATTTGATTATCCTATCATATACTTTGCTTTCCTTAAAATCAACTAAATGGTTATCTAGTTGGTAAAATGGTGGGATTAGAGTCACTTCTTACCAGCCAAAGTATGTCTAATTTATAGTTTTTATTTTTATAAACTCTATATATCACACCCTTAAGCTTCAAGTTAACATTATAACCACCCCACCCCCCAAAAAAAGCAGCTGTTCGACGTCCGCCAGTGCCCTGGATCCTACATAAGTACATATGGTTGTTCGTTGTCGGCTATTTATATGAGATCCTAATTTGTGAACATATTCCTTTTTGGCAGCTGGAAAGTAACTAGCCAATCATCATGTTACATGTAGAGTCTGACTGGTACACATGTATGTGCATCAGGGTGCACTGATATATTTGTAAAGATGGATTTCTGTTTCATTCAATTTGAGGTAGCATTCCAACAAGCTATAGTGTGTTTCATATGTGCTCACTGATATGTTAAACAATGATCAATTTTCAATTTCTTTAAAAATAACACAATCAAAATCAAATCACCAACTATTTGTTGCTTTTAAATGTCTTTCGTCCATGATCATGCAACAGAAGCATTCCAAAGAGATGATTTTAGGCACTTAAATGATTAATATCATGAACAGCTACATGACCCTACTTTTTTTCGCTGAAAATGTTAGCTGCAAGATGGGAATGTAGCTTGCTTGCACAATTATCAAACAGAGAAGGACAAGGTCAGCATGGATGGAATCAGAGAAGTGTGATCTGTCCTAGATATTGCACAATAAAAGATAACCCAGAGCAAAAGTTGAGATTGTTTGTTAAAGAAAAATAAGACGCCAAATGGACCTGAAAGAATGATATAGCAAAGTGTAATGACCTAAAGGATGGTCCCAACTTAACATAGATAGATGATGTCAATAGAATAAAAGACTGATTTAGTTAAGACTTTAACTTATACCGTGAAGTATTATGCCTTAATCCCAAGAAGATAGAACGACATGACAAAGGATGGAGTGGTGGTACAAAATTCAGAGTTTGAGTGGACTATCATTCTTGTTGTCGTCCCTTTGGTTCCATAATGGTATTCACTAATTAAATGCAGCCTTTTCTTAATATATGCACACATATAAAACCGTCTTCACAATGTGCCTACTGTAGTGTACACATCTATTTCAAGTAAACAAGATAAAAAGGTAGGTCCAAGAAAGCATACTATTCAAAAATAAGAAGTGCTAATCGAAATTATTGAGGGACTTGGGAGGTTCAGTCAACACAATAGACTTCCCTTAATTGGAAGAACTGGAATACAATATGGTAGCTTTATCAGGTGTTAAAGGTTCACGCTATAACTTGTAACGGTGGGTTTCACTTTTCACCCCAATACTTTCATTGATTGGAAGAATTGAGATAAAAGCAGTACTTTTGTCACTGCACTTTTGTACAAGCTGTGAGCCACCAAATGTGACAGGTACAAGAGATCACCAACATACGGTTTCATAGGAATAATCTTTCAAACGCTTTGCAGATATGGCACTCCAAACCAACAAATAAACAGAGTTCATCAAAATATTAAAAATGTAAAGATGATATTTGAAAAAGTCCTGGAGTAGCAACTCCCATTCTAAAGTGTATACAAAAAAAATTTACCTATTAACTGTAACTTCTAATATTCTGTTGATTTAAGACCCCCACACTATAAATAATGTCTATACATTTTTATAACCTAATGACCAAATTTATCTAATTAAAAAATTTGAAATTCTACCCCCTTGTAAAGCCAAATTCTGATATTATACTAAGAATATGCCAAAAACCTATGGAAACCATGGCAACACAACTGGTTGCACATAAATAGTCGCGTCTGAACTTCAGTATATAGTACTTACATTTTTGCTAATGGGGGTTTAAAATTTTAAATTACGACACAGCACAAAATTTAAGGTATAAAGATATTAGAACAGGCAAGAAGATCATACATGAAGACAGTCCAATGCAGACTCTACAAGTTTAATGTTCTTTGTTTCAAACGCAAGTCTGAGTGGCTGTAGCACAACTTCAGCTTGACTTCCTTCTAAAGTGCGTCCTGCTGATGCTAAAACTTCCGTAATAGATCTGATATTTTCCTTCGGTTTCACTCTGGCGTCTGCTTCCTCTCCAGCAGCTGAAGCTGACTGTAGATCACCTGAACTGTCTCCCTCCTTGGCTGCTTCATTCCCACCGATGCTGGTTATTTGTTTAAGAAGAAATTGTTACTCACTTCATATCATTATTCTCCTTCAACTGAGTGTCAAAAATATGCAATAGAAAACCAAATACTGAGAAGGCATGACAGAAGAAGAGAGCATGCCTATGAACATGCACATATGTGCGTACACGCACAGAAAAAGAATTCCTAGATAGTACAGTACTTTGAAACTATGGGGTGAGTACTACAGATCACGAAAGCATTAAACCCTATTAAAACAAAATGCACAAGTAGTTCAGTTCTAACTTTCAACGAAGAAAAAAAACAGTTCAAAATTATCCTAGTTTCAATGATCAAAGATAATAATAAAAATATGAGGAAGTACCTCTCATCCATTGATGAAGTCACTGCCTGATTCTTTTCACCAGAGGCAGCCTCTTGGTCCTTCATATTGTCTGTAAGTGAAAAGATACCCAATATTTAAGTTATAGATCAGAACCATTATTTGGCCAATAAACAAACCACCAATCAAAAGTTAAGACATTGCACATAAAACAAAAACAAAACAGAAAAAAATTCCTAAGAGTATACAGTAACAATCATCTAAAAAACTCGAATATACCATTTTGTTTTCTGCCACCTTCAAAGGTAAGCTGGTCATGGTCAAGAAAAATGTGAAACTAAACTTTCTGAAATTCTTCAAGTTCATCAATAATGGAGCAATGTTTTAGCTGTTAGCCGACATGGCCGATATGTCAGCTGACATGTCAGTTTTTAGGGGAAATGACACATATCGGATCAATGTCCTTGAGGCTTGAAGGCATTTTGTCAAAAAATCAACCAATATTTCGGGATTTTTCCAACGTGTGCCGATACCGTTACTTACAGAAGTTGATCAACATTTGAAGGATCGGACTTTTGTGATTTTGGGTTAGGTTTGATTTTCAAAACAGGTTAAAACCTATAATCAATAACTAACTACTCAACGAAACCCTAACCTTTCTCTCTCTCCTCCTCAAGGTTGTTGCTCGAATACAAGCCACCCAGGCTCCACTCCGGCCACTCCAAGCTCCACTCCAATTAGGTCTATACCATATTAGAATTAATTACCTTAAATAATTCAATATTTGTATTAGAAATTAGATCTAGATTAGACTTCTAGGTTATATAAGATATAAAATATTACATATTTATTGATATCCGACATTTTAAAAGGTTCGCGACATTCGACATTAGAAAACCCAATCCGACATGAACATGGCATAGTATAAACGAACAAGTGACCAAGTCCACAAAGGACCCAACTTATTCAAGCCTTGATCAAGCACAAACATGGCTACCATACAACACGTTGGGGGACAGCAACACTCACACTTCACGTATTTTGTGTGTCCTAGTGTATTTTGGAGTGCCCGGATTGTGTTTCAAATGTGTCCGATAAGTGTCAGACATGACTCGGCACACTTTTTTGGAGTGCCCACGGTTCCTAGGTCCAATATCAACGACATTTTGAGCTTGAAGTCATCTTTCAAATCCATGCGTACAGGGTACAATAAAGAACAAGAAGCTCACCAAACCCCTAAAAGCCTAACTTAATTGAAGTTTCTCAATACCAACGACAGTTTGACATTGAACTCAAAAGATGAGTTCAAGCATGTATTGTTAACTGAACAATCAGCTTAAGCTCCCTTGATTAAACCTATATACAGTTAGAAAAGTTGTCTTACTCTCAACTTTATCTTTGTAGGTCACCTTTCAATATTCAACTTAACATGGTCAAGCTTTGTATACAAAATTCAGCTTGATATGGAAATCTAACATCGGATTTCAAATACTTGACTTTCTTTTCTAAAACTTTTTGTATGACCCATAAATCATATTTGTTGGTGTTGCTCATAACTTATAAAGTTCCATGTTCATTACAGTCAGCGTAGTTGCCACAAAATAGTGAAACTTAAACTAGGCTCTTCAAAAACAACAAGAAATAACTACAGAAGCAATCAAAAGATGCACAAATTAAACATTGTCGAAACATCCTGAATCTATTAATGTCTTCACACCTCAACAATTCCACGCCAATTATAGTGTCCAATTAAATTACTGTAGTCATTGAGCTACTTCAAAATTAGTGCCTAAAACAGAAAGATTAACGTCTAGAGAGAAATCAATCTGATTTCAATTAAGCTTAAATGGGTAGAGATAAATATAGGTTGGGATCAGCTTGTTAACAAACTGAGATCAAAAACAACATTAAGCTTTATTTCAAAATTAGATATACAATGTTTAGTACCATCAATTTAATCATAAAATTATAGATGGAGAAAAAATATTAATTTAAGAATCCATAGCATTGATGCGTTGATCACAACTAACAGCGACATTGGAATGTTGATTTTCTAAAGCCATAATTAAAAAATATTAATTAAGCTTGGTATTTATAACTAGTGTGTTTCATGAAAGCACTATGTGATTAGACAAAGTCTTAACTATGGATCATTTTGCACTTCACAAATTATGATTGCATTGACAACTTTTTTGCTTTGCCATTGGTGAGACAAGTATTTGAAGGATTTAGGTGCGTCAGCGAGACACAGACCTCAAGACTAAAATCAAGGTGTAGTACGTAAGTTAAGACAAGCTTCTAGTTTATGACAGGGAGATTGTATTGCAGTTTGGGGCCTAGTGAGTAAAATCTTTCTTACCGTAGATAATTGTTAAATAGATTATAATTTAAAATTAATAATAAGAAGGGGAAATGATTTGAAAATACAGCAGACTGATGTACCGAGGAGGAAAAAAACCTACTCAGGGCAAAAAAAAATCCGTTAAAAAAAAAGAGAGGAGAGACAGATTTAACAGAGACATCAACATTCCTTAGAGTGTCGGAAGTCAGGCTACACTATCAAGATCAATCCCCTTAAAACTTGGCCCTTGACACCGGAGAAAAAGAGAGTCAATGAGGTCTATTAGCATCTGGCACTGGCAGTACCTGTTAGAGTCGGAGGTGAAGATGTAATTTGTGGATTTGGGCATATACACAAGGAAAAGTAACTGGGAGGAGAAAGGTTATTATTCCTTTCAAATTCTTTCATAACCATGTTTATCTTTGTTATTTAGCCTGGGTTAGATTCCAAATTCAAAATATGGCTTAGGTGTATATTTTAGCCAAGGTGAGTCAAGGCACTTGAGGCAGACTAAGGCGGTTTGAAGCTAACCACCTCTTGTTCCAATGATGGGCGTCACAAGATCTTACCACCTAGATATTAGTTCCTCAATGCAAGGCAACGGAAATGCCTAGACAAACCCCGCCTGAGGTAGTGAGGCGGTCATGTTCTATAACACTGTTTATAAGGAGTCAGTTCAATGATGGTTGCTTCATTCTTGCCCCTTCACCTAGGGGCTGTTTGGTTGCACAAAAGTGTGAAAGTGGAAAAACAAAGTTTGCGTACGCAAAAAATTTGACTTTCCAGAAGTTGTTTGGTTGGTGGAATTGAAAGAGGTGAAAGTGGAAAAAAAAAAAAAGAGTTCAGTTGTTTGGATGGTTGTGGAAAGTGGAAAAAAATGAGTTCGGTTGTTTGGTTGGTCGTTAAAAGTGGATGTTGATTGAAGATGTGGTAACCCTGGTAGGCTTACCCCCCCCAAATATGTTTTTAACACATAATTGTTATAAATGTTAACCTAGATATTATAATATAAATTATTGATTATTTTAGTTGCCATATAATTAAAAAAACTAACTTTCAGTAATTTTTTATTTGAAAAATTCAATATTTTTATTAGATAAAATAAACAAATTAATTAAACAAACAATATAGACTTACCCCCCAAATATATTTTTAACACATAATTGTTATAAATGTTAACCTAGAAATTATAATATACAATTAATCTATTAATTATTGATCATTTTAGTTGCCATATAATTACTGAATATTAATTAAAAAAACCAAATTTTGGTTTTTTTTTTCTATTTGGAAAATTAAACATTTTAATTAGATAAATAAACAATTAATTAAACAAACAAACAAACAATATATATATATATATATATATTCTTCTCTTGCTCTCTTTGTACTCTTCTTCTTCCTCTCTCTGAACTCTTCTTCTTCTTACTCTCCTCTTCTCCTCATTTTCTTGATCCACTAGTCCCTTGTCTCCTCCACGACACACCATCACTATCACAGCAACACTGCCACCAATCCTGACAGCCACCGCCACCACTACAGCAACACCGTCACCAGTCCCCTGCCGCCACCGCTACCACACCACCATCATCCTCTGTCACCACCACCTCCCTGCCTCTTCCCCACTCCTTCTCCAGCCACCATTGCTCTCCTCCCAACACCACCGCCACAACACCACCGCCACTCCACGGTCCCTGCAACAACCAACACCTCCACCAACCTCCTCCTACTGCCAAATGACCCACTTTCAGGAAAGCTTTCTCAAAAAAAAAAAAAAAAAATGCTCAGCACTTCATAGGAGCTTTCTCAAAAAAGTAGAGATGGTAAAAGTGAATAAAAAGAGGGGGGGTAGGGGGGGACAGGAACTGCATAATATCATGTCAAACAAAAATTCTCACTTTCAATCTCGCCAATCTCTCAGCGAAACAGCTGAACCCATGTGAGTTCAGCTGGAGTTGCATATTTCTTCTCAAATCCATCCAGTTACAGGCAACCAAACACCCCCCTAATGAAAGATAGGGAAAGAGGAGATTAGGATTTCGACTATCAATTCCTCCTATTACTAGGGCAAACCACCGAGTTTCTTATCCAGTTATCCTACATTGCCATGTCACCTTGATGTTGATTTGATTTGTCGTAATGCAAGTGTTTGTGTGTATATATATATATATATATCAAAAGAATCCAAGAAGATGTTGCTATTTTTGTTTCTTGACTAAAAATTGCTTATTTGAGTCAGAAAGCCTGAAAAATCAGAGAGAACCTGAGCTGTACTTGTAACAATTTTTATTATATAATGCAATAAGCTTCTGCAAAAAAAATTAATAATAATAAATAGTTTGACTAGTCGGTAATAGTTAAGTTTGGACCTCACCTATAGATTTCTAAGACATCTTACATGATATACTATAATTTACTATGACATTCAAAGTCAATATGTGGGGGGCATCCCCTAAGGTGAAGGCAGTAGAAAATAAATAAAGTGAACCCATAAAATGTAACTGAAATTCACATCAAGAAATAATGTTTCCACTATAATTTCAACCCCAGCTTTATTAAAACCACCCCTTCGTAGGCCTCGTTAATGACCATGGTCAGGTCGTTAATAAACTCAACTGTACTACTATTCTTCAAGTGAGAGTCTAGCACATCAGCATCATCTTCACACCCATGTTATCTTCTAAGATAGGGACTACTAATGGTGTGCCCAATCCAAAGCAAAAGACGAGAGAATCGCTAAGAAGAAATCCAAATCCATTTACTGTATAATGTATATACATTTATTCCATCAAGCTCGACTACAAACAGAAATTAGATTGATGGATCATTTTGAATGAAGGTTACAGCCTGATTCACCAACCAAAGTTCAACAGAAAATAAAACAAAGTAGTTCACTGCCTTCGTATAGACAATACAAATGGGTCCACCTATTGCATCAAGACCCTAAAACGCTTTTCATTTCTCATGCAATATTTTTTTGTTTTATTTTTGAATTTCTTGTAGACAAGTTCTAGTCATATTTTAAAGTATCGACCGATACCAATCCGATATGGCCGATACTGATACAGTTTGGCATGTCCCGATCCGATACCGACCGATACCCGATACTGACCGATACCGACATTGGGGATCACTTTTCCGCTCAATTTGGCAATGAAAATTGAAGGAAAAAAGACAAATCAAACAGGTTTGAAGCATAATAAGGTTGTAAAAGCATATAAAAGAAGAAAATTCATCTATTGCATGTAAACCAATCGGTAAGGGTGACTACTATTTCGTTTAATTTCAAAACTACTAAGAAATAACACTTAAAATACTTAAAATTATGCCTAAATGTATAAAATATATTTTTTAAATGCTAATAATTTTTTGTTTTCCTATACCAAAAAATTCGAGACTCCGATCCGAAACCGCCGATACTACCAATATCGCCGATTCAAATACTCATAGGAATGGTCCAACACCGATTCCGATACCGATAGTGCGAACCTTACTTCTACTATTACTCTAAAGAAGATATAATTTAACATTGAAATTTAAGCAAGTACTTAAATTTACTAAGTATGATTTTTCCAGTTATTTTATTAGTTAGTTCAAAATGAGTCCAGGATCATGTCCATTTTGATTTGATCCAATTGGACTAGACATGATAATGGAGTTCTTTCCAAAGATAAATCTAACAAATATGACATGGATCAGGACAATGATCCGTGTAGATTTAGGCCTCGACTACAAAATAATCTCAGAAAGGCTACTTGATTTTGGCTAAAATTTCTATTCCCATACCAACTAGTAAATTTAGGATAAGCTCATTGAAACTTAAATCATCCAAGGATGTTGTCTACTATGTAAGAAAAAAACTATTAAAGTATGTATCCTATATACCTAACTATACAGTCTTGCCCAAATCTCCACAGAGCCTCCTCTAGAACCCAATATTACATTCATGAATGAAATATCCTCTCATGTTGCCTCCTCATTGCAAGTGCATTCCATCTTCCCCTAGTCCTAGTTTCTGCTTTCAACTATAATCTATCAACCATAACCAGCATATGCATGGTCTCCTGGTGCAAATGTCAAACTACCCCGAGAAATCTTTCTAATTTTTACTAACTGAAACTTTCTGCAACTTCTCACACATGCACTTATTTCTTATTTCAGATACTCATTTCTTCAAGATATTTTTATTTGCCAACATTCAAAAACATGAAGCATAGGCATAAACTATTCATTTCATCTCAAGGATATTCATTGGTCACAGAGTACTCCTGTTCACTCTAATTTTGTGGACAGTGCCATCCTAAATCTTCCCGATATCATCATAACCAATCCTTCTCCCATTAAAATGGGTTGGTTATGGAGTCATGAAAAAGATCCACAAAGAGTTGACAAAGTTTTACCACCCGATATCAACACTCTTAGCAGGAGCCAAATTCTTAGTTTAGTTATGTAGAGCAAAGGGGGCCTTTCCAAGGCCAGTTGGCAGAGCTACCTATGTGGACGTACAGTCTAAGCTCATATAACAGAGAAAAACCTTACGAATTTCCCAAGATTTGATGAGTCTAGACAAAGAGGTAAGATACGATTTGCAGCATTTGCTAAGGGGAACATCCTCTTGCATTATGCCAATGAGCTAAACCAAATAGTACTATGCAACATCATAAAATGTTAGTCTACTGTTTTGTAACAGTAACAGAAAAAGGCACTCTTAAGAATTTCAATTACTCCCAAGTCAATTTAGTAATCATTATGTCATCCTACAATTATAAACCTTTTAGAAGTTTCTCTCAATGTTGCCTAACACATGTATAAGAAATATAACAATGTTAGGGATGAGCAATTTACAGTTTAAAAACGAAAAACGGAACTGATCCGAACCGAAATAGGCATTTGGTTCGGTTTAACTTCAACCAGTTCGGATATCAGTTTTAATGTTTATGAAAATTCGGTTCAAGTTATGGTTTTGGGTTTCGGTCACCGACCTGAACCAAAAATCGAATATTATACATGACTTTACCCCTTCCCTATATAAAACACTCATAACCTTAATTTCTCTCATGTTACAGTTTCTTTCTGCCGCCGCTCTCCACTCTCCTCTCTTGTTTGTCTTCTCCTCTCCCAAACCCTATTTTTTGTCTCCGACGAGTCTCTCTTCACAGCCGGCCTTCCCTGACCTCCCTCACTCATGTATGTCCTCTCATAAGTCTTCTCTTTCGAGATCTCTGTCCCCTCCTCTCTCGAGATCGACATGCCAGATCTAAACTAAACCTAAATCTATGAAGTCTCCACTCTCCACCGAGACTCTCCAGCACCCTAGGCTCTCGAGCACGTCATTCTCCAGCTTTAGTAAGTTTTCTTTCCCTATTTCTCTTTTCTAAAGTTAATGTTTTTATTTAGGTTTTAATTTTTGAGCTAAAATGATGAATTTTTGTTGTATTAATTTTCTTCGTTACAGATTTTTAATTTGAACCATATTCTCGATCTCGAGTTCTCGACCTTCTCTGTCTCTGATTTTCTCTATTACTCTCCGACCTAGATCTCACTGGTATAAAGATCTGATCTCACTGGAATAAAGATATCACTAGAATTTTACATGAACTGACTCATAAAGTTAAATTATATTGTTATGATGAACTGACTCATATTTTAAAGTTAAACTTAAATTATATTGTTATCAGTGTGAATGTTTGTTGGAATGATTTTGTACATTATAGTATCAGTGTGAATGTGTCACTTTCGTGCTCTTTCAGACTGAATCTGTACATGATAGTATTAGCGTGAATGTTTGTTGGAAAGCTTGTACATTACAACTAGATAGTAATACTATGCAGCTGTATTTAAGTATGTACGCAGTTTCTGAGTTCATTGCTACATGTTCTTTTTTTTTTTGCTGTAGCCATTGATGTTAGATTGATATCAACCACTGATCTTATTTGGATCTATTTTGTAGTCTCATTTGAAGATTTCTTATTAATTTCCAGGAATTATGAATTGTGATGGGTGTATTTTGGTGCAATGTGTTTACTATTTGCTAAATAGTATTACTATTAGTATCAGTGTGAATGTTTGGATAGTATCAGTGTGAATTGTGATGGGTTGATTTTGGTGCATTGTGTAACTTTCCTGCTCTATCTGTGATGCTATCATAGTTATTGTGCTTTCAATCTTATGCTTGCATTATGCACTTTCCTGCTACAGTTGTGTATATGTGTTGTATGCACTTTGGATAGTATCGTGTTATATGACTTCTTAATTCTTATGCTTTCAGTTCATTCCATTAACAACAAGAAAGCATCTCATTTTTTAAAAAAATAAGTTATTCTCATAGTAATAGATGTTACTATGTTACTATGTTACTATTTTGTTGAATTATACGTCAACACCTGATCTAAGAAATGTGCATATAGTATTAGGAAGTAATCTTACTTTAGTAACCTATTTTTTGGATGTAATTATCGTGGAGTTGGAAAAGGGTTAGGTATTTTAAAGTTAGGTTACTCTTTTTTTTTTTTTTGCTTTGTTTATCATGGGGTGATAAATTATAATCACTACATCATGTGATTTTTAATAGGTTGTATCAATCAATGATTCGATGGCATCAAACTTCATATTCATGCAAATATGTGTATTTTTCATTTTTATTGAATTTGTTATTTATATTTCATATATTTGAATACTTTTTTTAGATGTGATGCTCAACCACCAACTAATGTTGTGAAGGGAACTAGTTCCCAAGCCATAAATGAGCCACTTGCCCATTCTAATTCGAGGCTTCGGGTTACTAGAAAGCCTATGAAAAAAGAGCTCCATATTGGATAGACTTTAATGAATTTGTTAATGTAGAAGAGCGTCCAAAAGCTAGTTGCAAGTTTTGTAGTAAAGAATATCATTGTCATAATAAATTGAATGGGACAAGTAATGTAAAGCATCATTGGGTCGTATGCCTCTTGAATCCAAAAAATAACGACGCTAGTCAAACAATACTGAACTTGCATTCAATGCAAAGGCCAACGATAAAATACTAACTAGTTAAAAATTGAATCAAGATGAGGTGAGGAAGTCCTTGACACGTATGGTGATCGTTGATAAGCTTCCCTTTTGGTTTGTAGAATGAAGACTTTAGACACTTTATGAATGTTGTATGTCCTAGCTCTCGTATCCTGTCAAGATAGAATGTGGCATGGGATTCTTTTGATCTTTACTATATTGAAAAGAGTAAGTTCAAGCCATATTTGAAAGAGTCCAATCAAAGTGTTCGTCTTACGACGGATACATGGACATCATTATAAAAAATCAATTATGTCTTACGGCACATTACATCAACAACGTTTGGGAGTTGGAAGGAAAATAATAATATTTTTTTATCCAATTTCAAGTCATAAAGACGAGGTCATCGAAAAAGCGGTAGAAAAGTGCTTGCTTGAGTGGAATATTGATAGGATATTAACTATCATGGTAGATAATGCTAGTTCTAATGATATTGTTATTTCTTATTTGAGCAAAAAAAATACAAAATTAGAAAAATAGCATTCTACAATGCAAATATTTACATATGAGATGCATTGCACATATAATCAATCTTTTTGTCGTTGGCGGCTTGAAATTGATGTCTCCATCAATTGTTCGTGTCCGGAATGAGGTAAGATATATGAGACATTCTCCTAGTCGATTTCAAATTTTTAAAGAGTGTTGAAGCCAAAAAGATACAAAGCAAAAAAGTTGTCTTGATGTGAGCACATGTTGGAACTCTACATTTATGATATTGGATATGGCACAAAGGTTTGGATGTGCCTTTGAGAGATTCATCCTACAAGATATGTGGTTCAAGGTAGAGCTAGCGAAGAATGGTAGGTATCCTAGTGAGAATGATTGGCTAATGCAAGAAGATTGTGCACTTTCCTAAAACACTTCTATGAACTTACCTTGTGTATCTCGGGCTCCTTGTATGTTACTTGCAATAATTTCTTTAATGAGATCACATCTATTGACATTCTTTTGCACACTTCAAAGGAGCGTGATGACTTTAACTTGTCTATCATGACCGATAAATGAGAGAAAAATATCAAAAGTATTAGGGGGACATTAAGAAGAAAATGGTTATATTTATTGCACAAATTTTTGATCCCCGACATAAGTTGGAGTACGTGAAATATGCTCTTGATTATCTCTATGATGCAGAGAAGAGCAATTCCAGAAGAAAAAGAAAGTGAAAAGTGTTGCGTACTCAATGTTCAATGAGTACAAAATTATAAGTGCTTCTCAAAGTGGTGGCACTACTACTACTAGTGAAAGAGTTCGTGAAAATTAACCATTGCAAAACTTGCAATTGAAAAAGTTTATGAAAGCACAATTCAAGAACATAAGATGGAATTGGGTGGTGGTGATAGTAAATCGGAGTTTGATCGTTATCTAGATAGAGTATCATAGATTATGGTGATGAGAGTAATGATTTTAATCTTTTGGGATGGTGGAAGCTTAATTCTTCTCGTTTTTCGATCCTTTTGAAGATGGCTCTGGATGTGTTGGTCGTTCTCATATCTACTGTGGCTTTTGAGTTCACTTTTAGTAAGGATGGTTGTGTATTTAATGCATATAGGAGCTCTTTGACTCCAAAAATTGTTCAAGATCTTATTTGTTATCAAGATTGGTTTCGGGAACCTTCCGATTGACCCATTGTATCTACTATTGAAGAGGATTTTGAATACGTCAAAAATTGAAATGGATAATTTTAAATTTTTCAATTGTATTGCATTATTTTATTAAGATTTTGTTTTTTTGTGTTTTAACCTCTTCATTGATCCATTCTTTCATCTACATTTGGGTATGTTAACTGTAGAATCAACATCAACAATTGAGGTTTGATTACTTTTGATTTTTAAAATTGGAGTAATATTTTGGAAACACAGACTTTATGTAGGTGGGAGACTGCTTGTAATATTTTATGTTACATTATGTTTGAAGACTCTATGTTACTGCTCTCAGTCTTAGTGTTATTTTATGTTACTGCTGATACTGCATTCTGTTGTTACTTGTTAACTTCATACTATTGTTTCCCTTTTTCACTCAAAACCTCTCATTGTGTTGTTACTTGTTACTACATTCTCATGTTTCCAATCTTAACCTCTGTTGTTACTTGTTATGCTTCCAATCTTAACTTCTGTTGTTACTTGTTACTGCATTATGTTTTATGAATGTTATTTTATATTACTGCATTATGTTGATTTGCTCTTAAGTTGTTACTTGCATTCTGTATTATGTTTTATGAATGTTGTTTTATGTTACTGCATTATGTTCTTACCGCAGTATGCAGCCAGTGACGAGGCAAAAAAGGCAGCCAGTGACGAGGCAAAAAAGGCAGCCAGTGACGAGGCAAAAAAGGCAGCCAGTGGCGAGGCATAAGCTGATATGTACTTTGGTGTACCTATGGTGCCAGTTTATTTCTTGTTTCTTCTTGAAAATTTTACTAACATATTACATAAGAAAGTGGCAATGATAATGATGGCTTGAGAGAGTAGAATTGATACTACATGGCATCACACTATGATGCACAAGGTTGTGAAAAGCGCTAGGTGTTAGTCGGACGGGCAACCGCCACCTAGCCCCTAGCCCGCCTAGGCGGCCGCCTAGATCTAGGCGGTTAAAAAAAAAATCCAAAAACCTACTGAAAATTGTAGAAAAAAATCCATAAAACCCAAAAACATGCATAGTCGAGCGTCGGGAGAAGTAGGCGGCCGTCTAGACTGCCTTTTAGAACAGTGATGATGCATAAATCAGCCATATCTGAGTCACATTTTACTTTTTTTCCTTGTTTTCTCTTTAGTGCAGTGGCGCTGCTCAATGGACGAGACAACTTATTTCGGCATAATGGTGCTGGTGATGCAGGGGTAAGACAAAACTTTCCAATTAGAATACCCATAATGGTACTGGTGATGCATAATGGTGCAGTGGCGCAGCCAGTTTATTTCTTCTCTTGTCTTCTCTTTCAGATCACCAATCTTGACTCAAGATTCTTCGTTATATTCATTCGATTCTTGTATCTTAATATGATCTGTAATATGGGATTGGAATCTATGATCCACTTTTGTATGTTCTGTTACATTTTTCTAGTGCATCAGTCTGGGGCTTTGTATCAGTCTGGGGCTTTGTACAGGTCTGGGACTTCGACTCAAGATTCTTTGTTATATTCATCAGCCTGGGGCTTTGTATCAGTCTGTTGCTTACATCTTTCTAGTGCATTAGTCTGGGTTTGGAATCTTATATTCATCATTCGTTATATCCATTTGATTCTTCGTTATATCCATTTTGTATGTTCTGTTGCTTATAAATTGTATGCATCTATCGAGTATCAGTTTATTCTAGAATAGAAGATTCTCTATTGTATAAATGCTCCCATTTTTGTATGTTATGTTGCTTACATTTTCGATCTTAAGAATACAATGGACTTTGTCTTCTGTTTCTCAATTAAAGCAATATATATGCATTGTCCTAAATGGTCTCTTGCTGAAAGTTTTGTGATAGAAACTGAAGATCGATATACTAATTCAGCACACATCCACAATTTTTTTTGTATAATCATAGTTTTTTTTCCTGAAAGCATTGTGCTAGAAACTGATGATTTTGAAAAGAAAAAAAAAATTGACTGTAATTTTCAAGCCCGGCCCAAGGCCCACTAAACCGAATGAACCAAAAAACCAAACCGTTTAGTTCGGTTCGGTTTGGTCTGAGACTGAAACGGTTTGGTTTAGGTTCGGTTTTGCAAAATTTTGGTTCGGTTCAACCAAACCGACCGAATGCTCTGCCCAACAATCTAGCATGTTAACATGATCCAGGCCTAGCTATGTAACACCATGGTAGTGGTCTTCCAGATAAGGAGGTCAAGTCTGTCATGTTCAAGAAAGAGGTTTCCAGTTGCGAGGAGTCATTTTAGTCTTATGTCTTCAAAGCTTCTGATTTCCAAAATACTATATCACGAAAACCAAACAAAAAAAGAGTCAACTCCAACTACAAGTGTGTAATGTTTATAGGAACACGAGCTCTGAAAAAAAATGGTTGCGCAAGGGCATTGCAAATACACTAGCACACACCAGAACCGCATTCTGGGTGTGGAACTATGAAGCAAGGACACTCCAAAATGGTTGAATGTCCATGTTAGACATGTAGTGAATGTGAGATGGACACTCAAACATACATTATTACATGCCAAAAACGGTTTTTTGTCTGTGCCACAGGCCCACAATGTCCGTTTCATGTGTGTTGTATTCGTGTTATGGTCGTGTCTATATCTTCCGTGCTGGAAATGTATCAGATAGAACAAAGAAACTCCAAATCGCACTCGGACATGCCAAAAAAGTGTCGTCTCTAAGTCATTGTATCCACTCCATGACATGCCGTATTTCGTGTCCATGCAACATAGCTATGAAGTAAGCTAATGACAATTGACGAATAAAACGAGCTATTGTCAAAGAATTATCATTGACCTAGGAACCATGGATTCTCCATTAATCAGAGCCAACGTGTCGCATCATGCCTGACACGAATCGGGCACCACATATACAGTCCAAAATACACCGTATCCGTATCATGTCCTGTCTACGCAACATAATCATTGATCCATCTTTCAACCGTAGTGCAAAAAACCACTCAAATTAGTTCCAACTTTCCCCATTTTCTTGAGAAAAAGAAGTGATGCAATCCAATATTCCTAAAATCAAATTTACATACTCCCCTGAGAAATGCATAAACAATGCAATTAAAGGAAGATATCATTCACGGACCAAAATACACCGTACCCGTGTCGTGTCCGTGTAACATAGTCACTGATTCATCTTTCAAACACAGTGCAAAAAACCACTCAAATTAGTCCGAACTTCCCCTTTTTTCCTCAAAAAGAGTAACTTAAGCATCCCAATACTCCTAAATTCCAGAATTACATATTCGAATCACAAACGCACAAACAATGCAATTGAAGGAGAAATAATCACGGACCTAGACAAGCCTGGATGGACTTCTGGAGAGCCGGGAACTTCTTCCCGGAGCACTCCTTGAGCATGGACTCGAAGGAGCGGGTCACGAAACCCCCCGCCGCGCCCGCCATGGCGAGATGTCGCCGAGATCTGCCACCACCAACAACAAATTCGGAAGAAATTAGGGTTTCCAATGAGAAAATTCGCTGCAATTTGTTCCCAAAAAATCGATGGGATCGAGAGAGATCGAACCTCTGGTTTGATCGATCAGAGAGAGATAGGAGAGAATGAGATCTCAGTGGAAAATGAGAGTACTGTGAATAGAGTGACGACGAGAATAGAGATCCAGTGGTGATGGGCCTTTATTTATTTTTTTGACCACTTTGTTGGGTTTGAAGTCCCGCGGACTTAAGTATTTTGCCTACAGTTCGACCCGTGCGGCACTATTTTTCTCCTCGAAGACTCGTACAAGTCTTTCCAAACTCGTGTAGCTAGATCGCTAAGACGATATTAAGAAACTTGTGGAGCAAAAGACAGAGATTGGAAGCTTGAAAACTTCACTATACTAGAAAGAGATTACAACTTTGGATTGTAAGAAACAAATGAGCCTCCCACTTATTTATAATGGCTTATAGAGCTTTACATGGAAACTTCTTGAAGGAATATTTCAGAGATTATTCTTCCTACCATACTGGAATCGGCATATTCCTGGATTATTCTCTAAGAAAAATAAAAGGAAACTTCATGGGCCATCCAGAAGGATCTTGGGTCATCTAGAAGGATCTTGGGCCATCCAGAAGGATCTTGGACCGTCCAGAGAAATCCACCATCTTCTAGAGAGTTCTGCCATCTTCTGCAATGTTCCGAAAGATTCCCGCATAACCCTCCGTGGAAAGTTATGCAAATCCGTCTCGGTGGGGCGCAAACTTTTGTGCGTGACATTCTCCCCTCATGTTTCGTCGACGCCATCGTCGGCGGGTGCAGCAAGTCTTGGAACGACGTCCACCCTCGTAGGCATGGTCGCTGCTCGTTGTCCCTTCTTTGTGCGACTCGTGCGGCGCTTCCATTTGTCCATCTTCTCCTCAAGATCGGAAGCAAACTGGTTCGTCGCACCAACTCTGGCCTTGGTCCGTGGCCTCCTCGGCACAGGATGAATCTCGTGCGGGCTATCGAGTCGCCGATCCCCCTTCTCTCATGCCTGCACATGGTTCTGCACACCTTCGCGCATGCGAGTCCCCTTGCAAGCCTCTCAACCCGAATGTCCCCTACGAGCTTTGAGCAACTCCTTGCGCGAGTTACTATGTCTCGTCACTTCTGCCTTCTCGCAGCTTGTGACACGCTTCGCTGCACTCGTGCCCAACCCGGTAGCACGGTCCACCTCCCTCCGCAAAAGTGGCTCCTTGGGACGCCCATTTACAACACCCTTGGTCTCGCACGCTCGAAGCTTTCTTTCTTTTCGAGCACCACTAGGTATGTCGTCCCCCTTTTGCCACTCCTCTTGAACTGAGTAGCGGAGATAGCTTTCCCCTTCGAAGGCTTGCCTCATGCAATTTTTACCATGCACGGTGAGCCTTCCTCCAAGAAGTCGACAACTCCTAAATGTGGCATCGGAATCGCTTTAGCCGCGATAAGAAAATTCATGTCTAGTATCATCTTGAAGTCTTACACCGACGCAACGACGAAATTGGCAACACCCGACCAATTTTCTACAGCTGTGCGGACTCCCTTAGCTACCCCCTGCACGGGAGCACCTCCGCATTGACCCCATTTATCATGCTCGGATCTTCCTCCAAGGCTAGTCCCAAGCGATGGACCTCCGCGTCCGTGATGAAGTTATGAGTGGCGCCCGTGTCAACCAACGCTCGTGTGCTAATGCCATTGATTTTCACATCAACGTACATGAGCTCCCTGCTCGGAGTCCTCGATACAGTAGACTTGGTCTTCACGGCGTTAAGCGCAATACTCCCATGTGTGCTCCCACTTCGCACTCTTCGTCCTCCACCTCCTCGCTTTGGACGAAATTCACACGCATGCTCCTCATCGGACAATCTTGAGCAAAGTGCTTCTCTCCGCTCATGAAGAATGAAACAACTCGTTCGGGTTGGGCCTTCTCGTGCTTCTCTCCCTCGGATGGACCCTCCTTAGGAGAGCTCTCCCACTCTCCCCCACCATTCCCCTTGGTGGACTTTGGCTTGGCCTCGGCATCATTGTCATCCCACATGTACTCGACGATCCGCTCAGCTGCTACCACGCGACGGTGTTCAAGTCTTGCACCCTCTGTCGCTGCAATTCTTGAGTCACCCACGGTTTGAGTCCATCGAGGAAGAAGAACAAATGATCCTCCTCGTCCATGCTAGATATCGCGAGCATCAAGCGTGTAAACTCCACGATGTACTCCTTGAGTTGCCGCAAGCTCCTCCTCGTCCATGCTAGATATCGCGAGCATCAAGCCCCTGTATGCTTGAGTTGCCGCAAGCTCCGCCTTGCTGCAAACTCTATATTTTTCGGATAGAATTGAGACTAGATCTCCTTCTTGAGATCCTCCCAAGTCTCTATCGAGCACAAACCTTTCTCGGCTTTCGTGTACCTTCGACGCTACCACAACATCGCATCGTCTGTGAAGTAGAGTGAAGCAATATTCAGCTTCTCAGCATCATCGTTGATGTGCAATGCCTTGAAGTATCGCTCCACGTTCCACAAGAAGTTCTCAACTTCTTTGGCATCTTGCACCCCGCTGAAGGATTTCGGCTCGGGGATCTTCCTTCGCCTCGGTGCCTCCCTACTCGAAGGTCCACCATTTGCAATGGCCTTCTCCAGAATGGCAACTTTGGTCTTGAGTTCTCCGTAACTCTCGACCACGGTCTTTAGCTCCTCGTAGCCTTGGACCTTCCTACGCAAGTCCTTAATCTCCGGACGATGTCCCTTGAGCTCCTCCTCAAGTGCGGATCAGATCTCTTGGAATTGCTCCCGAAAGATTGCCATAGACGAAGCAACGTCACTCTCCAGCCCATCGAAGTACATTTCTAGCCTCGAGTTACTTTGCTCTACGGAGCCCATGCGCATCTCTATGTCCCTCGAACCCGTCTCTAAGACTCCAACGCGCTCGACAAGATCCACGAGGCTACGCTACACTGTAAACTCCTTGCTCTTGCCCTTTTTGTTGGCCTTGGCGTGCCCCTCCCTAGGTGACGTGGGTCCCTATTGGACGTTCTCGGATGTCGACATGGAACCAACCGACCTTCGCTTTGATACCACTTGTCATGGACTTAGTGTTTTGCCTACACTTTGACCCATGTGGCGCGCTATCTTCCTCCTCGAAGACTCGTGCAAGCCTTCCCGAACCCGCTTAGCTAGATCGCTAAGGCGATATTAAGAAACTTGTAGAGCAAAAGAAAGAGAGATTGGAAGCTTGAAAACTTCACTATACTAGAAAGAGATTACAACTTTGGGTGGTGAGGAACAAATAAGCCTCCCACTTATTTATAAGGGCTCATAGAGCCTTACATGGAAACTTCTCGAAGGAATATTCTAGAGATTATTCTTCCTACCATACTGGAATCAGCATATTCCAGGATTATTCTCTAAGGAAAATAAAATGAAACTTCATGGGGCCATCCAGAAGGATCTTGGACCTTCCAGAGAAATCCACCGTCTTCTAGAGAGTTCCGCCATCTTCTAGAATGTTCCGAAAGCTTCCCACATAACCTCGGTCCATGGAGAGTTATGCAAATCTGTCTCAGTGGGGCACAAACTTTTGTGTGTAACACCCTTCTCTATCAAATTATGATAATATGTAGACCAAGCTTTCTAATTCACATTGCATCTATAAGTCGTTGATACTGAGGATAATTATGTTATAATTCTTACACCCGGCAGCTCAGAAATACTAGTGTCAGATGGAATGAGAAGCGGAGGATAACCTCCTTGAAATCTATGTTGAGACCGTTTTAAATGAGGACCAAAATTGGGGGCTCTTCCTTCGGGGAAAAAAACTTTGGTTAGAGAGAAATTTTAGATTAGAATTCAACTAAATAAACTCAAAATATAAAAAAAAATTAGAACCTTGACCCTTTTTTTTGTTTAGACCTTTTAAAAAAATCAAAAGACAATATACATATATTCCAATGACTTTTCATGGCCAAATTTAAAAAATTAAGAACTCATGAGTTGTCCCTTTAGGATTTTTGTTTAGATTACTTTATTGGAGCTTTAGAGGAAGATGTCATGTTAGACCCTATGTTGTCAAACACTTGTGTTCTTAGACTTTGGTGGGAATATACCCAAAAAGTAACATGGTTTGGTAAAGATACCCTAATAAAAGTAAAGTCCAAGTTACCAAATAAAATGTCACAAGAAATTCCATAAAGAATAAGCCACCAAAAAAATAAACTAAATAAATGATGGGGAACCTAAAGTGACTTAAGCCTAAAGTACAACAAAATATTTTTTTTAAATGTGGTAATAAATTAAGTAAAAGGGGAAGCACATCAACCCACTCTTCACACTATAAATTATGCCCCTCCCCCCACACATAAATCACAAATGGTAAGCATTATTCCTGATTTGAAGTTACTAGTATCACCTCTCGACCTAGCTGGGATCCCTAACTCAGATTCTTTTACCTCAACCCTATGATCAAATCTGGATTTTTGTCAGCAATGACTCACAGTTGCGAGAGCTCGTCTCTTCTGTTGGAGGAGGAGGGATGGACAAGTTAAGAGGACCAAGTCTGCTTCGACCAGGTCGAAAAGGGGGTATGAGTTGTGATTTTGCAGGCTCTCGACCAGTCTAGAAATGTGCAGAAGATATGGCCATTAGTAGCCACCGTGCAGCACAGAAGCGTGGCCCTATAGAGAATCAAAGGGGTGGACTATGTCGCCAATGGGAAGGACCAAGTCTTAGGGTGCTTGTCACGCCCCAGAACCAGAATACTGTAGAGTAGGGGCAGACACAACCAGCTACGTATATAGAAGTGTAATCCACCTCGATATACGGTCACGGCTGTCTAGATGTATGAGGATTTATCTACAAGCCATCAGTCTCTTATGGTCAAGAACAAGCCTAGTGTCTCAATCTCAAGCAAGTAATAATAGTCACAAGATGTTAGACCATCAGATATTCAATAGTAAGGCATCCCATACATTTTATATACAGATGATCATGAAGCTAGTCGTACAAAATGCGAGGACTAGCAAGAGTTTCAGTCATACATGATCAACCCTATGATTTGTTAATCATGTTACAGCCCGTAGGCAGACAAAAAATATGTAAACCCACTTCCCAAATTTTTAATTTTATTTTATTTTATTTTATTTGTTTATGATTAATTTTATGGTTATTGTGAGTCATGCAAAAGCTTGTAGGTGGGCTATGACCATATTAAGGTCATATGATCTCTAGATAGCTTATATATGTATTATTTAGCTATCTTATATTTTCTACAATTTTTGGATATTTTTAGGTATTTAATATTTAAGGTTTTATTATTTTTAAGGACTTTCAAGATTTACTGTAAGGTCATACGGGAGTATTTCTGGACCAAATATTTTTATTTGGGCTTTAAACGACTAAAAATATTTTCTAGAATATTTTAGAATTTTTCTGGATCTTCTAGAATTTTTGGGAATTTTTATATAATTAAAACATATAGAATTTATATTTTATAGGTTTTTGGAATTTACTGCGAGGTCACACGATGATATTTTATGTTAAAATATTTTATTTATATTCCAAACAGTTAGAAATATTTTCTAGAATTTTCTAAAAATTTTCTAGATTTTTCTGTAATTTATTTTGATTCATTTGGACTTAAAATGATTTTTAAATAATTTTCTGAATTAAATAATTAATTACCCAAAAATCCACTCGGGGGGGGGCCCACATGTCGGCGCCTGCTACAGTAACCGCCTCTCTCTCTCCTATATATATGCATTGTATATTCACAAACCCTAATTACTTATAGCCTCCTCCTTTTGGAGTTTGATCCCGGTGATTTCCCGACTTCCCGAGGCGATTGCCGTCAACTCGGACCTCATTTTTGCGTGCTTTTTTTTTGTTGGAGGCGTATTGAGGTATAGTTGAATATGTAATTTATTTTCATAATTTTTGAACCTAAATTTCTGAAAAATTCGTAGAGTGTCGGTTGTCTGAAACTTGACATGTTTCGGTGTTTTCAAGATTCCGGGAGAACCAGAAATCGAAATCACGAACCGTTTGAAGTTTCAGAAAGCTAACACAGATCTCTACGACATTATTTTTCCCAGAAATTATTTCATTCATCTAGTATTTTATTTTTTCTGTTGAACTCAGAACTGATCGGTTGATCCCTATTTTGGTCACGATTAGCCATAACGGCGATATCTTTGACCAAAGCATGATTTTGCGGCACGGTTGATTCCAGCGCACTCATGGCGCTAAAATCTACCAAGGTGCACTTTCAAAATCTAAAGTTCATAGCATTTGACTAAAAAGTCAACGGCACGTCTCGATTTGCGTGTCATAGTTTCCAAAATTGAGAAACACGACTTTTGATGGCCAAACTTGCATGTTTAGATTATATTTAGATTATTATTAGGTTAAATTAGATTTTTAAGTGAATTATTCTAGAATTAATTATTATTAGATTAGTAACCCGACTAGCCACTATTTAGAACTAGAACATAAGAATTGATTTGTGGTTTTCGTGCACGGTTCGTGGTGCGATATGTGTTATAGGTTGATAGCTTCTAGATCGGCTTTTCCTTCATCCTCTACTTGTGGCTACAGTTTGTGCAAGGATTCAGGCAAGTACAGTATCGCATTTATGTTTTAGTTCATTATAATGTTTACTCTATAGTTTTCTTGTTTGATATTCCGTTGAGTCATTGCTTGATATTCCATTGAGGCACGATTGTGACACTGTAGTTATCATATCCTTCTTAGTGTATCATTGACCGTTATCGATTGTTAGAGAGTCGAGAGGGGAAATACTCGATAAATACATAAACAAACCCAATTATCGTTATCGAATGATAGCTAAGTCATACACACCCACGTATGAGTTAACCGTACCAATTACTGAATGATAGCCATCGTATGATGTGTCGTACTAGCCTAGCTGTTCACGTATTAAAAGGTATTTCATACACATAGTGGTTTCTATTTTTCCTTTATCTAGTCCATTATCTTGTCAGTTCATATCCTGCTAGTTTACATCTTGCCAGTTTATATCTTGTTAGATCCCATCTTGATAGTTACATCTTGCTAGTTCATATCTTGATCGTTCATACCTGGCTAGTACTAGTTCTTTATATACTCTTTGTCATCATTGTTTCTCGTTGTTCTAACTTATTTTGGACTAACAACATTAATTGCAATATGGTTGTACTCTGTTCCTTTCCTGACTGGATCGTTGTTATAGGTGAGGTTGACATGCCTACTCTTGCGCTATGGACCATACGAGGGGGAGATAGAGACTCGAAGGCTAAACCATAGAAGACTAGTTAGTTGTGTGGTAGTTTTCTATAAATGTAAAAGCTTACATTCTTCTTCAAATGTAAAACTTCTATATTTTGTAAAGTTGATTTAGTTGTTGCGAATGAGCAGTTAGTATTTATGAGCACTTTATTTCTTGCGGGCTTGACAGCGCTCTACCGCCGACTCCGCGGCGTAGGCTGGGCTTGGACACGCACTCGTATCCCAAAAAGCGGGTGCGGATCGTGACAAGTTTTTATGGTGGCCCATGCAGGTCGTTTTCGCAAAAGATTACGAACTTGTGGTAGTACTTAAGTTAGTCATACTACTGCAAGCCTACGACTAGAAAATTGCTTATTCACAATTAGGATTGATTTGATTTTTGGAGAATGAATAGGACTAGGAGTCCCTTATTCAATTTGACCCTTGGATAGTTAAGATAGTTAAATAGGCCATGTGATTTAGCTAATGATTTATTGAAGTCTAGGCATGGATAAATCGAAGATTTTTCTTAGAGAATATGTTATTTTATTTTGACATGTTGGTAGGATCCAAGGTGGGTAGAATATACGTTTGGTAAGTTAGGCCTTCATAAAATTCAATTCCTAATTTTGATCATTTTTGTGCCATTTTATCTTTTGCCTTCTCTAAACCTCGTTTTATTTTCAAAACTATTTTGCGATCATTTTATTTTTATTCCTAATCTTGGTTCAATTATCTATATATTAATTCAAGTCGTCTTCGTTCATTTTGTGATCGTTTTGTTTTCAAAACTGATACTTTTACTCAAGGACAGATACTTATATTTTCTTATCATGATCGACTTATTTGAATTTATTGAAGTTCCTTTGAAATTCTTATGGATATAGTTGAAATAATTTTTGATGAATTGCAATGGTAAGGCAGATGCGCACTGTCTCTATTTATTTGAATTATGGAGACTGCGGGTTCACTGCAGTCAGAAGCGCACTGGCGTGGCATGATCCCTAAGTTGAAATAATTTCAAGTATGCGTAGGTTGTCAAATATTACTAAAACTATATCCTAGTTGTATTATTGATCTTTTGATTTATTATGTCAATATTGGGTAGAGTTGATAAAGTGTTCGATAACATATTATACTTGAGTCATGAAACCAAGGGTTCACGGCAGCCAGATGTACACTGGCGAGGCATGGATTCTCGGTTAAATGACCTCGGATATACTTATGATTTTCGAATATCATAGCGACTATATCTTTTATTGGCATACGACTATTATTTTTTTCTTTTTTTTCTTTCAAATTTATTTGATGTCTTATTTCTTGTTACCACCTTCTCTACAACTAGTAGTTCTTTATTTCTTTCATATTTTTCTATTTTCGAATCGTCATATTTTAAACCTATTTTGATTTTCTTCCACTATATTTCTAAAACGTATTCATATTTTGATTCTATATGTTTGATCAATTTTGGTCATTCATCACATTATTTTCTTGATTATATTTTTTGTCGTACTTATTCATATCGATTGGTCATGTCATATTTTGATGATATTCTTGGTTGTGCCTATTTGTATCTTTTGAAATTTCGAGGACAAAATTTTTCTAAGGTGGGTAGATTTGTAAGCCCACTTCCCAAATTTTTAATTTAATTTAATTTTATTTGTTTATGATTAATTTTATGATTATTGTGAGTCATGCAAAAGCTTGTAGGTGGACTATGACCTTATTAAGGTCATATGACCTCTAGATAGCTTATATATGTATTATTTAGCTATCTTATATTTTCTACAATTTTTGGATATTTTTAGGTATTTAATATTTAAGGTTTTATTATTTTTAAGGACTTTCAGGATTCACTGTAAGGTCATACGGGAGTATTTCTGGACGAAATATTTTTATTTGGGCTTTAAACGACTAAAAATATTTTCTAGAATATTTTAGAATTTTTCTGGATCTTTTAGAATTTTTAGGAATTTTTATATAATTAAAACATATAGAATTTATATTTTATAGGTTTTTGGAATTTACTACAAGGTCACATGATGATATTTTATGTTAAAATATTTTATTTATATTCTAGACAGTTAGAAATATTTTCTAGAATTTTCTAGAATTTTCTGGATTTTTCTGCAATTTATTTTGATTTATTTGGACTTAAAATGATTTTTAAATAATTTTCTGAATTAAATAATTAATTACCCAAAAATCCACCCGGGGGGCCCACCTGTCAGCACCTGCTACAGTAACCGCCTCTCTCTCTCCTATATATATGCATTGTATATTCACAAACCCTAATTAATTATAGCCTCCTCCTTTTGGAGTTTGATCCCGGTGATTCCCCGACTTCCCGAGGCAATTGCCGTCAACTCGGACCTCATTTTTGTGTGCCGTTTTTTTTTTTCTTTGAAGCGCATTGAGGTATAGTTTCTGAATATGTAATTTATTTTCATAATTTCGAAACCTAAATTTCTGGAAAATTCGTAGAGTATCGGTTGTCCGAAACTTGACATGTTTCGGTGTTTTCGAGATTCCGGGAGAACCAGAAATCGAAATCACGAACCGTTTGAAGTTTCGGAAAGCTAACACAGATCTCTACGAATATATTTTTTCCAGAAATTATTTTATTCATCTAGTATTTTATTTATTCTGTTGAACTCAGAACTGATCGGTTGATCCCCGTTTTGGTCACGATTAGCCATAACGGCGATATCTTTGACCAAAGCATGATTTTGTGGCACGGTTGATTCCAGCGCACTCGTGGCGCTGAAATCTACCAAGGTACACTTTCAAAATCTAGAGTTCACAGCATTTGACTAAAAAGTCAATGGCACGTCTCGATTTGCATGCCATGGTTTCCAAAATTGAGAAATACGACTTTTGATGGCCAAACTTGCATGTTTAGATTATATTTAGATTATTATTAGGTTAAATTAGATTTTTAAGTGAATTATTCTAGAATTAATTATAATTAGATTAGTAACCCAACTAGCCACTATTTAGAACTAGAACATTAGAATTGATTTGTGGTTTTCGTGCACGGTTCGTGGTACGATATGTGTTATAGGTTGACAGCTTCTAGATCGGCTTTTCCTTCATCCTCTACTTGTGGCTACAGTTTGTGCAAGGATTCAGGCAAGTACAGTATTGTATTTATGTTTTAGTTCATTATAATGTTTACTCTATAGTTTTCTTGTTTGATATTCCGTTGAGTCATTACTTGATATTCCATTGAGACACGATTGTGACACTGTAGTTATCATATCCTTCTTAGTGTATCATTGACCGTTATCGATTGTTAGAGAGTCGGGAGGGGAAATACTCGATAAATACGTGAACAAACCCAATTACCGTTACCGAATGATAGCTAAGTCATACACACCCACGTATGAGTTAGCCGTACCAATTACTGAATGATAGCCATCGTATGATGTGCCGTATTAGCCCAGCCGTTCATGTATTAAAAGGTATTTTACACACATAGTGGTTTCTATTTTTCCTTTATCTAGTCCATTATCTTGTCAGTTCATATCCTGCTAGTTTACATCTTGCCAGTATATATCTTGTTAGATCCCATCTTGCTAGTTCATATCTTGATCGTTCATACCTGGCTAGTACTAGTTCTTTATATACTCTTTATCATCATTGTTTCTTGTTGTTCTAACTTATTTTGGACTAACAACATTAATTGCAATATGGTTGTACTCTGCTCCTTTCCTGACTGGATCTTTGTTATAGGTGAGGTTGACGTGCCTACTCTTGCGCTATGGACCATACGAGGGGGAGATAGAGACTCGAAGGCTAAACCATAGAAGACTAGTTAGTTGTGTGGTAGTTTTCTATAAATGTAAAAGCTTACATTCTTCTTCAAATGTAAAACTTCTATATTTTGTAAAGTTGATTTAGTTGTTGTGAATGAGCAGTTAGTATTTATGAGCACTTTATTTCTTGCGGGCTTGACAGCGCTCTACCGCCGACTCTGCGGCGTAAGCTGGGCTTGGACACGCACTCGTATTCCGAAAAGCGGGTGCGGGTCATGACAAAATATAAGTATTCAACACGAGCTAACACTTGCTCGGAAGCTAAACGCCTCAAAAGAATAATTTTATAATAGAGCGAGAGAGCAAAATTAAACCCACTCGTTGCCAGGATTTCTTCTAGTGTTCACCATCTGGCTGGAAGGCAGGTAGATCCTCGGGTGCTACTCCGAAATCTGGCCATACAAAACAGCTGGGTCAGACCCCAGAAAGAGCAAGTGCCACAAGGGAGGCTTCACTTAGGAACTAAACCAGCAAGTTAGAACACAAAGCATAATAATAACAAGAAAACCGAAAATATGAAAGTAGGGTGATAAACGATAAGATAACTAAGAAACTATTCTGGTAACCAAGTTACAACCCGTAAACCAAACAAGGACCGGGTTTGTAACCCTTCGCCTGAACAGAACTTAGGCTCTTACCAATTATCGACAAGTAAGCATAAACTGTAAAATGTCCCAAGTAACCATGTACTGGCATTGTCTAGACAAGACTAGACTCCATCCATCAATCACGGCCAAGCAATGAGTACGGCTTGATACTTTAACTAACTAGGGTTATCACAAGCCTAGTTACTAACAAGATGAAATGAGATGTTCCGACAGTCACAAGCCATGCAGCTATCCAGTTATCCTTCCGCAGGTTGAGAGTTGTATTAAGTGGATACATCGCCCAGGAGACAAATGTATCCCATGGTGACTTGGGGGTGCAACACATGATAGTGTGCTGGAAATGTGCCCTACTCGACAGCAGGCTACAAGTCCAATTAAAGTGCCCAGATAACGGGATTGCCTGTGACTGGAAAATCTCTTTATGAACTACTTGATCAATCTAGTCATTAACCTAGTCAGATTCAGTATGAGTCCCTGACCGTGGTAACCAGGGATGCAAGTCCTAGACATGATGCAAGACGAGACTGGTAGCTTACACAAGCACATTCAAGAACAATCACCCACGGTGTCAAGACGAGTTATTAATCAGCATGTCAAGATAGCTGTCGCAACAGCATTCAAGATTACATGTTAGGTTACTTATCAAGATTACTTATCATGTCAAGAGTGCGTCACAACGGACCACCATCAAGAATTATCATGTCAAGTTACTTCTCAAGAGTGCACCACGACGGGTCACTATCAAGAGTTATCATGTAAAGGTTACTTGTTAAGAGTGCGCCACAACGGGCCACTATCATGTCATGTTACTTGTTACTTGTTAAGGGTGCGTCACAACGGGCCACCATCGTGTTCTATCCTTACATTATCATGAATGAGAGAAACTTGCATAAAATAGCTAGTAATATATTCTTAAAGCTAAAAAAAAGATCTACAACTTTCATGTTGGAAGTTGGAAGAAATTCTGGCCATAATTCAACCAAATAGGACATAAAGTATACAAAAAAAAACAGCCAAAATAGGCACTATGCGGCCAAGGGTGGATGGGTGCCCATCTTCCCATACGGCCAGAGTGGATGGGTACCCATCTTCTCATGCGGCCAGAGTCGATGGGTGCCCATGCGGCAATAGTCGATGGGGTGCCATGCGACAAGAGTCGATGGGTGCCTATCTTATCATGCGGCCAGAGTCCCATACGGCCAGAGTCGATGGGTGCCCATGCGGCAAGAGTCGATGGGGTGCCATGCGGCAAGAGTCGATGGGTGCCCATCTTCTCATGCGGCTAGAGTCCCATGCGGCTAGATTCGATGGGTGCCAGTGCGGCAAGAGTTGATGGGTGCCCATGCGGCAAGAGTCGATGGGTATCCATCTTCTCATGCGGCCACAGCTATGCGGCCAGAGTCGATGGGTGCCCATCTTCTCAAAAAAAATCCGAGAAAGATGGCCATGGAACCCATAACTTCCAAGCTCCATAAAACCTTCACTGTAAGTCCAAATTTGGACTTCCATAGGTCAAAATATGGTAGAACGAAATTCTCTACAACATAACTAGATTTTAAAAACAAAAAAGTTTGATAGATCAAAACCCAAGAAACTTAAAATAGAACAAACTTAGATCTACAAGAATCCATCCACCAAAATAAAAAATGTCAAGTCCTAAAGATGCTTAGAATCATGTAGAGAAGAAGATAGAACAATAAAATGGAAGATCCATCATGAAGCAAGTTGCACTTGCCTAAGCTCTCTAGGTTGGTAGGAGAGTAATGGAGGAAGAAGAAGAAGTTATGAGAAATAATAAAGGAGAAGAGTGGAGTTGACTTATACAGTAAGCCTCACCATCTCAAACCAAACCAAAATAAACCAAGCAAGCTAAACCAAGTCAAGATTAAACTAGGACCAAACCAAGCCATGCTAGACAAGTCAAAATATGGGTCGGGAATCCGTACACGTATACTGAAGATACGTATAACGGGAAACGGGAGTGACAGTGCTGACCATCCTTTGATGGGTCACCATAATGGTAGTAGTATTTAGCCAATAGTGCTAGCTCAGACCATTATAAATGGAGGAAGAGTGTGTTCTCATCTACACAGCCCTCAACATGGGCAATAATATGTGCCTCCTCTCCAACAGCTCTTATTAGGTTGACAACAATGATGAATGGGATGTTCTGGCGTGAAGTAGTACTAGATATAATCGCTGACAAATGCACAATTGTTGTTTTAAATGAACATATAGCCAGTTCGATTGCTGAATGAGGGCATACTTTGCTCATATATGTACTAGGAGATCACCCCTTATACATAGTTATATTATCATTTATATGGCGTATATGGTAATCGGATAGTGGTGTGTCACGCCCCAGATTCAAAATATATCGGAACCCAAGACATGAGCATTCCAGCTGTATGGCTAGAATAAGTATTTCCATTTTAATGGACTTGTTATCCTAATCGTACTATGCTGAATCCTATATCTATAATACAACAATCACAGGTAAACTAACATCTCCACATCAACAACATTAGAATCTCCACAGTAACAACATCAACAAGGAAGAATATAATAAATGTTTGACTAAAATAAAATATAAGTCTGGAATAATCAAATACAAGATCTGTCTGAGATAATCAAGTCTGGTAGAAATATATCCATTGAATCAAAGTACAATGCTGGAATAGTAAAATATTGTAATAAAAAAATAGTCAGGACATAGCTAGTTAGATAAAATGTTCATGACTCTAATCAGCTATCAACCCCTGGATCATGGAAACTCCTCTGGCACAACCTCTATGTCCTCTACAAGATATCCGGGCTCGATGCCTGGTCTATAGACTGTAGGATAAAGGTACTCGTTCGGATCTGAGAAATAATTAGGTCCTCTGGGGATATAACAAGATATAACAACTAGCCATAATATGAACGGTAAAAGTAATACACATGAACATGAATATAACTGACAAGATAAAATATTCATTTAAGTGTATGCACTTGAAGACTACTTTGGGATCGCACAGGTAGGTAAGGAGTGATATTAGCGTAAACTAATATCGCGAATATACTAGCATACTCATGTTCAATATGGAGAATAGTCCGTAGACGATAATGGAATATCCACTAGTATAGCCTATACCAGGACAACACTGAGGCTGATGAGGATAGGGTAAATCTCGTATGCCTATTAATAGTCTTCCTCGCCCAGGAGTAGTACAAGATCATGACGTGCACGACTCGTATCTCACATGCAAGTCCTCTAACTAATACAACTAGTCATATATGATCCTTCACACGAATCCCTTGTACCAGCCAAGTACGAAATGTGTGTCATGAGTCATGTCCAAGTCATATAAGTCATTGAAGAATAACTTCAACACGAGGAAGTCTACTAGCATGCTAGGTCATACACACACTCACTATCAGTCATCGATGGCATCATTGATGGCACCAAAGTCGCACTTGGACACAATCCTAACACATCTAATTCTAACACACAACAACACGTCCATGTATAATAAAAAAATAAATAAGATCACAGTGGTATGGTATCTTGCCTGGAATCGTTGTGAAGTAATAAAGTACCGATCCGACTTCAACCTCCGTAGTCACAGTCTCACGAACTCATATAAATAATAATAATGACTAACATTAATAACAACACCTCATTATTACTACCATATACCATATATACATATATTTATAATTTATAGGGTTAGCAAATCTACTAGTCATAATTAACTAACTAGTCCTAATGTTCCTTCTAAGGCTAACAAAATCTCATAAAATATGTGTAGAATATTAAGCATTAGTTCTGAAATAAATATATAATATTCTAAAAATATAAATCATATAATTATTATTGCATAAAAATCATTTAAAAATTATGTAAAACCCCAAATTTCTACTATATTTTTAGTACTGAATTGTTTTTGTATTTATTTGTCGCATAGTCGTATTGTACGTCGTACGAAAATTTACGTTTTTCGTATTACTCGTCGATGCGAATATGTGCGAGGTACATATTTTTTTGAAAAATAATTTTTAATTTTATTATCGGTAATGGTTTCAAAATAATATATATAATAATTATTTTTATTAAAGGCAAAGTTTATTATTTATTTATTTATAAAATGCTATCTTATTGATTAGTGATAATTTAGAAAACTAGAAAATTATTTCATGTATATTTTCAAAATTTGTTTTTATTACTTATAATAATTTATTTAGTAAAGAGGTATTTTAAAGATTTGATTATTTATGTTTAATTTCATAATTGTTTTATCTAAATTATTAAATGTAGTTTAAAATTATTCATATTAATATTTATTATGATTTTCGAAATATATTTAATATTAATATTTTATTATTCGAAAAGATATTTAAAAATATTTATTATTTTTGAAATTATTATTATTGGTATTTTGAAAAATATATTTGGAAGTTATTGTGGCAATTTAAATCTTGATTTAATTTTTGGATTTATTTAAATAGATTAAATTAATAACTACATTTGGAATTTAAATTATCTCAATTGGTTTTAAATAAAAGATGGATTTTACATTATATTTAAATTGGATTTTTGTTTGGATTTGAATTTATTAAATTGATTTAAATTAATAGATGAATTATCTATTTGGGTTTTAAATCAATTCTAATCCTATCCTAATGGAAATTCCCATATCCTATAAATAGGCAGGTACTCCTCCATAATTTTTAGCATTCATCAATAC
This sequence comes from Iris pallida, assembly GCA_029216955.1. Classification (NCBI taxonomy): domain Eukaryota; kingdom Viridiplantae; phylum Streptophyta; class Magnoliopsida; order Asparagales; family Iridaceae; genus Iris; species Iris pallida. The sequence goes on along the minus strand of JANAVB010023996.1, from coordinate 8,426,529 downwards.
AACCACGTGCATTACATCGTGTCTATGTTTTCCTCCATCCAAAATTCTTATTCCACAATTACATATACATTTTCACCTCTTCCGTGTCGGACACCCCCGACAAAATCAATTCCTAGTCTAAAACCTATTCAAACCATGTCCCAGTTCAGCCTGCTTCGCCTACGCCTCCGCCATAGCTCGTCGTCACTAGCGTCCAACCCTCCATCTACCACCATTCCGACACAACCTCCATCCATCATCATCATCACAACCATCACCACCGTCGCACAGCCTTGACCCCCTCACCTGGCCACCCTTAACTCGGGAGCCCGTCACCCCACCACGGACGTCCCAGGCCGCAACAACAACCACCACCATGCTCACCCGCTCCGATCGCCCGAACCACCACCAATGACCCACTGGTCCAGACCCGACCACACGCCCGACCCCCACTTCTTCCTCCGACCCAACCGATTCCTCGACACCACCCGTCCTGGCAGCCACCACCTCGACCATCGCTAAACCCAACTCCGGCCATCCTCCGTCATCACCACAGACACCAGAAAAGAAAGGAAAAATAAAATAAAAACAAACACCCCCGCCACTACCGTACCTCCGCCGCTGAACTCCGAGCGACGAGCCTCGAGAACCCTGCTCCTGACCCATCCGCCTTCTTGAGATCAGCCGCGCCTCCGCGAAGAGCCGTGCCACCGCCGCTCCTTCTTTCCCCTCCGTCGACTTACCTCTCCCGGAGCCGCGACTCCGCCTGCCACCACCGGATCTGGGTCATCCTCCGGCCGGAGCCCCCTTCCCTTCCGTCCGCTCCTCCGCACCCCTCTGCTGCCCGCACGCGCCCGCTCTTCCTCTCCGACCTTCCCCCTCCACGCGTGTCCGCTCCGCCTGAGCCGAGCGAGCCCCTCTTCTCTCCTCCCTCTTCACTCTCTCTCTCCACCCTCTTCTCACTTCCCTCTCTCCTCCCACTGCCTCTCTGTCCCCGCCCCTTTCTCTCCCTATCTCTCCCACTCTGACTTCCCCCTCTCTTTCATCTTCTCTCTCTTCCCTTCTTTCTTTCTTTATTCCTTGTTGTTGATTTTTTTGGTTATTACTTCTAATAGGAGCACAGCTAAGGATTCTTTTTTTTTCTTTTGTCGTTTTATGATTTGTTATTTTTAATTATTTTTTTTGCGTTGAAAGTTCTGGATTATTATTAATATTATTATTTTATTTTATTTTTAATTTTATTTATTTGTACCTTGGGCTTACATTGTATTTCGGCTTAATAATAATTAGTTTTAAAGGCTTATAATTATATAGATAGATATATGGCTAAATTGGGTTTTATTGGGCCTATCACATATTTAGTATTTAATAAGTCATTGTTTTAGGCCATAAGAAATTCATTCTTTAGATTGGTATATCAAATATTTTAGATGGGCCTATATATAATATTTTTTTTTGTTTTTTGTTTTTTGTGTGCACTTTGTTTCCACTAGAAAAATTTATATATGTATACTATTTTTCAAATAAAGTATATTTATGGGCTTTAGACTTTAAATTGGGCTTTCATTTAATATTTCTAATAAATATTGTTTTCAATATCATGATAATTTTTAAAAATTTTCTAAAATATTTTTCTAAAAATACTGTAATATTTATCCCAATTCCAGAGAGTATCAATTCTTGACCACGCTAGTCGTATTTCCTATCCTCTTCTGAAACTGTGCATCACTATGACGATCCTAGCTAAATTGAATATCATGGACTCAATGGAATAACATATACCACCATCAGAGGCCGTCTTGTATAGTTGTAACATCGAAGACATATCTTGTGCCACCTTGATTGTACCACACCAGGCAGCTCACCAGGCGTCGCAACAGGCAAGTATACCTTGCTAATTAAACTGTCATATTATTTATTTTCAGCATTTATTTACTTATTTCATATTTGTTATTTTTATTTGTTATAAACTGCGCGTCCAAGCCATACTTAGGTGCAAGCGACTTTATTAGTCGTTACTTTATTTTATGCATGTTGACTTAGTGTTAGCGGACTACCTTTTTGTTGGGGGATATCCTTATATCTTCATTTGGCTGTGACACTCACACTACACGGTATGAGACATGTTACTAGAGGCACGACTTATTGACTAGCTATCTCTAAAGTCGTGTGACGGTAGATGATTGTAACTGCTATGACTAGGGTTTTAGAGACTCAAGCAGTTACAAAACTGGACGAGCCATGGACATGACTTGAACAGTATGGGATAAATTGGGGGAGGACAGTCGCTAGTGCGTATGGGAAGCCAAACAGGTAAACCACAGTCTCCGGATGGAACTGTGGTGATATATTTGCAGATGCCCTCTGACATTTTAGACGTTACGGACGGATACAGATGACTGGATGCCAGTTACGTACACATAGCCTAAAATCCCACCCATGCACATGAAAGTTGTCCTCTAAATTGCACATTAGGCGGTTAGAATCACCTTTGCATATTTGTGTCTAGGATAGTCATTTATATATTATTATATTATTTTATTCTGACAGTTCAAATTAGCTTGTTTTTCCTGTATCTTGCTACGTCCGTCCGAGGACCTAGTTTTTCCCCAGGTGTGTGTTCATGTTTTTCGCAAGTATCCTAGCCAAGGCCGTGGTCTTCTTCATTCCTTCGAAGACAAGTGCGCTTGGTTCGTCTTGCCATTTTTATCGCTCGATTTATTGTATATTTCTTTCATTGAGATAGTTGGTAGTGGACTTTGTCTCCGCCCAACGATTGTACCATAAATATTCAAGTTGATTTTTATATTATTATTCTTTTCTTTATGGATGAGATTTAGTTTGTCTTGGATTACTACATTTTACAGCTTATGTATTTATACGAGGCCTACGTACTTCATATGAATACAGCTGGCATGTCACTCCCCAATCCTGGAATACGTATTTTAATACGTAAACCGATAAATTATATTTACCTTGAATTTATACGATATTTATTATGCAGTATTTCTTCATGCATTTGCCAAAAATATTCGATAAAATATTATTTCCTAATTTATTTTCTGCATTTGGGCCTACAGTTTTGGCTCATTTGGATAACCTATTCTTGGTTCACCAATGGTTCATCATGAACCCTTTGGTTCATCATGAACCCATGGGTCCAAGATCTTTATATATAACTCATCTCATTCTCTCTCCTCTCATTTACTTCCTCTTATTTATTTCCTCCACCAACCAAGGCAAGTACCAACTTGCTCAAGAGATGAATCCATAATTTTGTCAATAATTTCTTACAAAACTATTTGCCAAAACATGTTCTTCTCCTCAATCTATACTAGTTTAGAACTTGGAAATTTCCATTTTGAAGCTTTGATTTTTGTAGATCTAAGTTTTAATCATTTTCGGATTTCCTTGGTCTTGATCTATTTTTGTTGGGGTTTTGTGGGTTTTGATGCTTCCATGTGGAAAAGAATTCCATTTCACCCAAGATGGAACTTTGGAAATCCGGATTTGGAGTTCGGATGGCCAAGTTGTGATGTTTTGAAGCTTTGGGTTCAACCATGGTGTTCTTGCTGTTTGGAGAAGACAGTGAGCAGTGTGCAGAGCTGTTTAGCGTACGCACTCTGAGCTGCGCACGCTCTGTAGCGTGCGTACGCAGACTTGAGTACGCTTCCTGTTGGAAGCGTGTCTCCCTGTAGCGTGCGTGACTTTTCACGTACATTGCTCCATGTAGCGTGCGTGACTTTTCACCTACGCTGCTCCCTGTAGCGTGCGTGACTTTTCACGTACATTGCTCCCTGTAGCGTGCGTGACTTTTCACCTACGCTGCTCTCTCAGTGTGCGTGACTTTTTACCTACGCTGCTCCCTGCAGCGTGCGTGACTTTCATCTACGCTGCTCCCCTGTCCCCCTTGCTTAACCATTGGCTCTTGGAGCTTTGGTTTTTATTTCTTTAATCTTGGCTCTTCTATAACCCTATATTTTGATATTTTATTAGATATTTTATGCCCATTTTATATCCTTACGCCTTTTGTCCCGAGCATGATATGAGCATTAATGTGACCCCGGAGAACAAAGTGTTCCTACCCGATACATGTACCTGAAGGTCCCAGTTCTTGTTCATGCTCGACAAATGACTCGTAACTCCACGTGGCGTATTTGCAATGATGCATTACACTAAGGAGGGTAGAACATGTTGATATACTGATTGACATGGATCCTCTTTGGGGTACTCGTACTAAAGTACGACTTTAGGAGGATATTCATGCAGGCCACAGCATGTGAGTCCAAGATTCCACCTAGGGTTAAATTATGCAACTAAACATACTAGATGCATGGGGAGGGCAAAATTCTGAGATCGTGTTACACCAGCCGCCTTGAGATATTGTCTCGACGTGCCGGCTGGTCTCTACGGATACTGTGTCATCTGCAACGAGTGGATGACTGTATCCGATTAATTCTTGCTATATATTATATGTCTTGGCAAGGTGGCCTTACGAGGGACCTATGCTCAATGACACATGTCTACGCGAACCCCTGGATTGGCTAGCCTTGCTGGAAAGATACGATCTGAGGATTTTGAAATAACATGATGCGAGAATAACCTCGTCCCACTAGAAACTCGTAGACTTGATTGGCCGCGAAAACGACTTGCGTGTATCTTATTACCTTCCGTGAATAACTGAGGAAAGCGGACTGTCATGGTACGTGATCCAACCCATGTTCTTGTTTGATTATTGGGTTGGTTATCGTACTATGACAGGCTGTGGACCGAAGTTATGAACGGAAGACTTATTCTGGTTGTGAAGTGCTACTTCTGTGAATAACTGAGGAACATGGTCTATCATAGTACATGATCTAACCCATGTTCTTGTTTGATTGTTGGGTTGGTTATTGTGCTGCGATAGGCTATCGACCGAGATATTGTTTATACCTTTTTAACTTATGTAAAAGTTATAGAGTACGACACGTCCCGACTCCATGCGGTACCTTTTGTCCTTGTTTGGTTGTAAGGGTGCCATATGGGTTCGAGGATGTTGCGCTACCCTATAATAGTTGCATAAGTATTACTATTATCAATCATTCTATTATCTGGGTTTTTAATCTTAACTCTTGCGCCCCTTTGGCGGTACTTGCTATTCGGGGCTGACCCCGCTGGTTTTGTTTGGCCAGATCTCGTAGCAGAGCCAGAGGACACGATCTTTCTCCCTGACATCCATGGTGCATACTAGGAGCATGGCGGTTCGGGAACTCGAGTGGGTTTCTTCTCCACCACTCCTGCTTATACTTTTGCGGCATTTAGCCACCGGTACCTGTTAGCCGGATTACATGATATTTTGTGTCAGTACAGAATTGTAAATAAACAGACTGCAGCTGTGTATAATTTTGTACTCCTGACTCTCTGAGATAGCTAAATTATAAAGCTAGTCTCTCATGATCATTTTGATGAAGCGTCAGGGACGCCTTACTGCTTTATCTTTAATGTTCATTTAATTGCTGATGTGACTTAATTGATTGAGACATAGAACTCTGTGGGACCATAGGAGACTTGATTGTAGCATGTACCCCCTAGTCTCTCGATAGCCACGATCGCCGTATGACGTTACGTACCTCATATGGAGTAGCTGGCCTAGTCCGTCTCCGTATTTCGGTACTGGGGCGTGACAAGATTTTAGTGGTAGCCCACGCAGGTCTTTTTTTTCAGACTTGTGGGGTATAGCGAATTATTAGGAGTCTCAATCAAAACTTGTTCCCCTTGAAATTCTGTTTCGAATTCTCTGTCCTTGCCTTGATCTCTAACCTGACTTGCATCCTCGAAATTTTCCTCGTTCGAACTTGATAATCTTATATCTTTCTCTACAGGGGTGCTTCATTCTCAGTAGCGGGTGAGGCCCAAGAGGAAGAGCAGCGAGAGCATGGCTCGACTGGGCACCAGCAGGGGAGAGAACCTTCCCCAGGGCGGACACGAGCAGAAATAGAACCAGAGGCAGTGCAGCCGCAGGTTATTGAAACTCCTGCAGCACCAGCAGCGACGGCAGTACCAGACGCCGTAGCACTCCTGGAGATCATCCGGGGGTTTCTTGTCACTAACCAACAGCAACAGACTCGGCAGCAGGAGCAGAACGTGTTGCTGAACCAAAGGATTCAGTTAGCTCTTGAGAGGAGTGCCGGGGTTGACTCGGGAGCATCGGGAAGGTTCCGTCGCTTGAACCCGAGGTATTTTGATGGCACGGAGGATGCCATCACTGCGAATGCATGGATTTAAGACATTGAAGCCATTCTTATGGCAGCCAAGGTTCCAGATGATGAGAAGGTTGATCAGGTCAAATTAGTACTTCAGGATCTTGCCCGCGACTGGTGGGCATCAGAAGAAGTTGGTATAAGACGCCCTGTTCGTTGGACCACCTTCAGTGAAAGATTCAAGGCCAAGTATTTTGGCGTAGTAGCTCGATATGAGCTCCAGCAGAAGTTTATCAGTCTCAAGCAAGCAGGCAAGACCGTAGATGGGTATGCAGCAGAGTTCTGCAGATTGCCGTTTCGCACCAGCAATGGTGGCAACGGAGCCAGAAAAAGCTATGAGGTTCCAGCAGGGACTTCATTTGGAACTATTACAGCTTGTGGAAGGACACGACTACCAGACGTTTGACGCTGTTTTGACGGCCGCTCGGAGGTACGAGCTTACCCAGCAGAGGTTGGCATCGAGGACAGGAGGTCAGAAGAGATCTCATTTCCAGGTTGGAGGAGGAACAATGCAGCGAACGTCGACACCAGCACCCGGTGTACGTATTCATGATGCAGGAGCACCACGGAGGACGGCCGTGTCAACTAATACAGCGCCAGTTTGGCATCAGCAGCCGAGGAACCAACAACAGCGTCAGGGAGCACCCCAGGGCTGTACATTCTGTGGGAAGGCAGGGCACACGAGGAAGGTGTGCCGATCAGCGAATGGCTTATGCTTGAGGTATGGAAGTTCAGACCACCGTATCTCCACTTGCCCTGTAATGCAGAGGCCAGGAGGGCCAGCTCAGCAGTTTCCAGTATTGCCAGCTCCGGTGGCAACCCCGAGTGGAGGGCCAGTATTAGCAGTAAGGCCCCTAGCCCAGCGTCTACCAACGCAGGCTCAGATGTTCCGACAGGCACAGGAAGCCGAAGGCCCTCAGAGGCAGCAACAGCATGGTCGAGGAAGGCCACAACAAGGAGCTCAGCGGGGCCAGGGACAGGCTCTCACATTATCCTTGGGAGAGGCTCTAGCGTCTAGTGACATGGTGGCAGGTAAAATTCTCGTCACCTCATTTCCCGCTGTAGCATTATTTGATTCAGGCGCTACTCATTCATTCATCTCTGCACAATATGCTACACGGATTGGATTAGAATTTGAGGCATTGCCGGAGAGGATGGATATACTCACCGACAATGGGGTCGTAGAAGTTAGCAGAGTGCACTTTTCATGTCCGGTGGAGGTGTGTGGGCATTTACTGCCCGCATCATTGATTGAATTCCCTATGGGGAATTTTGATGTCGTTCTTGGCATGGACTGGTTGAGAGACAGTCATGCGACAATTGATTGTAGAGGAGGTAGGGTCATATTCAGCGTTTCTGGGATGGAGCAGTTCATCTTTACTCGAACCTTGAAGAATCAGGCCGGAGGTGTCATCTCAGCAGCAGTGTCAGAGCCAGGACAGATTCCGAGAGTGGTCGAAGATTTTCTCGACGTCTTCCCTAATGAGCTCCCAGGGATACCCCCAGTCAGAGAGGTAGAATTTAGCATTGAGTTGAACCCTGGAACGAGGCCTATTGCAGACAGAGTTTACAGAATGTCACCGTCAGAACAGGATAAGTTGTATCAGCATGAAGAAGAGTTGAAGTCTAAGGGATTCATCCGAGACAGTAAATCGCCCTGGGCCGCGCCAGTGATTCTAGTTCCCAAGAAGGATGGGTCGACGAGGATGTGCATCGACTACCGCAAGCTGAATGCAGTAACAGTGAAGAATAAGTACCCACTACCAAGGATTGATGACCTGTTTGACCAGTTGAGCAAGGCCAGCGTCTTTTCCAAGATCGATCTACGGTCAGGATACTATCAAGTAAGAGTCCGGGAGCAAGACATACCGAAGACAGCATTCAGATCTAGATATGGGCATTATGAGTTTTTAGTAATGCCCTTTGGACTAACCAATGCCCCCGCAGTATTTATGGATTTAATGAACCGCATCTTTCTGTCGTATTTGGATAAATTTGTGGTGGTGTTCATAGATGACATTCTTGTCTATTCCAGCAGTGAAGAGGAGCATGAAAAACATCTTAGGACTATCTTACAGATATTGAGGGAGCATCAACTTTATGTGAAGCTCGACAAGTGTGAATTCTGGTTAGATCACATTTCGTTCCTGGGGCATGTAATTTCTGGGGCAGGAGTGTCAGTGGATCCGAAGAAGATTGAGGCCGTAGAGCATTGGCCAGTCCCGAGAACGGTTGCAGAAGTGCGAAGTTTCTTAGGATTAGCTGGTTACTACAGAAGGTTTGTGGCGGACTTTGCCAAGATCTTTGTGCCCTTAACGCGTTTGACGCACAAGGACGTAGAGTTTGTTTGGTCAGCTAGCTGTCAGGCATCATTTGAAGAATTGAAGAAGAGATTGATCTCAGCCCCGATCTTGACACTTCCAGTAGGAGCGGGAGGCTTTACAGTATATTGTGACGCATCTGGGAAGGGTCTTGGATGTGTATTGATGCAGCATGGAAAGGTGATAGCATATGCATCTCGACAGCTTCGAGACCATGAGAAAAATTACCCGACTCACGATTTGGAGTTAGCAGCTGTGGTATTTTCACTCAAGTTGTGGAGGCATTATTTATACGGGGATCGGGTGGAGATCTATACTGATCATAAAAGTTTGAAATACGTATTCACGCAGCGAGATTTGAACATGAGGCAAAGAAGATGGTTAGAACTACTGAAGGATTTTGACTTAGATCTTCAGTATCATCCAGGCAAGGCAAATATAGTTGCAGATGCACTGAGTAGGAGAGACAGTGCCTTTATCTTAACCTCGCAGAAGCATATTTTAGAAGACCTTCAGAGTATGGGAATCGAAGTAGTTTTTCCAAGGAATATAGGAAGAATGACCAATATGCAGATTCAGTCAACCTTAGTAGAGAGGATAAGGGCAGCACAAGCAGGAGATCCACAGATTCAGAAGTTGCGGTCGGAGTGTGAATCAGGCCGTAGGAAGGAGTTAGTGATTCATGAAGATGGTACGCTCAGGTTTGGAAACAGACTCTGTGTACCGAGTGGAGACCTTTGGCAAGAAGTTATGTCTGAAGCTCATAGTTCTATTTACTCCATTCATCCAGGAGGAACGAAGATGTATCGAGATATCAGGCAGTTCTTTTGGTAGAATGGCATGAAAAGAGAGATAGAGAGATTTGTATCCAAGTGTCTGGTATGTCAGCAGGTGAAAGCCGAGCAGCAGAGACCAGCAGGATTGCTACAGCCGCTTCCTATCCCAGAATGGAAATGAGAGCACATCACGATGGATTTTGTGACCGGTTTACCTAGATCCCCAGCTGGCAAGAATGCAGTCTGGATAATAGTAGATCGACTCACGAAGGTCGCCCATTTCATTCCCTTCCGAGTTGGACATACTACTGAACAGCTAGCAGAAATGTACATGAAGCAAATAGTAAGGCAGTACGGTATTCCGGTTAGTATAGTATCAGATCGGGATACGCGGTTTACTTCCCATTTTTGGCGGAGCTTACACCAAAGTTTGGGAACCAAGTTAAGATTCAGTACTGCTTATCATCCACAAACTGACGGACAATCAGAAAGAACTATTCAGACATTAGAAGATATACTACGGGCGTGTACCTTAGATTTTGGCGGATCTTGGGAGGATCACCTTCATCTAGTGGAGTTCTCCTATAACAACAGCTATCAGGCTAGCATTCAGATGGCCCCGTTCGAAGCATTGTACAGAAGGAAGTGCAGGTCCCCTTTGGCATAGGACGACGTCGGAGAACGAAAGTTGTTGGGACCAGAGATGATCACGCAGACTGTGGAGATAGTTAAGTTGGTCAGAGAGCGCCTTCGAGTTGTACAGGACCGACATCGTCATTGGGCAGAAGAGTTGGCGACCAAGTGTTTCTGCGGATTTCGCCTACTCGGGGTATCATCAGATTTGGAACCCGAGGAAAGCTTAGTCCAAGATACGTTGGTCCTTTTAAGATTCTTGCTCGGGTAGGTGATGTGGCTTATCGACTTGCCCTTCCGCCTTCGTTGACTAGCATACATGATGTTTTTCATGTGTCCTAATTACGTGGATATGTCCCGAATCCGAGTCATGTCCTCGATCATTCTGAGTTAGTCGTTGGTACCAACCTAACTTACGAGGAACAACCTGTATCTATTTTAGACCGGCGAGAGAAGGTACTCAAGAATCGGACGATAAGCCTTGTCCGTGTTTCTTGGAACTATCACTCTTCGGGAGAGTCAACCTGGGAGCGCGAGGACGAGATCAGATCTCGGTATCCGTATTTGTTTGACTAATAAGGTATATTTTTGCACCTTATTGACACGATTCTAAGCTTATCTGCACCTGCTTATTTTGCACTTTGTGATGTATGATAATAACTGTTATGATAGTTAACTTGTAAATGATTGTGTCTTGTTTGCCCTGATTTCACTATCCTGTCTTGGCTGGAATTCCGAGGACGGAATTTTTCTAAGAAGGGTAGAGATGTCACTCCCCAATCCTGGAATACGTATTTTAATACGTAAACCGATAAATTATATTTACTTTGAATTTATACGATATTTATTATGCAGTATTTCTTCATGTATTTCCCAAAAATATTCGACAAAATATTATTTTCTAATTTATTTTCTGCATTTGGGCCTACAGTTTTGGCTCATTTGGGTAACCTATTCTTGGTTCACCAATGGTTCATCATGAACCCTTTGGTTCATCATGAACCCATGGGTCCAAGATCTTTATATATAACTCATCTCATTCTCTCTCCTCTCATTTACTTCCTCTCATTTATTTCCTCCACCAACCAAGGCATGTACCAACTTACTCAAGAGATGGATCCATAATTTTGTCAATGATTTCTTACAAAACTATTTGCCAAAACATGTTCTTCTCCTCAATCTATACTAGTTTAGAACTTGGAAAATTCCATTTTGAAGCTTTAATTTTTGTAGATCTAAGTTTTAATCATTTTCGGATTTCCTTGGTCTTGATCTATTTTCGTTGGGGTTTTGTGGGTTTTGATGCTTCCATGTGGAAGAGAATTCCATTTCACCCAAGAAGGAACTTTGGAAATCCGGATTTGGAGTTCGGATGGCCAAGTTGTGATGTTTTGAAGCTTTGGGTTCAACCATGGTGTTCTTGCTGTTTGGAGAAGACAGTGAGCAGTGTGCAGAGCTGTTTAGCGTACGCACACTGAACTGCGCGCGCTCTGTAGCATGCGTACGCAGACTTGAGTACGCTTCCTGTTGGAAGCGTGTCTCCCTGTAGCGTGCGTGACTTTTCACGTACATTGCTCCCTGTAGCGTGTGTGACTTTTCACCTACGCTGCTCTCTCAGCGTGCGTGACTTTTCACGTACATTGCTTCCTGTAGCGTGCGTGACTTTTCACGTACATTGCTCCCTATAGCGTGCATGACTTTTCATCTACGCTGCTCTCTCAGCGTGCGTGACTTTTCACTTACATTGCTCCCTGTAGCGTGCGTGACTTTTTACGTACATTGCTCCCTGTAGCGTGCGTGACTTTTTACCTACGCTGCTCCCTGTAGCGTGCGTGACTTTTCACGTACATTGCTCCCTGTAGCGTGCGTGACTTTTTACGTACATTGCTCCCTGTAGCGTGCGTGACTTTTTATCTACGTTGCTCCCTGTAGCGTGCGTGACTTTTCACGTACAATGCTCCCTGTAGCGTGCGTGACTTTTCACCTACGCTGCTCCCTGTAGCATGCGTGACTTTCACCTACGCTGCTCCCTTGACCCCCTTGCTTAACCATTGGCTCTTGGAGCTTTGGTTTTTATTTCTTTAAACTTGGCTCTTCTATAACCCTATATTTTAATATTTTATTAGATATTTTATGCCTATTTTATATCCTTACGCCTTTTGTCCCGAGCATGATATGAGCACTAATGTGACCCCGGAGAACAAAGTGTTCCTACCCGATATATGTACCTGAAGGTCCCAGTTCTTGTTCATGCTCGACAAATGACTCGTAACTCCACGTGGCGTATTTGCAATGATGCATTACACTAAGGAGGGTAGAACATGTTGACATACTGATTGACATGGATCCTCTTTGGGGTACTCGTACTAAAGTACGACTTTAGGAGGATAATTATGCAGGCCACAGCATGTGAGTCCAAGATTCCACCTAGGGTTAAATTAGGCAACTAAACATACTAGATGCATGGGGAGGGCAAAATCCCGAGATCGTGTTACACCAGCCGCCTTGAAATATTGTCTCGACGCGCCGGCTGGTCTCCACGGATACTGTGTCATCTGCAACGAGTGGATGACTGTATCCGATTAATTCCTGCTATATATTATATGTCTTGGCAAGGTGGCCTTACGAGGGACCTGTGCTCAATGACACCTGTCTACGCGAACCCCTGGGTTGGCTAGCCTTGCTGGAAAGATACGATCTGAGGATTTTGAAATAACATGATACGAGGATAACCTCGTCCCACTAGAAACTCGTAGACTTGATTGGTCGCGAAAACGACTTGCGTGTATCTTATTACCTTCCTTGAATAACTGAAGGAAGCGGACTGTCATGGTACGTGATCCAACCCATGTTCTTATTTGATTATTGGGTTGGTTATCGTACTATGACAGGCTGTGGACCGAAGTTATGAACGGAAGACTTATTCTGGTTGTGAAGTGCTACTTCTGTGAATGACTGAGGAACATGGTCTATCATGGTACATGATCCAACCCATGTTCTTGTTTGATTGTTGGGTTGGTTATTGTGCTGCGATAGGCTATCGACCGAAGTCACGATCAGGAGATTTTATTGTTTATACCTTTTTAACTTATGTGAAAGTTATAGAGTACGACACGTCCCGACTCCATGTGACATCTTTTGTCCTTGTTTGGTTGTAAGGGTGCCATATGGGTTCGAGGATGTTGCGCTACCCTATAATAGTTGCATAAGTATTACTATTATCAATCATTCTATTATCTGGGTTTTTAATCTTAACTCTTGTGCCCCTTTGGCGGTACTTGCTATTCGGGGCTGATCCCGCTGGTTTTGTTTGGCCAGATCTCGTAGCAGAGCCAGAGGACACGATCTTCCTCCCTGACATCCATGGTGCATACTAGGAGCATGGCGGTTCGGGGACTCGAGTGGGTTTCTTCTCCACCACTCCTGTTTATACTTTTGCGGCATTTAGCCACCGGCACCTGTTAGCCGGATTACATGATATTTTGTGTCAGTACAGAATTGTAAATAAACAGACTACAGCTGTGTATAATTTCGTACTCCTGACTCTCTGAGATAGCTAAATTATAAAGCTAGTCTCTTATGATCATTTTGATGAAGCGTCAGGGACGCCTTACTGCTTTATCTTTAATGTTCATTTAATTGCTGATGTGACTTGATTGATTGAGACATAGAACTCTGTAGGACCATAGGAGACTTGATTGTAGCATGTACCCCCTAGTCTCTCGACAGCCACGATCGCCGTATGACGTTACGTACCTCATATGGAGTAGCTGGCCTAGTCCGTCTCCGTATTTCGGTACTTGGGCGTGACATGGCATGTCTACGTACTTAGTTCTACGTATATTAGGACTGGAGCATTACATGTTTTTGTGGTGGCCCATGCAGGTCGAGATAAATTGTTTGGTTACTTTACCGTACCAAGCAAGCCTGCGGATAGGATTAGAGTCTAGGATCTCATCCACATACTTGACCGTCTTCTCCTCGAGTTGCATCTTGCTTGATTCCCTCTACCGTTGATTCTTATCCTTCTTTCGTGCTTGATATTGGTTAGAAAGGTAATCCATGCTGGGTAGACTTGTCCCATTGTCCCATCACCCTACTAGTTAAATTCTTGTAAGTTGGGTAGAATGACTTACGGCCTAACGTTCCTTGTGACCTTAACCAAGTCTTAAGCAAGTAGACAGTAGGACGACGGTATAGGCACCAACATAAGACGTTACTAGGTACTTAAGGAGTTCGAACTAGTTCCACTTCTTTCAATATTAATCGTGCCTATGTTTTTGTTACTATTTTTGACTATCCTATGCTGCTAGTTTTAGCCTAAGTTTTGCAAGCTCATTTCCTTATCGAGCTTGATCATGACATGTTTTATTGGGTGCGCACCCACTAACATATTGTCTACTCAGAACCGGTGCATGATGGTCTGATCAACCTAATAAACTTTGGTTCGCTTTTATCTATCGTTATACGTGGATAGGGACATAGTTAAACTTGTCCTCTAGGGTTCCATCCGCGACAGCCTTGGCAATTCTCTTTGAATTACTCCATCGCCTTTGAACCACATATTGATATTCGAAAAAACAACTTCTTTGGACTCATATTGGTTCTCATCTTTCACTTATTTAGACGAAGACTCGTACCTAATAGATAGCCCCAAAGTATCACCTTTAGTTACCCCCCAACTATTGCCAAAATAGTTAGCCACCGACCAACCGATAGGACTATATCCCCATCTCGAGTTACTCGTCCTTTCCCTTGACCCTAGATTCATGGTCGCGACCATCATTCACTCCCTAAATTAAATTCGTGATTTATTTCCGCAATTATCGAAATCACGAGTTCTAATGTATGATTTGATCGTCATGATTTGATTGTTCCTCATCGATATACCCTTGTACATTTTCAACCCCTGTTTATTCTTAATTTCGAGGACGAAATTCTTGTAAGTTGGGTAGGATGTAAAACTCCTAAATTTCTACTATAGTTTTAGTACTTATTTTTTTTGTATTTATACGTCGCATAGTCGTATTGTACGTCGTACAAAAATTTACGTTTTTCGTATTACTCGTCGAGTGCGAATATGTGCGAGGTACATATTTTTTTGAAAAATAATTTTTGATTTTATTATCGGTAATGGTTTCAAAATAATATATATAATAATTATTTTTATTAAAGGCAAAGTTTATTATTTGTTTATTTATAAAATGCTATCTTATTGATTAGTGATAATTTAGAAAACTAGAAAATTATTTCATGTATATTTTCAAAATTTATTTTTATTACTTATAATAATTTATTTAGTAAAGAGGTATTTTAAAGATTTGATTATTTATGTTTAATTTCATAATTGTTTTATCTAAATTATTAAATGTAGTTTAAAATTATTCATATTAATATTTATTGTGATTTTTGAAATATATTTAATATTAATATTTTATTATTCGAAAAGATATTTAAAAATATTTATTATTTTTGAAATTATTATTATTGGTATTTTGAAAAATATATTTGGAAGTTATTGTGGCAATTTAAATCTTGATTTAATTTTTGGATTTATTTAAATAGATTAAATTAATAACTACATTTGGAATTTAAATTATCTCAATTGGTTTTAAATAAAAGATGGATTTTAAATTATATTTAAATTGAATTTTTATTTGGATTTGAATTTATTAAATTGATTTAAATTAATAGATGAATTATCTATTTGGGTTTTAAATCAATTATAATCCTATCCTAATGGGAATTCCCACATCCTATAAATAGGCAGGTACTCCTCCATAATTTTTAGCATTCATCAATAATCCACAAATATTTACCAACCATGTGCAGTGCATCGTGTCTATATTTTCCTCCATCCAAAATTCTTATTCCACAATTACATATACATTTTCACCTCTTCCGTGTCGGACACCCCCGACAAAATCAATTCCTAGTCTAAAACCTATTCAAACCATGTCCCAGTTCAGCCTGCTTCGCCTACGCCTCCGCCATAGCTCGCCGTCACTAGCGTCCAACCCTCCATCTACCACCATTCCGACACAACCTCCATCCATCATCTTCATCACAACCATCACCACCGTCGCACAGCCCTGACCCCCTCACCCGACCACCCTTAACTCGGGAGCCCTTCACCCCACCACGGACGTCCCTGGCCGCAACAACAACCACCACCACGCTCACCCGCTCCGATTGCCCGAACCACCACCAACGACCCAATGGTCCAGACCCGACCACATGCCCGACCCCCACTTCTTTCTCCGACCCAACCGATTCCTCGACACCACCCGTCCTGGTAGCCACCACCTCGACCATCGCCAAACCCAACTCCGGCCATCCTCCGTCATCACCACAGACACCAGAAAAGAAAGGAAAAATAAAATAAAAACAAACACCCCTGCCACCACCGTACTTCCGTCGCTGACCTCCGAGCGACGAGCCTCGAGAACCCCACTCCTGACCCATCCGCCTCCTTGAGATCAGCCGCACCTCCGCGAAGAGCCGCGCCACCGCCGCTCCTTCTTTTCCCTCCGTCGACTTACCTCTTTATCACTCCCCGTTTCCGGAATACGTAAATTTTTGATTTTTCATGTATATGGTATCTGGCACCTGTATCTTTATTGCATTTATCCTGTATTTGTAACTGGCCATGGCATGGAACAGTATCTCGTCGCGGATTAGTGTGCCACCCCTTGTCCTTGTCTGGTTGTAGGCGTTGTTCACTGTTTCGATGATAAGATTTCTGAACCGTGTTGTGGTTAGGATTTTATTTAATTAATTTAATTAGTTGTATCATGTAGCAATTAACATGTCATTAGTCACATGGTTAGAGCATGCTTAAGCTTAGGGTTTCTTTGAGTCAACCCAACCCCTATATATATTCTCTTTCTCACTCTCTCTCTCTCCTCATTCACTCTTTTCATTTCTTTTCCTCCCAACCAATAGACAAGTACATCTTGCACCAAATGGAGAGAATATTGTATTTTTATTTCATGATTTTTTTTCTTTGATATTATTTGTCTATATTGTTCTTCTCTTCATTCTCTACAAGTTTAGTTCTTGGAGTTTTTGATTTTAATGGCTAGTTTGGTGTAGATCTAAGTTTCTAAAACTAGAGTTCTATGGGTTTCCAGGGTTTTGATCTATCAAACTTGGTTATTTTTGAAAACTAATGGTCCTATGTGGTAGGAAATTCAATTCTATCCAATTTTGACCTTTGAAAAGTTAGATTTCGACTTGATTTGAGGAAGTTATGGCCAAAACAATTTTGGTCAAACTTCTATGTTCATCTGTCCTGATTCTGGCAGGGACGATGAATAGTGTCTGGCCGCATAAGAATTTTTGGCCGCATGAGCATTTTTGAGACGCATAAGAATTTCTGGCCGCATGACCATTTCTGGCCGCATAAGCATTTTTGAGCCGCATAAGAATTTATGGCCGCATAAGCATTTTTGAACCGCATAAGAATTTTGAGTCGCATAAGAATTTCTGGCCGCATGACCATTTTTGGCCGCATGAGCATTTTTGAGCCGCATAAGAATTTCTGACCGCATGACCATTTCTGGCCGCATGACCATTTTTGAGCCGCATAAGAATTTCTGGCCGCATGACCATTTCTGCCCGCATAAGCATTTTTGAGCCGCATAAGAATTTTGAGCCGCATAAGGCTGATTTTTGGCTGATTTTGATTGTTTGATGCTCTTTTTGACTGATTTGTGGCCAGAATTTCTCCAAACTTCCAACATAAAAGTTGTAGATCTTTGTCTTGGCTTCAAGGACCTTCATGTCTCACTTTAACCAGAATTTACATATGACTTTTATGTCACGAGGGGTCCATGCGACTTCCTGACTTGACCATGTTCCTGACCTGATTACCTGTATACGTGCTGGTACATGTTCTAAGTGTGTATTGAGATACAATATTAGTATGCACTGCGGTACCATTTAATGAGTGCACTGAGGTGTGACACTACATGCTAAGTGATCATTCGTGTTATATGTCAATACATGTGTACCTTCCAGCACAGTCATGATAATTGGTCAGTAATAGTATCGTGGTATGTTGTTTGTTGTTTGAAGCATTACACTAAGTATTGATCTAGATTGAGCCGATGTGGATTCATACTTAGGGTACACGTACTATGGTACGACATATAGGAGGATGACCATGTGACCACGACATGTAATTCCAATATTGAGATAGGGTTAATCTAAGCAACTTAAATTGGTAGAAGCATTGGGAGGGAACAGAATCTCGAGATCGTACGTCACCAGCAGCCCTGGGTCCCGTCTTGGCGCGTCGGGTTGGCCGCCTCGGATACTGTATAGTCATCCGCACCAGTGGAGTACAGTATCTGATTTGTGACTGCCGAGCCAGCTCTTCCTATAGGAGAGTTGGAACCGTTACTGCTTATTCTAGCGCGGTGGCCTTTCGAGGGACCAGTGCATTTTGTACTTGCTTGTATATAATGGTTTGGCTAGCCCTGCTGGAATGCGATACGATCTGAGGATTCCTATATATATATTGCATTACTGGTATAATCCAGACAAATCATAGAAAGCCGTAGGATTGATTGGCCGCTTGTAAGCTGACTTGTTTGTGATATATTTTCTTCTATTAGCAACTGAGGAATATGGACTATCGTGGTGCGTGGTCCAACCCATGTCCTTGTTTGGTTGTTGGGTTAGGCTATTGTGCTGCGATAGGCTATGGACCGAAGTCGCGAATCAGAAGCCCTTTTACCTGCCCATGGTTATAGGATATATCTTATCCCGACACGATATTGGCACCATTTGTCCTTTTTTGGTTGTAAGGGTGTCGTATTGTCTCGATGATATGGTATAAGTCTATAGCTCGTGAATCATGTCTTATTTAACTCATTGGATTTATCTCACTCTTTTGTGCTCCCTTGTGGTACTTGCTATTCGGGGCCTGACCCCGCTGGTTTTGTTTGGCCAGATCTCGTAGCAGCTCCAGAGGATCCAGCCTTCCACCCGAACAATGGTGTACACCAGGAGTATGGGCGCCAGGGACCATGAGTGGGTTTCTTCTTCACTACTCTGATATATTCTATTTTGTACTTGGCGTTTAGCCACCGGCATCTGTTTAGCCGGCAGTTCTGAACATTAGTTTCCTTTTACATAATTGTATTTAAATCAGACTGCAGCTGACTACGGTTATGTACTATTGACTCTCGGTACTAGCTCATCTTTTTGTAAAAGCTAGGCTCATGAATCATTTTGATGAAGCGTCGGGGACGCCTTACTGCTTTGTCTTATATGATCATTATTTACTGCTTCTTATTTTGATTGATTGAGACATAGATGCTCTGTGGGACCATAGGAAACCTGATTGTAGCATGCACCCCCTAGTCTCTTGACAGCCACGATCGCCGTATGACGTGTATATACCTCATACGGTGTAGCTGGCCTAGTCCGTCTCAGTATTCCGGTACTGGGGTGTGACAAGGTTTTAGTGGTGGCCCATGCAGGTCTGTTTTTCAGACTTGTGGGGTGTTGCGATTATAGGAGTCTCAATCAAAACATGTTCTTCTTGATCTCCTGATTCGTCTTCTCTTTCTCCCACCTTGATTGCTAACATGATTATCATCTTCGATTCTTTTCCGTCCTGTCTTTTGATACCTTGTATCCTTTCCTTTAGGGTCACATCATTCTCGACTATTGGAGGAGCCGACATGGGAGAGAATCCAGTAGATCAGGGACCAGTTGGAGATCAGCAAGGGGTAGCCCCTCTACCTGGACAGATTCCCATCGAGAACGTTACCGAGCATGAGCCAGTTGAGCTACAGAGGCCAGAGGATCCCTTACCTCCAGTGATGCCGGTAGTACCAGTAGCACTAGATGCGTCGACACTATTGCAGATTATTAGAGGGTTATTGGAGACCCAGCAATGCCAGACGGCAGCCCAACAGCAACAACAAATCCGACAGCAAGAACAAAATGTGCTACAGAATCAGGGGTTGCAATTAGCCCTTGAGAGAAGTGTCAGAAATGATTCAGGAGCGTCCGGAAGGTTTTATTGACTTAACCCGAAATATTTTGACGGCACGGAGGATGCCATCATGGCGGATGCTTGGCTTCAGGATACAGAGGCCATATTAACCGCAGCAAAGGTTCCAGCAGAAGAGAAGGTTGACCAGGTCAGACTTTTACTTCAGGATCTCGCCCGCGATTGGTGGGCATCGGAAGAGGTTGGAATGAGGCGTCCTATTCCCTGGGATAGCTTCAGTACCAGATTCAAGGCCAAGTACTTTGGCGTGGTAGCGCGATATGAGCTACAGCAGAGGTTTATCAGTCTCAAGTAGGCTGGTAAGACGGTGGATGGTTATGCAGCGGAGTTCTGCAGGTTAAGTAGGTTTGCTCGGATGATGGTGGCGACAGAGCCAGAGAGAGCAATGAGGTTCCAGCAGGGACTTCACCTAGAGATTTTGCAGCTGGTCGAGGGGCACGACTACCAGACATTCGATACAGTATTGACGGCGGCTCGGAGGCACGAGCTTACTATTCAAAGGTTATCAGCAAGGACTGGGGGCCAGAAGAGGTCTCATACGCAGGGTGCTGGGGGAGGAGCAGTACCTCGGACGTCAGTACCAGCACCTGGCGTCCGTATTCATGATGCAGTACCAGTCACGATAATTATGACTGTACCAGTTCGACAGCAGCAACAGAGGAACCAGCAGCAGCGTCAGGAAGCACCAGTAGGTTGCATTTACTGTGGTAAGGGAGGGCACACTAGGGATGTGTGTCATTCAGCTAATAGATTATGCTTGAGGTATGACAGTCCAGACCATAGGATTGCCAATTGTCCTATGATGCAGAGGCCAGGAGGGCCAGCTCAACGGTTTCCGGCGTTGCCAGCTCCAGAGGTAGCACCATATCAAGGGCCAGCGCTAGCAGTGAGGCCACTAGCCCAGCGCCCATTACTGACGCAAGCTCAGATGTACCGACAAGCGCAACATCAGGTTGGACAGCAGGGCCAGGGAAGGCAGGGACAAAGGCAAGAAGAATTTGGAGTATTAGAGCAGAGGTTGGCCGAAGGCGGTCAGATTGTGGGTAAGATTTCAGTATTATTCATTATAATTCCTTGAGTTCTATATTTGAAGGGTGAAGGCGACTTTTTCGTCTCACTCATCTGCTCTCGTATCATGTGATACGTGATATTCAACACGTGTCTTGATTACGAGAGTACGTCCTGGGCAGAGTCTCGTTCTTGATTTAGTCATTGGTACCGACTTATCTCAAGTATTGACCCTTGTCCACTTTGGGTGTCAGTGTAGGACCTCGAGGACGAATTTCTACCTGACTTGAGAGGCATATTTTGTTCGTATGTCTCCGATCATTTCCTTCTAGGGTATGATTATTGTTTGTGCTCTTACTTAATTATTCTTGCTTTCTTAAACTGTTCATGTGCCATGTGTTGTTTGATAATTGTGCTTGCTATATGTCATGAGTGTATTTCGTGATCTGAGAGCGTGCTCAACTAGCCTTATCGAAATTCCGAGGACGAAATTTTTCTAAGGAGGGTAGACATGTCACTCCCCATTTTCGGAATACGTAAATTTTTGATTTTTCATGTATATGGTATCTGGCACCTGTATCTTTATTGCATTTATCCTGTATTTGTAACTGGCCATGGCATGGAACAGTATCTCGTCACGGATTAGTGTGCCACCCCTTGTCCTTGTCTGGTTGTAGGCGTGGTTCACTGTTTCGATGATAAGATTTCTGAACCGTGTTGTGGCTAGGATTTTATTTAATTAATTTAATTAGTTGTATCATGTAGCAATTAACATGTCATTAGTCACATGGTTAGAGCATGCTTAAGCTTAGGGTTTCTTTGAGTCAACCCAACCCCTATATATATTCTCTTCCTCACTCTCTCTCCTCATTCACTCTTTTCATTTCTTTTCCTCCCAACCAATAGGCAAGTACATCTTACACCAAATGGAAAGATTATTGTATTTTTATTTCTTGATTTTTTTCTTTGATATTATTTGTCTATATTGTTCTTCTCTTCATTCTCTACAAGTTTAGTTCTTATAGTTTTTGATTTTAATGGCTAGTTTGGTATAGATCTAAGTTTCTAAAACTAGGGTTCTATGGGTTTTCATGGTTTTGATCTATCAAACTTGGTTGTTTTCAAAAACTAATGGTCCTATGTTGTAGGAAATTCAATTCTATCTAATTTTGACCTTTGAAAAGTTAGATTTCGACTTGATTTGAGGAAGTTATGGCCAAAACAATTTTGGTCAAACTTCTATGTTCAACTGTCCTGATTCTGGCAGGGACGATGAATAGTGTCTGGCCGCATTAGAATTTCTAGCCGCATGAGCATTTTTTAGCCGCATAAGAATTTCTGGCCGCATGACCATTTCTGGCCGCATAAGTATTTTTGAGCCGCATAAGAATTTCTGGCCGCATAAGCATTTTTGAGCCGCATAAGAATTTTGAGCCGCATAAGAATTTCTGGCCGCATGACCATTTCTGGCCGCATGACCATTTCTGAGCCGCATAAGAATTTTTGGCCGCATGACCATTTCTGGCCGCATGAGCATTTTTGAGCCGCATAAGAATTTCTGGCCGCATGACCATTTCTGGCTGCATGAGCATTTTTGAGCCGCATAAGAATTTCTGGCCGCATGACCATTTCTGGCCGCATAAGCATTTTTGAGCCGCATAAGAATTTTGAGCCGCATAAGGCTAATTTTTGGCTGCTAATTTTTGGCTGATTTTGATTGTTTGATGCTCTTTTTGACTGATTTGTGGCAGAATTTTTCCAAACTTCCAACATGAAAGTTGTATATCTTTGTCTTGGCTTCAAGGACCTTCATGTCTCACTTTAACCAGAATTTACATGTGACTTTTATGTCACGAGGGGTCCACGCGACTTCCTGACTTGACCATGTTCCTGACCTGATTACCTGTATATGTGCTGGTACATGTTCTAAGTGTGTATTGAGATACAATGTTAGTATGCACTGCAGTGCCATTTAATGAGTGCACTGAGGTATGACTCTACATGCTAAGTGATCATTCGTATTATATGTCAATACATGTGTACCTTCCAGCACAGTCATGGTAATTGGTCAGTAATAGTATCGTGGTATGTTGTTTGAAGCATTACACTAAGCATGGATCTAGATTGAGCCGATGTGGATTCATACTTAGGGTACACGTACTATGGTACGACATATAGGAGGATGACCATATGACCACGACATGTAATTCCAATATTGAGATAGGGTTAATCTAAGCAACTTAAATTGGTAGAAGCATTGGGAGGGAACAGAATCTTGAGATCGTACGTCACCAGCCGCCCTGGGTCCCGTCTTGGCGCGTCGGGTTGGCCGCCTCGGATACTGTATAGTCATCCACACTAGTGGAGTGCAGTATCTGATTTGTGACTGCCGAGCCAGCTCTTCCTATAGGAGAGCTGGAACCGTTACTGCTTATTCTAGCGCGGTGGCCTTTCGAGGGACCAGTGCATTTCGTGCTTGCTTGTATATAATGGTTTGGCTAGCCCTGCTGGAATGCGATACGATCTGAGGATTCCTATATATATATTGCATTACTGCTATAATCCAGACAAATCATAGAAAGCCGTAGGATTGATTGGCCGCTTGTAAGCTGACTTGTTTGTGATATGTTTTCTTCTATTAGCAACTGAGGAATATGGACTATCGTGGTGCGTGGTCCAACCCATGTCCTTGTTTGGTTGTTGGGTTGGGCTATTGTGTTGCGATAGGCTATGGACCGAAGTCGCGAATCAGAAGCCCTTTTACCTGCCCATGGTTATAGGATATATCTTATCCCGGCACGATATTGGCACCGTTTGTCCTTGTTTGGTTGTAAGGGTGTCGTATTGTCTCGATGATATGGTATAAGCCTATAGCTCGTGAATCAGGTCTTATTTAACTCATTGGATTTATCTCACTCTTTTGTGCTCCCTTGTGGTACTTGCTATTCGGGGCCTGACCCCGCTGGTTTTGTTTGGCCAGATCTCGTAGCAGCTCCAGAAGATCCAGCCTTCCACCCGAACAATGGTGCACACCAGGAGTATGGGCGCCAGGGACCATGAGTGGGTTTCTTCTTCACTACTCTGATATCTTCTATTTTGTACTTGGCGTTTAGCCACCGGCACCTGTTTAGCCGGCAGTTCTGGACATTAGTTTCCTTTTACATAATTGTAATTAAATCAGACTGCAGCTGACTACGGTTATGTACTATTGACTCTCGGTACTAGCTCATCTTTTTGTAAAAGCTAGGTTCATGAATCATTTTGATGAAGCGTCGGGGACGCCTTACTGCTTTGTCTTATATGATCATTATCTGATGCTCTGTGGGACCATATGAGACCTGATTGTAGCATGCACCCCCTAGTCTCTTGACAGCCACGATCGCCGTATGACATGTATATACCTCATACGGTGTAGCTGGCCTAGTCCGTCTCAGTATTCCGGTACTGGGGCGTGATACTCTTCCGGAGCCGCGACTCTGTCTGCCACCACCGGATCTGGGTCATCCTCCGGCCGGAGCCCCCTTTCCTTCCGTCCGCTCCACCGCACCCCTCCGCTGCCCGCACGCGCCCGCTCTCCCTCTCCGATCTTCCCCCTCCACGCGTGTCCGCTCCGCCTGAGCCGAGCGAGCCCCTCTGCTCTCCCCCCTCTTCACTCTCTCTCTCCATCCTTTTCTCACTTCCCTCTCTCCTCCCACTGCTTCTCTGTCCCCGCCCCTTTCTCTCCCTATCTCTCCCGCTCTGACTTCCCCCTTTCTTTCATCTTCTCTCTCTTCCCTTCTTTCTTTCTTTATTCCTTGTTGTTGATTTTTTTGGTTATTACTTCTAATAGGAGCACGGCTAAGGATTCTTTTTTTTTTCTTTTATCGTTTTATGATTTGTTATTTTTAATTGTTTTTTTTGCGTTAAAAGTTCTGGATTATTATTAATATTAATATTATTATTTTATTTTATTTTTATTTTTATTTATTTGTACCTTGGGCTTACATTGTATTTGGGCTTAATAATAATTAGTTTTAAAGGCTTATAATTATATAGATAGATATATGGCTAAATTGGGTTTTATTGGGCCTATCACATATTTAGTATTTAATAAATCATTGTTTTAGGCCATAAGAAATTTATTCTTTAGATTGGTATATCAAATATTTTAGATGGGCCTATATATAATATTTTTTTTTGTTTTTTGTTTTTTGTGTGTACTTTGTTTCCACTAGAAAAATTTATATATGTATACTATTTTTCAAATAAAGTATATTTATGGGCTTTAGACTTTAAATTGGGCTTTCATTTAATATTTCTAATAAATATTGTTTTCAATATCATGATTATTTTTAAATATTTTCTAAAATATTTTTCTAAAAATACTGTAATATTTATCCCAATTCCAGAGGGTATCAATTCTTGACCACGCTAGTCGTATTTCCTATCCTCTTCTGAAACTGTGCTTCACTATGACGATCCTAGCTAAATTGAATATCCTAGACTCAATGGAATAACATATACCACCATCAGAGGCCATCTTGCATAGTTGTAACATCGAAGACATATCTTGTGCCACCTTGATTGTACCATACCAGGCAGCTCACCAGGCGTCGCAACAGGCAAGTATACCTTGCTAATTAAACTGTCATATTATTTATTTTCAGCATTTATTTACTTGTTTCATATTTGTTATTTTATTTGTTATAAACTGCGCGTCCAAGCCATACTTGGGTGCAAGCGACTTTATTAGTCGTTACTTTATTTTATGCATGTTGACTTAGTGTTAGCGGACTACCTTTTTGTTGGGGGATATCCTTATATCTTCCTTTGGCTGTGACACTCACACTACACGGTATGAGACATGTTACTAGAGGCACGACTTATTGACTAGCTATCTCTAAAGTCGTGTGACGGTAGATGATCGTAACTGCTATGACTTGGGTTTTAGAGACTCAAACAGTTACAAAACTGGACGAGCCATGGACATGACTAGAACAGTGTGGGATAAATTGGGGGAGGACAGTCGCTAGTACGTATGGGAAGCCAAACAGGTAAACCACAGTCTCCGGATGGAACTGTGGTGATATATTTGCAGATGCCCTCTGATGTTTTAGACGTTACGGACGGATACAGATGACTGGATGCCAGTTACGTACACATAGCCTAAAATTCCACCCATGCGCATGAAAGTTGTCCTCTAAATTGCATATTAGGCGGTTAGAATCACCTTTGCATATTTGTGTCTAGGATAGTCATTTATATATTATTATATTATTTTATTCTGACAGTTCATATTAGCTTGTTCTTCCTGTATCTTGCTACGTCCGTCTGAGGACCTGGTTTTTTCCCAGGTGTGTGTTCATGTTTTCCGCAGGTATCCTAGCCAAGGCCGTGGTCTTCTTCATTCATTCGAAGACAAGTGCGCTTGGTTCGTCTTGCCATTTTTATCGCTCGATTTATTGTACATTTCTTTCATTAAGATAGTTGGTAGTGGACTTTGTCTCCGCCCAACGATTGTACCATAAATATTCAAGTTGATTTTTATATTATTCTTTTTTTTGTGAATGAGATTTAGTTTGTCTTGGATTACTACATTTTACAGCTTATGTATTTATACGAGGCCTACGTACTTCGTATGAATACAGCTGGCATGTCTACGTACTTAGTCCTACGTATATTGGGACTGGGGCGTTACAAATTATCTCATGATCAAACTATTATCCACATTAATAAATCAACATTATTAGAACATGTTTAACCATAAATAAATTAACTTTAATATTCTGAAATAAATAGTAAAGAATTACTTAAAATATCAAATATTCATGATCATATGTCGAGGACCCATAATATTAAGCCTTGGATGCATACAAAATTATTTTGGAACTCACAAGATGGTAATTTTGATAGGTCGTTTTATGGCAGAATTTGTTCTTCAAAGATGTAAATATTTATATATCAAAACAACAAAATTATGAAAAAGTAATTGAAAGAGATTGTAGATAATCGAATTATGGTCGTTTTCATATATGATATCAATGGTAAAATTTATTCCAACTAGATCAAAACCTTCATATATGAAATAGTGTCAATTATGGACACCCTTTGATAAAAGATGTGCTCCGACCAATCTAGAGAGAATTTCGATATAAAATTTTATATGAAGACCATAATTTTTGTTTTTATGAAGTTTCAATGTCTAGGAGTAGATAGAATACAGTTGCAAGATGGTGTACCTGCTGTGATGTTCGACCAGCAAGGTAGGGTCAACTTTGGGTAGCTGTTGCAGATTATAGGAGCTGTTTCAGGTGATGACCGACCTTGGAAAGGTGGAAGGGGTCTTGGGAACGTCGGGGATGAGGTGGTTGGGTTGGATGTGGCCGGCAATAGCTGGGACAACAACAAGAAGAAGGTGAACAACAACAATAGTTGGCAGCAGAATTAGGTTTTTGGTTTTGTGAGGGGTGATCAACCATATATAGGTAGACATATATAGAGATGGGTAGGGGTTCAGGTAGGGCTATATAGGTAGGTTTTTTTGGTGAGTTTGGGTAGGTTTAAGAGTCTATTAGGGTGATGGTCTGACTAAAGAATCCTAGAGAATTTCTAAGTGTCTAAATTCATAAAGTATAGATTGAGTTGTTTTCCTCTTAGGATTTAACCCAATTAATAACTCCAATAAATCTAAAATAAAAATCTAACTATCTATGTGGGGATGACCCTAACAAGTCCTCCATAACTTGTTGGGCAAGTTTAGGTTCAATAATAATTATTCGAATTTGAAAAAGGCTCTAAAAGTCACATAAAGGTCTTGTTGGCTATTTGTATTTGAATAGCACATGGGGCCGCGATTGAGTGGGATACCCTAGGAATGTGTGAAGTAGGCTAAAAAATAGTCGAAATCATATATTGGGTCGTCTAGGTTGGATCGATATCGAGTCCGGAATTTAAGTTGGAAGGTAGGACAAGTCTCACGGTAGATAACTTCTTGGCCTAAATTGACCCCAAAGTTGTACGAAGCAAATAGAATACAAGAAGACATATTTGAGTGTGACATGATATACCAAATCAAAGGTAAACTTGTCTAGGTCAAAATTCATGAAGAAAGTTTCTAGAGTTTGGCATTTCTTGTGCTCCAAAAATCAAAGCTACGGAAGAATGCATTTTATGATAAAAAATAATAGTGGAAAAATATCTTTTAATAACTATATTAAACAAAATAATAAAAATAAATTATTAAAAAATAATTCTAAAAATCTAGGGGGCTTACATAGTGTAGAGATATTCTCGACAGAGAGTGGGTGTTCTTTCATTAAAATTATCAACGAGATAACAGTGGCTAAGATTCTAGAAAAGAACCATGGATGTATGAAGGACGTCTTATCGTTCTGAAGAGATGAGCACCTTCGATATCATTGGAAAGATCATTCTTTATATCTATACCAGTGTAGATCCAACTACCTCGTATGGCCCTTACTTATGAAACGAGAAGGCCCTAAGAAAGATAACCAACATGGTTGGATCTCCTATACAAATAGACTCAGCTAAGGTTAGCCATCAGTGTCTTACCTTTGCAAAAGTCATAGGAAAATTACGTCATGTCACGTCCCGTACCTACTTTTTCGGATACGAGTATGAAGCCAAGTTCAGCCTATGCCACAGCAACGACGGTAATACGATGTCTAGACCTCGATGTCAATCTCAAATCCAATATATAATATTTGATCACAAATTATATCATTGCCTATTCACAATAACTAATCAATTAATCTTCAAATCCAATAATAAATTAAAATATTTTTCGGGAACAAACCTACTAAATAATTAAATGCAAGAAGTATCTAATTTATCTAAAATCTAAGGTCGTCTCCAAGATGTCTCTAACTCCACCCGAAAGGGCTAAAGTGAAAAATAGAAGTCACATACAACGTATCCAGTCAGGAAAGGAGCAAAGTACGACCCTATTGTAATAATATACTTAAAACAAAATAAAGCTAGATAATTAGAGATGCAATATAACAATAAATAAAGTATGTATATGAACTAAAAATAGTAAACACGTACAAGGAGACCACTGGCAAAAACATGTATAAACAAGAGAACTGGATAATGAACATGAACAAGTAAGACTAACAAACAGTGTGTGTGAAATACCTTTCGATATATGAACGATTGGGCTAATACGACACATTATATCGATGGATATCCACATTTATAAGGTACGACTAACCCACATATGAGTTGTATGACTTAGCTATCCATATTAACATTCATTAGGATTTGTTCACATATCTACTTAGCATTTTTCCTCCCGACTCACTGACACAACAATAATGAACAATGATACAACAAGTCCTATCGTGTCACAATCGTGTCTTAACAGGATAGAAAATAGAGACACGGTGGAGAATAGATTATAACGTGCTAAGAACATAAAACAAGACTGTACTTGCCTTTAGTCCAATTTGTTGTGCTCCTCGTCCAACCTATTGAAATACAAAATTCCATAAATACGATTTCTAAACCTCTCCTAAAATAACTATTTAGGTTCTAGAAAATCCTCCTAAAATTACTATTCAGGTTCTAGAAAATCCTTAACCTATCTCTTATATATATATTTCTTATATAACTAAGAACTATGGCCCAAACTTCTTTATGAAATTCTTAATCAAAACTTTAAAGCCCAAACTTAAATGTCATAGACTCATTAATTCTAATTTCAACTCTTAAATTACCTATGGCCAAGAGCCCAGTTGACCCCAACAATCTAATTCCAACTCTCCAAATCTTCTTGAAGTCCACTGATAACCATCATAGTTCCCAAAATGATCCTACAGGCCCTAACTCAGGCCCTGACTATTTGGTTCGATTGCTGGCCTTCTCCAAAAAATCCTTAAAAATGAACTCTCATCTCTCAATAAGAGAGAACATCAAGTGAGAATGAAAAAAATACTTACAGAGGATTTTTTCCCCTCTCTGCTCGAAAAGGCTCCCTACGTGGAAGGCAGCGCTTGGCAAGATGACCGGTGGCGTATCTGGGGAGGTTGGCTTCGGGTCTGGAGGCAGGGATCAGGTGGCGCAGACGAATGCATGGACAACCAGGCAAGTCGGGGCCCGCGAGCTCGATAGACGGGAAGATCGAGAATCTCGACGACTGGGCAGAGATCCGATCAGTCATGTGGAGAAGCACAACGAGTGGTGCTCGGTGCTCGGGTTGCTGGGAACCAGGCAGCTGCGGCGGCTCTAGAGGACTCTAAGTGGTGGTTCTTGGGAAGGAAGAAGTATGGAATTGGTGGTGGCAAGGATAGTCAAAGAAGGGTTTTTTGGGGGGTCGGCTGTTCTCGACGCACCGGACACCGCCACCAGGATCAAGGAGGTGATGGCACTTGAAAGCGTCGAGAGCGGGTTTAGGGATATGGCCGTCCGACGGGGCCAGGGATGGTGATCAAGATGTGGGTCGAGGTGGCTAGGGTTCCGTGGTGGTGTGACAAAGAAACAGCCGGGGTCGACGAAGTAACAATGGTGGTGGAGATGGCAGTACAGTAGATGGGGGTTGGCCGAAAAGTTGAGAAGAGAAGGTGGCCGCGGGATCTCAGTAGAGCATGACGTCCTAGTGGTGATATGGTCGTCGGCTGTCGAGATGCTCGGCACGACGATGATGGTTGTGCTGGTGGTAGAATCGATTAGTGTTAGGGTTTTGTTTGGGTATGTGTTTGACTGTGTCATTGATGTCGTATCCGGAATTGTCAAACACGACATAGGAATTTGGATCTCGCATTCGTGTCCGATGTGATGTGTGGACACGAAGATGATGTATCTGTAATAGAAATTTGTAGGAGAGGAAAGGATAGACATAGACACGGTGCACGGACACAAAATTGTTGTGATAGTGATGATTATGGCTGATTGGCTATGGTGATGGTTAGGGATTTAGTAGATGGTAGGAAAAACAAAGGAAAGGCTCCCCTTAAATAGTACGAAGGCTGACAATCAATACCTAAATAGGTAAGGATCAAATCCAATGAATAAATCTTTCCATAATTTTAAATCAAATAAATTAGATTTATCAAACTTAATCCATTAATTGACCACAGTAATAATAATAATAGAAACAATTAATGTTATCAAATAATATTTAAAGCATTTTTTATAAATTCAAGTCTTAAAAATAAATTGACAAATCTTTTTATTGTCAAAGATAATAATTATAACTTTTAAAGCTATTTTCAAAAACAATCTTTTGGAAGTCCAAAATAATAAACAACATCTTCTATAATTCCAATAATAAAATACAAGAAAGATTATATTTATTAAAATAAATTAGTACTTTCATACCACGATTTTAAACTAGTTTTTTGAAATACAAAATAATAAAAATATCGTTTACAAAGTTTTAAAAGAAATTATTCATAAACATGATATTTAAAACAAAATAAATTGATTAAAATTAAAAGTTTTGGAAGATAGGAGTTACATGTCGAGTAAAGATCTACCTTAAAAGATTTCTATGTAGTTTCCTGATGGTGGTATATTTCATCAATCTGTGTCTTTTGAATGGATTCCGCCCATGTATACTTTGTGTCGATGTTTGGGACACTCGGTTGTAGAATGCCATGATAAATTTGGAGACATGTTTGAGAGGAGGTTATGAAAGTTCTTAGAGAAGCATATAATTCCAGGATGGCAAATTTGAATATAAGGGAAGCAGAGAATGCTAATATAACAATCCAGTCGATTATTTTGCCCATGAAGTTGCCAACATAGGCTATCAACCACCTTCATCCCTGTGGTAATGATCGTCCAGATCGAGCCAACTCCATTATAGATCTACCACGTGAGGTTATCCAGTCGGTCCTTTTACCTAACCTGATAGAGGCAGACGTAATTGGTAGGCCAGTTATGATTACCCAAGTAGGCCTTCAACTACAAGGGTAGGAGAGCAGACACTACATGGACAAGCTATAGCTGGAGAGACTTCTTCGGGACCTAATTGTTAGCCTAATGATTATATCATATTTTTGAATAAGGCTAATCAATTAAGTTTAACATAATAATGTCACTAATATTCATATACTCACTATTATGTTGCTACTTAAACTTAGCATTGTCCTAATTATCTTATATCAAATTGCTATGTTTGTATCGTACTACAACATATTTTGCTCATCTAACATGTATTTGTAGACATGCAGTAAACATGATCAAACATGATCAAACCAGGACATAGGCAATGAAGAATTAATGATGGACCAAAGATGGTGTCATACAAAAAGATTTCTCTGAACCGCCTAGCGACCTATCCGGGGCCTCGTATTGGGGGTTCCGCTGCCCGGTCAGCGGACAGGGGTTGAGGGGGCAGCGCCCCCCGTCGGGGGTTCGGAGGTGAAGTCCCCGAAAGGTATTCAGATTTCCAGATCTGTATATCTTTGGACGATTGCTGTCAAGAAAAAAGACGTCTTCAGGTCTGCTCAAATATCAGAAGAAATGCGTCATCAAATGGCTCTTGGTTTTCCTATTTTGTTCCAAGTCTGTAATTTTTAATTTATTGAGTCTAGGAGAATGTATACGTTGAGTCGCACTGTGTCATCTCAACCCATAGACATATCTCTCCAAAGCTCTACCATACAAACAGACCAATTCCTGAACCAAACCAAACCACCATAGCCCATTGAGAACTTCTGTCCCAAGGGAGACAGAGTTCGGGCCGAACTCTGTCTAAGGCAGAGTTCGGGCTGAACTCGGCCCCCGATTTTCAGCACCCTAATTTTTAGGGCCTACTTGATACAAGCTGTCCAACGTTCAAAAATTTGAATTCTTGGGACAGAACTCGGGCCGAACTCTGCCTCCCTAGAGTAGTATAAATAGATCTTAAATTCTTCCATTTCAAATCATCTTTTACCTTCAAATATTCAAGCTTTCTAAGCTCTACTACTCCAAGCCTCATTCTTCCATATCTCCTAAGCCACAACTCTCCTTAGCCCAAGGTGCTCAATGCGATATAGCCAGAAGTTGTGTACAAGAGTGAAAGAAAAGTCACTTGGAAAATTTTAAGTTTCGCTTTCTGTGAAGTTGAAGTGTTCGAGCGCTTCGATCTAAAAGCTCGTATTTTGTAAAGAAGTTTGCGTGCTCTTCAGACTAAAGGCACGTGGTGTACGCTATTTCACAAATAGTGGATTTTAATCCTGAACTAGAGTTCTCAAGCCTGGACTAGTCCTCCATGAAGGAATCCAGGTTAAAAACTGTTGTGTCTGCATATGCTCTTCTGATCTTTATTTACTTTCGCATTTCTCTCTGATTTATTTACTATCTTGATAGTTGTTTTGTGAAGGTGATATAGAGTTTATTTTTATTTTGTGATTATCGACACAAACTCTATTCATCCCCTCTAGAGTTGCCTATACGTTATTTCAATTGGTATCAAAGCAATGACTCTATTGTTAGGCTTAACATCCTTAGAGTAGGTCCTTGTTTATTTGTGTATGGAATCGTATTCCTCCTCCTTAGATAAAGAGGATTTTATTTCTAGTAGCATGGACAATCATGTTTCTTCTAAATGCAAGAAATGCTCTAAGTGGAAAGTTATGGCTAAACAATTCTTAGAGATTCTTGCGGACTTTTATTTTACAAATGAAGAACTGTCAGAAAAGGTCATTCATTAAGAAGAATCTAATGAGTTTTTGAGAAATGAAAACAATGATTTATTATCTAGACTTGACACTCAAAACTCATCTTATGTTTCTTTAAAGAGTTTGAATGATTCTTTAATTTTGAAAATCAAATCTCTTTCCTCATCAATAGAAGATCTTAAGAAGCAAGCACATGAGCTACATCATTTGCATGATTCATCTATTGACTCTTTAAAGAAATAAAATGATGACTTTATTTCTAGAATTGCTTTATTTGAAAAAAGAGAATTATGCTTTAAATGCTAAATTTGATTATCTTACTTGTTTACATGATGATTTGCTATTAAAATATGATATTCTTAAGACCAAATCCATGCATGCTCACTCTAGAGGTATTCATCATTCTAGAATATCACATGTTCATAATCATGCTCATTCTGATACATGTGCAGACACTAGCATTAGGTGCTTCTATTGCTCTCATATTGGACACATGAGCGTAACTTGTCCTATTCGTGGGAGTTTTTCTACCAATGCTAGAGTAAATAGTATATAGGTCCCTAAGGCTAACAAATGTGGATCCAAGTTTATTTGGATACCAAAGTCTTAGCCTAATATTGTAGGTAGAGCTACTTGTATCGGGACATAGCACCGAGGAGCGTGTTGGTGGTTGCAAAGCTCAAAGGTCACCTTCCAAGTAATAGCACTAACACAAGTGTGGCTACTAGAGCCACTTTGGTAACATGCTAAACGATTCTCTTTAAATGGTTTATATTTATTGAATCTAACATGTTTCTTTTGATGTCTTGCTACGAGCTCACATTGACATCCTTTAGTTGCTTATTATATAAATCAATGTGAGATATAATACTAGCATGCTTAGTTGATTTTCTTCTTATTTCTTTTATCTAGCATGACTAGTTACTTAGCTTAAATGATTAGTTTACACTATATAGTTTATTGTCACGACCCGCACCCTAGAGTAAGGGCACGAGACGTGGGTACATCCAGCCTACGCCGCAGTATCGGCGGTAGAACGCTGTCCTAGGTCAAACATCTAACAATATAAAGGTACCTGTACAGTATATACTCTCCGAATGGAGGTGACATAGCAGATACAGTCTCAATCACAACTAAGGTAGAGCAAGATAAAAGATAGGTAAAACATGAAATCCAAAAGAGATACAGCAGATAGAAGTCTAAGTGTCTAAGATACACAAACCCAGAAAACATCTCAAAGCTCAATACAGTAATCCATAGAATAAATACAACTCAATACAACTGAAATAACTAACTATACAACCTCTACTGTGTCTCCTCTAGGCTAGCAGACAACCTCCATGCTATCTGTAAAATTTATCAACAGGTCCAGTCAGGACAGGAATGAACACAATCTCATCTAGAAAACCCAAGTAAATGACAGAGAACTATAAAGCAGTTATAGACAGTTGTATTTATGAACATGGCAGTTTATGTTCAGGTGATGGTAAGAAAGATGATATAGTGCAAGGAAAGTAAGTAACTAAACAAGAGGAGAATCATGGCAATAAAGACTGTAAATAAAAACTAGCTGAACCAGGGTAACATGATATAAGTCCAGACAGTAAATATAAACAAGTGTAAGACCAACGTAAATCCAGACAATATGAATCTGATACCAGGTGATTCCAGTACAAGATGAGTCCGGTATGAGATGATTCCAGTCAGTGATCAAAGATTCCAGGGTGAGTCCAGACTATACTCTAACAGCGTGTTTTAAAATACCAAGATCGACATATAAACGACTATAGGTAATCCGGCACATCACACACTCGGCCGGGTGTGAGATGGCTATCATTCCAGTAGATTCCAGCATGTGGGGTGATTCCAGAATTAGGGTATGTCTACATGTCTTACTCAAGTATTTTCCCTTCCAGCAAGTACAAGTGAATCCAGAATACGACACGAGAATCGAGATGAGTCCAGCCAAACGTGATAATACCAGCAAGTGATTCTAGGGTGATTCCAGTAGGTGATTCCAGTAATAGAAGTCAAACATGATGATACCAGTAATAGAGGCCAGACAATATGGTATGTGTGTCATATACATGAATCCAAAAATATCCATACGTGTTGTAACAGAGAATCACATACAACTAACTAGAACTGAAGTACAGTAATTGACAAATAAATGTAAGAACTATCAGAGAATGTACTCGCCTGATGTCTGAATGTCCAAAGTAAATATACTGTCCGATGAGAGGTGTCTGGCTCCTAATCAGAATAGCACAAGTCACAACAAGTCCAAAATGACAATATGAAGTTCTACTATGCATTCTACATGATTCTAGGTCAATCTAGACCAAAGTCAACTCTTGGTCAACTTGGTCAACCCTGAAAGTCAAACCTAGGTCAACTATGGTCAAACTAGATCTAACAAGTCTAAATTAGGTCAAACAAATTATTCTAGGTCTAAACAAACTAAGTATATGCAAATCAAGTATCCAAGATAGCTACTAACTCATAGCCTAAGTCACTTGCTAAACCAAGCACAAAACTAAACCATAAGCTAACAAGGCACACAAACTTAGTCATATAATGTATATATATTATTCACATTCACATATTCATATACATAGATATATATAGGAAAGCTATATATATAGGCACATACATATATATATATATATATATATATATATATATATATATATATATATATATATATATATATATATAAAATATATATATATATATATATATATATATATATATATATATATATATATATATATATATATATATATAAAGAGAGAGAAAGAGAGGTAAAAGAGTAAGTGAGTATGTGTGTGTTTGGCATGTGTGTGAAAGGATATGTGTTAATGTTCTAAAATTTAGTGATAGGTAGGTGTATGTGACATGAGATACATGATGTCAAAGGATGTATGAATGCATGTGTGTAAAAGGTTATAGGTTAACTCAGTTTATAGAAATACATACATACATACTTACCTTGTATACATGCATACATACATATTATGTATATTACATTTATATGATACATACATGTATACTTGTATTATATTATACTTACATTCATGCATATTAGATACTTGTATTTATATTAACATATTGTAAACATTCATTTTATTCATGCATCTATGCATTACCTACATGTTTTATACATATGCATACATTGTATATTCATATCATTTCATATATTAACATAGAGACATACAAACATACACACATCATATATTTCATACCTTGCATTACCTTACATATCATGTTATATATTATCATTTATTCCTTTTATATATTACATTCTATATTACCTATATACATGTATTTCCTCCATTCATTCATGCTTGCATCATATACTCTACATTACCATACATGTTATCATTATATATTGCATTACAATATTTATATATTATGCATTCATATCTATCATTACATATATATCTTGTATTCATATCTAGCATTCATTATATACTTTCATGCATACATTGTATATCATTCTTTCATTCATGCGTTGCTTATATGCATTATATTAATAGCATTCCTACATGCTTGCATTCAACCATATATATACATTAATATAAAGAGAATATATATCATATATATATCATTTTATTCATCTAACATATCATGCATTACATACTCTATATTCATTTAATATCCATACTACATAGGCTCATAGGTTACACAAAATGCATATATCGTATAGTCACTCTTCTACTTAAAACCAATACTGTATCAATTGGGCATTTATTAAATTCTAGGATTAAAGTATGTTGTAGCTCTTCGTGTTAGCTTTCCGAAAATTTAAACGGATCGCATTTTCGTGTCCGAAAGCTCCAGGAATCGCGAAAATACCGAAATACGTTCGTCTTTCGTACAGCTGACACTCAAATAATTCTATAAAAAGTTACAGAAATAATTTGGCTTATTAAAAAATATATTTAGAAAGCTAACTTCGATACGGTTCTTTTAAAAAAAACGAGAGGTTAATTGGAGTTATGAGCTAAAAGTTATGGCATTTCTAAGTTGCTCTAGCTACTAAAAATGTGGATAAAAATTATGACGAATTTAGGTAGTTTGAGACAAAAGAAACACAAGTATATAACATAATATATCAAGAAGTCACTCTCTATACTAATATATATATATGAGACACTATAGAACACATCTCTAATACAAAAATATGAGATTAAATATGTAATAATTTATTCATACATAACAACAACACATAGTGTGTCCAAATTTGGGGTTTTCCCACATGGACACAACCACAACACAAAGGACACTCCTATGACCTCTAATGGACACGAAATGGACACAAATGGAGATACAACCATGGGGGTCATTCCTATGGGTTCAAAATAGACCTATATGCATGAAAAAGTGAAAAGGAGAAGGGATTTATACCTCCCGGTAGATCGAATCGAAGAAAAGCCTTCCCGGAGCGACACCGACACGTAGAGATTCCAAAAGGACATGAACGAGCTTTGAATCCTCCCAAACTTGGGTAGCTTCCTCCTTGGCTAGAATGGAGAAGGAAAGAAGAAGATTTGGTGGCGAAATGGAAGGATCTGGTGGAGAAATTGCTAGGGATTGCTCTCTAGAAATTTGGGGAAGAACAAGAGAGAGAGAGTGTGGATGAGAATAATGAAATGAACTTGAGCCTATCCTCTCCCAAAGTGGCTGGCCATATGGGGCTATTTGTCCTATTATGGTAAGGTCCAAAATGCCCCCAATAACCTATTCTATTAGTATTAGGAAAGGGCTAATTGGTTGGGACTAAATTAGTCATTCTAAAGTCTCTAATCACACTAACCTTATCCATAATAATTAGTCTAACCTCTAACTAAAATATTTCTATCATGTGGGCCATGGCTAACTAATGTGTGGGTCCACTAAAGTCAACACTACCCCGGGTCTCCGTTTCAAGTCGGATTGAGTTGAAATTCGAACCCGACTCAAATAACCCCAAAACAATATCATAAATAATAAAATAAATTTTAAAAATATTCAAAAATGTAAAATGACAAAAATACTCCTATTTCTGAAAACTGGGGGTGACAAATTTCTCGAAATTAAAACCATACAATAGTAAAATATCAAAATCACGTCATAATTTTAAATAGTTTAAAAATGATTAAAAATCACCAAAAATCATAATATGAAATAATTATCAATAAATAATAATTATAATTACAAAATTTCAAAATTACCCTCATTTGGAAAACTGGGTGTTACAATCCTACCCACTTTATAAAAATTTCGTCCTCGAAATTAAGATGATCGCACCCCCTTCTAGGTCAAACATAGTCAAGGGTCAATCACTAGTCAATTTCTCAACATCCAAGTACTTGGTCATCAACTGGTCAACTTCTTAGGGTTTTACCTATGCTAGCTATCTAGGTGTTGGCAACTAGAATTTAGCAAAAAAGAAACTCTATAATAGACTAGCTCTTAACTTCACAATCCTATCAAGTCACCTATAACTAAATACCTACAAGCTAAGCACATGAATACCAAATACCACACATATATATATATATATATATATATATATATATATATATATATATATATATATATATATATATATATATATATATATATATGCTCAAGAACAACAACCCATCACATATATCCTAAGTATATCATCTATATATATATACATGACTGATCAACCGAGGGTTAAGGTAGACTAAACTTATGAGGGTCTGAAACAATGCTTAGAACTAGGCTAAGGATGAATGGTCTGAATCAAGGGGACATGGCATCTAGTGAAGGGTCTGCACACTGCCTATAAAGGTGATCAACACAAAGGAGCTCAACACGAAGAGAACTTAACTAAAATGGAAAACTGAACCAAGTATAGGCTAAACAACATGTTTCTAATCCTATACAACAATGGCCTATAGATACCAACTAACCTATATCCCATATGCCAATATCATCTGCAATCTATCTATGCAAATAGACCTCTCGGTCTTAGGTGAAACTACAACTATACTCAAAGGCTGGCTCTGGTCATGGGTGCCTCACTGGAAAAGGTAAGAAAAAGTAGTAATAATCATCAAGGCTGTAAGGCATACTAACATCCTATGTGTAACTGGTTGGTATTATAGATAACAGGAGAATTATCTGCAATGGGTTACTATTCTAACACCAATGCTAACTACCACCTCTAGGGTACAGACACTCTACAAGTCATCATACCATTATACTATGAAGGAACTACCTATGAATAAGCTCTACAAAACTAAATATCCCTACTCCTAAGTCATTTATAACAATCAAAAGGGTATGATGTTTAAACCTTCTCAAGATACAATCTGTTAATCATATGCGTCTGTCCAAAATTATGTTGTCCAGATTCTTCATCATGCTAGTGAGCAAGGCTACGATAATCACAGAGTCCTTGACTAAGGTACGTACCTCTAGGTTCATAGTATTTAAAATTTTTGCACTGCCGCATGCGACGGCAAAAACCTTAAATTCCCATACTCGAGAATACATCTAAAATCTGACTACATGTCCTCACTATGCCAACTAACACGACTATTGAGGATTCTAGATCCCATGATTTAGGCGACCTAGCCCATATGATTTTCTCAGAAGAAAAACAAGCACAACAAAAGAGTAACATGACAAAATTAATCAATCAACAAGGAACAGATGGAATCGGATTTCAAGGTAATTATAAAAGACAATTACGGGAATGGAATTGAGAAGAACGGAACTTGCAGCAAGATCTCCAACGGTCTATGCATCCTCGACGATAGCTCGCCCTGCTGGTTTCCTCCAGCCTGATGCTAATACTGTACAAATCTCTGCTGCTGATGCTGCATGAATCGCTGCTGCTGAGAGAAACCGGAAATAAAAGGAAAAGTCTCTGTACAGATGGAGGTGCACCTCCAATATAGCAGAAACGCCAACCTGAGTCGGCACAACAGAAGCTGCGGTCTCGAGGCCTTAATGAACAGGACGAGAGGTGGCCAGCCTCTCGATAGTATCCCCCGATCCGAAGCGATGAGATCGTGTCTTCATAACCATCATGAAGACAGATCAAAACAAGAAGCAATTTCTGAGAATGAAGCAAAAATTCAAAGGAGAACAGTTTATATTCAAGGGAAGTCAATAAGCAACAATTTTAGACAAAAGAAATCGGATTAAGAGTTTTTCCTAATGTGATTGAGTACCTCCAAAAATATCCTAATCCTACTGCAGGCTGTAGTGATACTCTAGTTCGAATAACACTACATAAACTTGACCTGTATGGGCCACCACTAAAAACGTGTCACGACCCGCACCCTAGAGTAAGGGCACGAGACGTGGGTACGTCCAGCCTACGCCATAGTGTCGGCGATAGAACGCTGTCCTAGGTCAAACATCTAACAATATAAAGGTACCTGTACAGTATATACTCTCCGAATGGAGGTGACATAGCAGATACAGTCTCAATCACAACTAAGGTAGAGCAAGATAAAAGATAGGTAAAACATGAAATCCAAAAGAGATACAGCAGATAGAAGTCTAAGTGTCTAAGATACACAAACCCAGAAAACATCTCAAAGCTCAATACAGTAATCCATAGAATAAATACAACTCAATACAACTGAAATAACTAACTATACAACCTCTACTGTGTCTCCTCTAGGCTAGCAGACAACCTCTATGCTATCTGTAAAATTTATCAACAGGTCCAGTCAGGACAGGAATGAGCACAATCTCATCTAGAAAACCCAAGTAAATGACAGAGAACTATAAAGCAGTTATAGACAGTTGTACTTATGAACATGGCAGTTTATGTTCAGGTGATGGTAAGAAAGACAGATATAGTGCAAGGAAAGTAAGTAACTAAACAAGAGGAGAATCATGGCAATAAAGACTGTAAATAGAAACTAGCTGAACCAGGGTAACATGATATAAGCCCAGACAGTAAATGTAAACAAGTGTAAGACCAACGTAAATCCAGACAACATAAATCTGATACCAGGTGATTCCAGTACAAGATGAGTCCGGTATGAGATGATTCCAGTCAGTGATCAAAGATTCCAGGGTGAGTCCAGACTATACTCTAACAGTATGTTTTAAAATACCGAGATCGACATGTAAATGGCTATAGGTAATCCGACACATCACACACTCGGCCGGGTGTAAGATGGCTATCATTCCAGTAGATTCTAGCATGTGGGGTGATTCCAGAATTGGGGTATGTCTACATGTCTTACTCAAGTATTTCCCCTTCCAGCAAGTACAAGTGAATCTAGAATACGACACGAGAATCGAGATGAGTCCAGCCAAAAGTGATGATACCAGCAAGTGATTCCAGGGTGATTCCAGTAGGTGATTCCAGTAATAGAAGCCAAACATGATGATACCAGTAATAGAGGCCAGACAATATGGTTAGTGTGTCGCATACATGAATCTAGAAATATCCATACGTGTTGTAACAGAGAATCACATACAACTAACTACAACTGAAGTACAGTAATTGACAAATAAATGAGAGAACTATCAGAGAATGTACTCGCCTGATGTCTGAATGTCCAAAGTAAATATACTGTCCGATGAGAGGTGTCTGACTCCTAATCAGAACAACACAAGTCATGACAAGTCCAAAATGAAAATATGAAATTCTACTATGCATTCTACATGATTCTAGGTCAATCTAGACCAAAGTCAACTCTTGGTCAACTTGGTCAACCCTGAAAGTCAAACCTAGGTCAACTATGGTCAAACTAGATCTAACAAGTCTAAATTAGGTCAAATAAGTTATTCTAGGTCTAAACAAACTAAGTATATGCAAATCAAGTATCCAAGATAGCTACTAACTCATAGCCTAAGTCACTTGCTAAACCAAGCACAAAACTAAACCATAAGCTAACAAGACACACAAACTTAGTCATATAATGTATATATATTATTCACATTCACATATTCATATACATAAATATATATAGGAAAGCTATATATATAGGCACATACATATATATATATATATATATATATATATATATATATATATATATATATATATATATATATATATATATATATATATATATATATAGAGAAAGAGAGGTAAAAGAGTAAGTGAGTATGTGTGTGTTTGGCATGTGTGTGAAAGGATATGTGTTAATGTTCTAAAATTTAGTGATAGGTAGTTGTATGTGACATGGAATACATGATGTCAAAGGGTGTATGAATGCATGTGTGTAAAAGGTTATAGGTTAACTCAGTTTATAGAAATACATACATACATACTTACCTTGTATACATGCATACATACATATCATGTATATTACATTTACATGATACATACATGTATACTTGTATTATATTATACTTACATTCATGTATATTAGATACTTGTATTTATATTAACATATTACAAACATTCATTTCATTCATGCATCTATGCATTACCTACATGTTTTATACATATGCATACATTGTATATTCATATCATTTCATACATTAACATAGAGACATACAAACATACACACATCATATATTTCATACCTTGCATTACCTTACATATCATGTTATATATTATCATTCATTCCTTTCATATATTACATTCTATATTACCTATATACATGTATTTCCTCCATTCATTCATGCTTGCATCATATACTCTACATTACCATACATGTTATCATTATATATTGCATTACAATATTTATACATTATGCATTCATATCTATCATTACATATATATCTTGCATTCATATCTAGCATTTATTATATACTTTCATGCATACATTGTATATCATTCTTTCATTCATGCATTGCTTATATGCATTATATTAATAGCATTCCTACATGCTTGCATTCAACCATATATATATGTTAATGTAAAGAGAATATATATCATATATATATTATTTTATTCATCTAACATATAATGCATTACATACTCTATATTTATTTAATATCCATACTACATAGGCTCATAGGTTACACAAAATGCATATATCGTATAGTCACTCTTCTACTTAAAACTAATACTGTATCAATTGGGCATTTATTAAATTCTAGGATTAAAGTATGTTGTAGCTCTTCGTGTTAGCTTTCCGAAACTTTAAACAGATCGCATTTTCGTGTCCGGAAGCTCCCAGAATCGCGAAAATACCGAAACACGTTCGTCTTTCGTACAGCTGACACTCAAATAATTCTACAGAAAGTTACAGAAAGAATTTGGCTTATTAAAATATATATTTGGAAATCTAACTTCGATACGGTTCTTTTAAAAAAATGAAAGATT
The DNA here is from genome assembly GCA_029216955.1 of Iris pallida. Classification (NCBI taxonomy): domain Eukaryota; kingdom Viridiplantae; phylum Streptophyta; class Magnoliopsida; order Asparagales; family Iridaceae; genus Iris; species Iris pallida. The sequence continues at coordinate 8,382,668 of JANAVB010023996.1, read as the reverse complement.
AATTAGAGTTATGAGCTAAAAGTTATGACATTTCTAAGTTGCTCTAGCTACTAAAAACGTGGATAAAAATTATGACGAATTTAGGTAGTTTGAGACAGAAGAAACACAAGTATATAACATAATATATCAAGAAGTCACTCTCTACACTAATATATATATATGAGATACTATAGAACACATCTCCAATATAAAAATATGAGATTAAACATGTAATAATTTATTCATACATAACAACAACACATAGTGTGTCCAAATTTGGGATTTTCCCACATGGACACAACCACAACACAAAGGACACTCCTATGATCTCCAATGGACACAAATGGAGATACAATCATGGGGGTCGTTCTTATGGGTTCAAAATAGACCTATATGCATAAAAAAATGAAAAGGAGAAGGGATTTATACCTCCCGGTAGATCGAATCGAAGAAAAGTCTTCCCGAAGCGACACCGACACGTAGAGATTCCAAAAGGACACGAACGAGCTCCGAAACCTCCCAAGCTTAGGTAACTTCCTCCTTGGCTAGAATGGAGAAGGAAAGAAGAAGATTTGGTGGCGAAATAGAAGGATTTGGTGGAGAAATTGCTAGGGATTGCTCTCTAAAAATTTGGAGAAGAATAAGAGAGAGAGTGTGGATGAGAATAATGAAATAAACTTGAGCCTATCCTCTTCCAAAGTGGCTGACCATATGGGGCTATTTGTCCTATTATGGTAAGGTCCAAAATGCCCCCACTAACCTATTCTATTAGTATTGGGAAAGGGCTAATTGGTTGGGGCTAAATTAGTCATTCTAAAGTCTCTAATCACACTAACCTTATCCATAATAATTAGTCTAACCTCTAACTAAAATATTTCTATCATGTGGGCCATGGCTAACTAATGTGTGGGTCCACTAAAGTCAACACTACCCCTGGTCTCCGTTTCAAGTCGGATTGAGTTGAAATTCGAACCCGACTCAAATAACCCCAAAACAATATCATAAATAATAAAATAAATTTTAAAAATATTCAAAAATGTAAAATGACAAAAATACTCCTATTTCTGAAAACTGGGGGTAACAAATTTCTCGAAATTAAAACCAAACAATACTAAAATGTCAAAATCACAAGTCATAATTTTAAATAGTTTAAAAATGATTAAAAATCACCAAAAATTATAATATGAAATAATTATCAATAAATAATAATTATAATTAAAAAAATTTAAAATTACCTTCATTTGGAAAACTGGGTGTTACATTTATCACTCATTTTTATTAGTGTGACACATTTATATATGCATACTCGTTATTCCTAATCTTTATTTATAAAGCATGCATATCACTCTAGTCCATAGGACCTTAGTTTTGATTTAAGTTAATATGATTTTAACTCTCCATCTTTAAAAGTTTTGAGATAGTTACTTCTTGCCGATTTGTATTTAATATGTCATATTTATCTTAAACGGTATTTGTGAATATATGTGTTTAGCACAAGCTTCTTATCACTTGACATGTATACACTTATACTTCCATTTTAACCTTGTGCTTACATAATATATTCATTATTAATTTTTATGTTTTATTTAAACCTCTTATGAATCAATTATGTATTTGCCTAATAAAGTCTATTTATACGTGTTTTTGAATTTGTGATAGTTTTTTCAAACATTCATTAAGGATACATGACTATATTCATTAAATCTCTATCTACATGTAGATCATGTTTTCTTATATCGATATCTATTTTTGTATAAATATCTTTGTGGACATATGAGTTAAGCTCATGTTTTATATTATTTTGAAGAGTATCTATTTATACTTGTGCTTACCTCATACTTTAGCTATTGATTCTTTTGACCAAATTTGTGTTATCTTTTAGCTTCCTCCTTAAAGCTTTCTTTTGATAATATTTTCTTACCTCTTGGGTGACTTTATGGATACATGTCTTTACTTGATTCTTGAATATTTTCATGTATGCCTATTTGATATATATATATATATATATATATATATATATATATATATATATATATATATATATATATATATATATATATATAGTTTTATCTATGTGATTCCAACTGTTGATATTTATTTATTCAATACCTTTAAGTTGGAATATTGAGAGAAAACGTTTATTAGTGTCTTGTTCATGACTTTTATGGAAGTTCTTTTAAGGATTGCATGGTTTTGTGCTTTACCTTACTTGTTAAAATCACCATACTTATTAGTGTACATTTTGAGTATGTATCTTCTATATATTTATCTCCGTAAGTGCATCATGAAAATGTTTGCTTTGAAAATATTCTTAGCAAATTTTGATGATCATTCTTTCATTATTATTTGGATATTTATCTTTCTTATACTTAGGGATTTTGGATTTTGATGATACTGCATATATTCCTTTAAATCTAAGTTCTTAAAAGTAAAGAATATTTTGGAAATAAGTCAAAAGGGTCCTTCTGTCATACATGTGTAAATAGCCTGAAACGACATGGTGTACTAGTCTTCGGACTACCGCTAGCAGGGAACCGGCCCCTATAGCTATCCCAAGGTGATAAATACTTCATAGACTTAAGATTTATTAAGGTCTACTTGCAACCATTATCTAGTTCTGGATCCAATATACTGTACTCGGTCCCCTAAGTTCCAGAATACATCATCATGTCTAGCCCTATATTTTGAGCTATAAATATTTTATTATTATTGCCCAATGATGTTTTTATAGCACATGAGAATACATATAATTGATATATCATACCTCTCATGTCCTTAGCTAATATGGTTGAGCTTTTGTGTTGAGATTTTTCATTTCTAGAGAATACACTTTCATAATGGCTATAATTTTGCATTCTCTAGATCAATCTATTATTTCATTATCTTGGGTTTAATCTCAATACTTGGCAAAGAGATTTGTTCTATTGTATTTTCATGAACATCTCTTTTGTCCTTTACTTGATGAGAGTCTAATTTATTTACTTGCTATATTATACTCTTATCCTTGCTTAATAAATAATATATAAATCATTTTGATCATTCAAAATGTATTACCCTTATTTTGAACTCTATGCTTAAGCATGTATCTTTAGTATTAATGACTTAAGATTTAATGAGCACATTTATCCTGTTAATGGTCTACCTCATTAATCTTAATTAGTTATGTAGCTTGTTTATTTACGATGTATTAATTAAGCTACATAATTTATGTTCACTTTTACTCATCTAGCTATATTCTTGAATTTCAATCTATATGTGATATGCTAGTTTACAAAAACAAGATTTATGAATTTTTTTGATGAGATTTGTATTCTATTTTAGATACATATATTTGGTCTCTAAAATTAGTTTGACAATTTTTTTATTTAATCTTGTTTCCATTGAGGTTTGTGATTCATCGCTTTAACTTCCTTCCATACTAGTCATTAGAAAGCTTCTCTTAAATTTCTCTCATCTTTGAGTCATAATTTATCGTATTATCTTTAGATTAAATCTGTAATAATTTAAATGAGATTGATTCTTTCCCCATATTTTCTATCGATTTGCAAGATTTTATTATAAATATGGATTTGGGATTTTCTCTTGATGAGATTCGTTGGATCATGTTTACTTTAATTGATAAATGATCCTAATGGTTGAGTAGTCCTATATTATCTAATTATGTGGTTATCAAGTTAATTTATTACTCTACTTTGACTACTCATGGATTATCACACATGCTCTTTGCTATTTGAACTTCATTGGTTTCTCATTTAGTATTAGCAAGGTTGGATTATTATCCGTTGATGGGTACATATGTGGTAAAACATACATAGTCTATGCAAAGCAATAAATTGGTTGATCATTTCTTAATTAGATAATCATGGACATGATATTTGAGTTTTATTTTTTATTTTTGAGCTATATTTTGACTTTCATCATGATGATTTAATTGACTTTATTCCTTTTCATGATGACATTTTTCTCAAAAGGTAACATGCATTGATCTCTCATATTTAAATATGAGATTCTTCTATATAGGCTAATGTATGTCTCTTTTGATTAAATGTGCTTAATTGGAATATTATTTTGGCTATTAATTGGATATCTCTTCTTAACTAAAGATGATATTATTCATTTTATGATGATCTTATAGCCTTATATGCATTGAGCAAGGGGAGAAATCCATAGTTGATTTTGTAACTCCTCTTCCCAAAATTTTGTGATATATTTTTATTTTTTATTTGACTAGTTTACATTTAATTTTTCTATGATCATAGGAGTTGTGACTAAGCCCACAGGTGATTTATGACCATCTTGTGGTCACATGATACATGATCTCTAGATAGGGTTTATAAGCATGCTATAGATATATTATATTTTCTTATAATTTTTAGACATTTTTAGATATTTATTTATTAAAGATATATTTATTTTATTGACTTTCATGAATTACTATAAGGTCATTTGGGACTATTTTGATACAAGTTATTTTTATTTAGGTTCTAGGAGGTTAGAAATATTTTCTAGAATATTTTAGAATTTTTTTGGATTTTTTTAGAATTTTCGGGAATTTTTATATAATTAAAACCTATAGAAATTATATTTTATAGAATTTAGAAATTTACTGTGAGGTCACATGATGATATTTTATGTTAAAATATTTTATTTAGATTTTAGACACTTAGAAATATTTTCTAGAATTTTCTAGAATTTTTTTGGATTTTTCTGTAATTTATTTTGATTTATTTGGACTTAAAATAATTTTTAAATAATTTTCTGGATTAAAATAATTAACTACCCAGAAATTCATCCGGGGGGCCCACCTGTCGGCGCCCGGGCTGAACCGCCTCTCTCTCCTATATATATATTATTATATTCGAAACCCTAATTAAATTTTAGGCTTTTAGCCGCCTTTTTGAGAGAGAGTTCTAGTAGAGATCTCGACTTCCCGAGACGATTGCCGTCAACTCCGACGTGATTTTTGCGTGCCATTTTTTTATTGGATTCGTCTCGAGGTAAACTTTCTGAATATATAATTTATTTTCGTATATATTATTCCTAAATTTCTGGAAAATTCGTAGAGTGTCGGTTGTCCGAAACATGACACGTTTCGGTGTTTTCGAGATTCCGGGAGAACCAGAAATCAAAATCATGAACCGTTTGAAGTTTCGGAAAGATAACACAGAGCTCTAAGACATATATTTTTTCTAGAAATTAATTAATTCATCTAGTATTTTAGGTATTCTGTTGAACACAGAATTGATCGGTTGATTACCGTTTTGGTCACGATTAGCCATAACGGCGATATCTTTTGACCAAAGCGTGATTTTGTGGCACGGTTGATTCCAACACACTCGTGGCGCTAAAACCTACCAAGGTGCACTTTCAAAATCTAGAGTTCGCAATGTTTGACTAGATAGTCAACGACACATCTCGATTTGTGTGCCATGGTTTCCAAAATTGGGAAACACGACTTTGATGGCCAAACTTGCATGTTTAGATTATATTCAGATTATTATTAGGTTAAATTAGGTTTTTAATTAAATTATTCTAGAATTAATTATTATTAGATTAGTAACCCAACTAGCCACTATTCAATGAATTTAGAACTAGAATATTAGAATTGATTTATAGTTTTCGTGCACGGTTCATGGTGCGATATGTGTTATAGGTTGACAGCTCCTAGATCGGCATCCTCTCATCCTCGACTTGTGACTACGGTTTGTGCAAGGACCACAGGCAAGTATACCTTGCCTCCTTCTACAGTTTTATTTACATGCTTGTATTTCATTTCCCAGTTTTGATTGTTATGAACATGTGCTCTTCGTATTATATTCCGTCGAGTTGTTTTCATTGCATATAGCCGTGTTCATGTTTGGTCTTGTGGTTCATATTTGTAGTTTCTTACAAGTACCTTGTTTGAGTCGTGTCATAGAATGAGTACGTGTAGTGAACTGCTAAATCCTTGCCTATCGTTTTACCCAACCAAAGAGTCCACACTCGGGACTAGGGTTGATCCGTTGCACCAGAGAGTTCCCACTCGGGACGAGGGTGTTTTTCTTGATCTATTTACATCTGTGAGTCCACACTCGGGACGAGGATGTCGATTATTTGTATCAGAGAGTCCACACTCGGGACGAGAGTGTTGACTTGACTTGCACCAGAGAGTCCACTCGAGACGAGGGTGTTTATATCAGAGAGTCCACACTCGGGACGAGGATGTTATACTTGCACTAAAGAGTCCATACTCGGGACGAGGGTGCCTTGCTGTGAACTAACCAGAGAGTCCACACTCGGGACGAGGGTTCGTACTAACCAGAGAGTCCACACTCGGGACGAGGGTTAGTGATTAGTTCAAACCTGTAAGTCCACACTTGGGATGAGGGTTTGGTTCTTCCATTGATCTCGTATTCATTGTTTATCTGGCAGTTCATTTATACGTAGTTGTTCTAGTATTCGTGTTCGTATTCGTAGTCATTTGTCGTGTTCCTGTTCTTCTTGTTTATTTTCTTGCGCATGATAAAACTGCTAGATATGCATATTTTTATGTATCTTGCTATGTCCTCTGAGGACCTGATGATCTCTTCAGGTTAGTTATTGCGTGGAGTTATTTAGTAGTTCTGGATGGCAGAGGATCATGATGCTTATGGGTTTTAGATGATTACGATATTGCTTGTGAGATTCAGGTATTTGTCAGTGATATTACATTGTTATCCTCTCGTGCTTTCCTTTCATTATCATGAGATATCCTATTTATTAATTCAGTTTATAGACTCTTGTTATATTCCTTGGAGTCTTATCGAACAATATGATAATGGGTTGCAGACCATGACCCATAATTGTTCATTCATGTTTCTGTTGGCATATTTTATTTTGATAAAATTAACAGCATCTTCGTAGTTTAGTTTTCTCTGTTTTCAAATTGATATCATTTCAGAAGCGCTACTACATAAAGTCTGTCCATTCAAGTTTACCATCCATAGCCTTGAAGACTGAAGCAAAGACCGATGCTCCTTGCATAGACGGCTTCCTACACTGCATGAATTCGAGTCTGTACAAGGTCTAGATCTTTCTGTAAACACTTAAGATTGGATGACAAACTAAAAACTTTCTACTTCTTAAAGTCAAAAATCAATATCCTATAGAACGACATACCGGCGGTATACCGTTTTATTGTCCACAAAACCTTCTGTGAGAAATGTCGGATACCGACGGTATGCTCCGACATATCGACGGTATACCATTTTGTGGACCACAAAATATTCTGTGATAATCGTCGGAATACCGACGGTATGCTCCGGCATATCGACGGTATACCTTTTTGATTGCCTCAAAAACGTTCTGTGATAATCGTCGGAATACCGACGGTATACTCCGGCATACCGGCGGTATACCGTTTTGTGAGCCATAGAACATTCTGTGATAAACTTTGGCATACCGACGGTATGCTCCGACATACCGACGGTATACCGTTTTATTTATTACAAAAACGTTCTGTGACACACATCGGTATACCGACGGCATACCGCGGCATACCGACGATATACCGGCTTACAAAATTTGATTTTTGAATGGCATAGACTGCATTAATGGCAGCATTAAATGCTTCCAACGGATATTAATATGACCGTTACTGTTCGACCGGTATACCGACGGTATGCCGGTGCATACCGACGGTATGCCGGTCAGGCTGTATCCAGAAGCATTAAATGCTACCTACTCTTGGTTTCTCTATAAATGAAAGCCTTCTCTCTCTCTTGAAGCTTTCACCAACTCTTGCCATAAATTTTCCAAACAACCAAGAGCTCTACCATTAACACTCTACCAAGCTTTTAATTTTCATCCTTTTCCAAAGTGCTAGAGTATTTAAGAGTTGTAATTTTTGATCTTCAAGTGTTAGAAGATCAACAAGTTCTCTTCTCATTTCTTTGAAGTTGACGAGCCTTCGTAAGAAAACTCGTGTGTTAAAGTTGGCGAGTTCTTCGGATCCAAACTCGTGTTGAAGTTGACGAGTTCTTCGGATCCAAACTCGTGTGTACTATTTTATTAAATAGTGGATTTAAGCCGGAGAGAGTTTCGGGACTGGATTGCCTCAAGCGAGGATACCAGGATACATCTTGTGTTTGATCTTCTTACTCTATCTTTTTATTTAACGTATATTGCTTCTTGTGCTTTAGTTATATTTTATTTTCCTATTCACCCCCTCTAGGGTTCTACAATTGGTTGGATTTACACCCTTTGAGTGATCCATGGCCACTAACCCTAGTATCAACACCTTCCACAATGAGGGACACTCCACAAATAGGCCTTCCCTATTTGATGGAACCAACTATAACTACTGGAAGATTAGGATGTGCATTTATCTGAAGTACATAGATTTCGATTTATGGGATTGTGTGGTAAATGGTCTCCCTACTCCTTCTAGAGTTATTGAGGATGTTGCATCTGACACCCTTAGGGACATACTTACTGAAAATATCAAGAAGCTTGCTAGTCGAGATGCCAAGGCTATGAACGCTCTTTATTGTGCTCTCGATAGTAGTGAATTCAATAGAATCTCTACTTGCAAGACTTCCAATGAGATTTGGAAGTTACTTGAAGTCACATACGAGGGTACATCTCAAGTAAAGGAATGCAAGATTAGTAGACTCACGCAAGAATATGAGTCCTTTAAGATGAAACATGATGAGTCTATTACTTGCATGTTTACTCGTTTTGGTGATATTATTAATCCTCTTTCTTCTCTTGGTAAGGAATATCCTGCTCATGAAAAGATCAAAAAAATCCTTAGAGGATTGACAAAAGGATGGAGTCCTAAAGCTACCGCAATCATTGAGGGGAACGACCTGACAGTCATGAACCTTGAGACCCTCATAGGAAAGCTAATGACTCATGAACTCGATATGAAAGATCAAGAGGAATCTTCCATACAAGAGAAGGAGAAGGAAAATGCCAAAGAGAAGGAGAAGTCTCTTCCTCTCAAAGTTACAAAGTCCTACTCCAAGGATAGCTCCGACGACAACGAGTCGGACGATGATGAAGAAATAGCTTTCACAGCTAAGCACTTCCAAAAGTTCCTCAAATTCAACAAAGCCAACCGCTTCAGACGGGACAATGAGGAAGATTCGGCATGCTATCAATGCAGAAGAATCGGACACATCAAAAGGGACTATCCTATGATAAGAAAAGACTCAAGCAAGTACGAGAAGCCTAGCAAAGGAAGCTCATCCTCCAGGAAATTTGCCAACACAAGCATTTGGTGTGAGAGTGACACAAGCGACTCCGACAACGAAAAAGAGTGCAAACACAATGCCAACGTTTGTCTCATGGCAACCGATGAGGTACTTGATGATCTCTCCTTAAATACTCTTACTTATGATGACTTGGAGAAAGCTATCCTTGAACTACATGAAGAGCACAAAGGTGTTAGGAATAAATACAAGAAATCTTTAAAAGTGGTTGACGCTCTTCAACTTGAAGTAGAGAGACTCTCAAGCATCATTATTGATGTAAAAGGGAAATCTTCTGCTTCTGACATGGATGAAATAGAGTCTTTGCGACTCAAGTTTCAAGAATCCCTTATCACCATCAAGAAAAAGGATGATGAGATTCAATCTATGAGAAGGGCTTATGAATTTGCTATGCATAAGGTTCAAGATGCCAATAAGAGAGAATATGATACTTCTATTAAGTATAATGATCTTCTTGTACAAAGTAAGAAACTAGGTAATAAGAACACTACTCACATGCATACTCCAAGACACCTCCACACTCATCACAATGCTATGCATACTTCTTACATGAATACTACACACAAGTCCTTTTCTAACACAAGAAAAAGACCATTTGTTAAGAAAAATACTTCGCATCATGCTTTTTATTATCATTATTATAATAATAATGATAGAACTCCTCGCACTAGAGATTCACATATGCATGATACTCACACGTCTTCTTCTAAATCCTCTATGATTTACAACTACTGTGGCTTGCTTGGACATACGACCAATTTTTGTTATACAAGGAAACTAGTTGATAAGAAAGTTTTTAAGTGGGTTCCTAAGACTAACACTCAAGGACCCATACGATCATGGGTACCAAAATGTTCATCTTCAACTTATGTTGTAGGTGAAGAGTCCTTCTCATGCTAGAAGCAAGTGGATTCTCGATAGCGGTTGTTCACGGCACATGACCGGAGATGCTTCATTATTTACAACGCTATCGATGAAAAAGGAAGGACACGTCTCCTTTGGTAACAATCTTAAAGGTCACATTATAGGAAATGGTAATATCGGTTCCTCTCCTAATCCTTGTATTAAGAATGTATGTCTTTTTACTAATCTTAAACACAATCTTCTTAGTATAAGTCATCTTACCGATAATGGTTATGATATCAAGTTTGTTAAGCTTAAATGTTTCATTACCGATAGTTCAAGTGGATCTATTGTTTATGAAGGCATTAGAGAAAACAATATCTATGTTTTATATCTTGTCGAAGACACTAACAATGATAGGTGCTTAGTTGCTAAGAACGATGAAAGTTGTCTTTGGTACATGAGGCTCGGACACGCCAACATGGATACCATTTCTCGTCTTGCCACCAAGAAGCTCGTAAGAGGACTCCCAAGTATCCCTTTCAAAAAGGATATGGTGTGTGAAGAATGCGAGAAAAGTAAGTTGACCAAGTCATCCTTCAAATCTATCAACTTTGTGAGTACCTCTAGACCTCTTCAACTTATTCATATGGATCTTTTTGGCCCTAGTAGAGTTGCTAGTCTTAGAGGCAAGCTTTATGCTTTTGTTTTGGTTGATGATTTTTCGAGATTTACTTGGGTTATTTTTCTTGCTTGCAAAAGTGATACTTTTCGTAAATTTGTTGCCTTTTGTAAACGTGTTCAAAATGAGAAAGGTTTTTCTATTAACAAGATTAGAAGTGATCATGGAGGAGAATTTGACAATGCCAATTTCAAAAGATTTTGTGAAAAGAATGATTTTGGACATGATTTTGCTTGTCCACGAACTCCTCAACAAAATGGTGTTGTGGAGAGAAAGAATAGAACCCTTGGCGATATGGCCCGGGTTATGTTAAACCAATATAAGCTCCCCTAATATTTTTGGGCAGAAGCCGTTAACACGACATGTCATGTTATAAATAGGGTCTTGATTATACCTATTTCTAAAAAGACTCCTTATAAGCTTTGGTTTGACAAAATTTCCTCTATTGAATATTTTAAAGTTTTTGGATGTAATTATTTTATTTTGAATACCAAGGATAACCTAGGCAAGTTTGAAGAAAAAGCCTATGAAGAAATATTCCTTGGATACTCTACTCATAGTAAAGGTTTTCGTGTTTTTAATAAAAGAAGTCTTGTTGTCGAAGATTCAATCAATGTCTCTTTTAATAAACTTAACTCTTCTATATTCTCCTATTCCGACGATATTGATGACATCTCGTTTGGGTTGGAGAACTCCTCTATTGGAGATCGTCCTTCTTCGTCTAACAATGAAGTTGTGACTCCTCCAACAAAAGAGTCTCCACCTCTCGAGCCTCCTCAAAAAGATCTCCCAAAAGAATGGAGATTTGTCACCAATCATCCTAGGGAGCTTATCATTGGGAATCCTTCTTCCAGTGTTAGCACTAGATCCTTCACTCGTGATCTTTGTGTAAACGTGGTTTTTATCTCTCAAATAGAGCCTAAAAATGTTAATGATGCTTTTCTTGATGAATTTTGGATGATACCGATGCAAGAAGAGCTAAATCAATTTAAGCGAAACAAGGTTTGGGAACTTGTCCCAAAACCTAGCAATCACTCCATTATTGGAACTAAATGGGTGTTTCGAAATAAACTTAATGAAGATGGGTTAGTGACTCGTAACAAAGCCCGATTGGTTGCTCAAGGCTATAACCAAGAGGAAGGCATTGACTACGACGAAACCTATGCTCTGGTTGCTCGTCTTGAATCCATTCGTATGCTATGTGCTTTTGCTTGCTTTAATGATTTTAAACTCTTTCAAATGGATGTTAAGAGTGTTTTTCTAAATGGTATTATTAAAGAAGAAGTTTATGTAAAACAACCTCCTGGCTTTGAAGATTTTCAATTTTCTAATCATGTGTTCAAACTCCACAAAGCCCTTTATGGTCTCAAACAAGCTTTCCGTGCTTGGTATGAGCGCCTTAGCTCCTTTCTTGTTTTACACAATTTTTCTAAGGGCAAAGTCAACACAACATTTTTTTTCAAATCCCATAGTGGCACTCTTTTATTGGTTCAAATTTATGTCGATGACATTATTTTTGGTTCTACTAACAATACACTTTGTGTAGAATTTGCTAAAGTTATACAGGAAGAATTTGAAATGAGCATGATGGGTGAACTATCATTCTTTTTGGATTTACAAATCAAACAAGGACCCAAAGGGACCTTCATCAATCAAGCAAAATATACAAAGGATCTCCTCAAGCGTTTCAAACTTGACTCATCCAAATCAATGAGGACTCCTATGGCAACAACGACAAAGCTTGACAATGATGAAGATGGCACATCGGTTGACATTCGTAAGTATTGAGGAATGATTGGTAGTTTACTTTATCTAACTGCTAGCCATCCTGATATCATATTTAGTGTATGTCTTTATGCATGATATCAAGCAAATCCAAAGGAATCGCACTTATGTGCCGTCAAGCGTATTTTTTGATATCTCAAAGGCACCATGAACATGGGCCTTTGGTATTCGAAATCTTCATCCTTTGAGCTTCATGGCTTCTCGGATGCGGATTTTGCCGGATGCAAGATTGACGGAAAAAGCACTAGCGGCACATGTCAATTCCTTGGGAAATCCTTAGTATCGTGGTTTAGTAAAAAACAAAATTCTATTACTCTTTCGACTACTGAGACCGAGTATATTACGGCCGGTTGCTGTTGTGCACAAATTCTTTGGATGTCACAAACACTCTTAGATTATGGCATTTCTCATACTTGTACCCCTATTAAATGTGATAACACTAGCTCGATCAATCTCACAAAAAACCCGATTTGTCACTCACGTACGAAGCACATTGAAATTAGACATCATTTTCTTCGTGACCATCAACAAAAGGGGGATATCCTCCTTGAATTTATTGACACTACTTATCAGTTAGCTGATATTTTCATCAAACCTCTCCCGGAGGATCGCTTGGTTTTTCTTTGCCAAGAATTGGACATTTTAAATTTTGACTCATAGTTCTTCTCGGTCGGCACACCGACGGTATACTGCGGTATACCGACGGTATGTCGATTTTGGTTCAGAATTATGTTCTGTGCCAAAAATTGGTATACAGTCGGCATACGTCGGCATACCGACGGTATACCGGTTCGCGGCGGACTGCTGGGTCAAATCCAGCTCGGGCCCCACCTTTCTTCCATTCTTTTTTATTCCTTTCTTCCCCTCATTAATACCCTTCACATCTATCATTTCCCTCTTTATTACCCACCTCCTCCTCTCCTCTTCCCCATATCCTAACTTCCCATCAATATTTAATACCCATCTCTTTCTATTCCCCATTACTCCTCTTTTATCTCTATTTTCATCATTTCCAACCCACCACCCTCTCCACTTCCTCTCTTTAACTGTTCTCCATTAACCTCCTCTCTCCAACCGTTCCCACCCTTCCCCTTTCCAACATATCTTTTAAAAACCCTATTCTCTTCATTATCCTACTCCACTTTTCACTTCTTCTCAAAACCCTACTTCCTCCTCCAACTTTCTTCTTCTACCAATGGCTACCCCCAAGCGTGCTCGTTCCTCATCCTCCTCCTTCAATCCCTTTACCCCGGTGGCTCTCCCCCATGGCTATGATCAGCGGGTCTTCACCTCCCCCTTGGCTGCCGAATCTTGGTTTCAACACTTCGTGCACCATAACGTCTACAAAGACCGCGCCATCAACTGGAACCTCTTTCCCGACCATGTTTCTCTCTTCGATGAGGCCGGCCTATCTTCCCTCCTTCGACGTCAGGTGCCTGTCTACCCCGCCGTCGAACGTCTCTTCTACTGTAACATGGTCCCGGACATCGAGAACGGCGCCATTGAGACGATGGTCAACGACCATCATTTTTGCCTGAAGGCTGGTGACCTCTCTAGCATTCTTGGCATCCCAGACAGAGGAGAGGCTCTACCGGGCTTGGCTGCTCTTCATCCTTCGGCGTCGGTCTCCTTTGACGAATTCTGCGCTATTATTTGCAAGGGCCCAAACCCTCCTAATATCCCGGCTCTTTCCGCTCAACTGGAGCCGTTCTATTACGAGCTCCAAAGAATCGTGTGCCACACTCTCTATCCCAAGGACGGCAACTATGACGCCATCACCGGTGACGCCCTGGTGTGCATGTACTACTTGTATTCGAGGAAGCCTTGGTCCTTCCCCAAGACTCTTCTCCATGCTTTCTTCGGCGTCCTGCCCGCGGGGAAGCAGAATCTCTATTATGGATCCTTCATCACTCTCATCTTGGAAGCCAAGCAAGTCGACCTCTCCCAATGCTACTCAGACGGCGTCCCATCCTTTCCCGCTGTTTCTCGCTCCGTTGGTGGTGCCTCCATATCCCGTGCCTCCTCCTCCCAAGAGCCGCCAGCTTCTGCTCCTGCTGCACCCGCCTCTACTCCTCCTACCTCCGGCCGCTACATGCCGCTGACTCAGCAGCATTTCGATATGCGTATGGCTCAGGCAGAGGAGCAGATACGAGCCCACACTCGTGGCCTTGGCACTCTGATCCAATCCCGCTTTCATGACCAGGCCTATTTCATTCAGCGCACCCTTCACGGCCGGGATGCCTTTCTGGATCTGAATCTTCAGGATCTGATGTACCAGGCCTTCCGCTTTTTCGATCCCAATGCCTACAGTTTTATGTACCCGGACGGCATTGATCCTTTTGGCGCTTTCCACCAGGCTCAGGATGGTAGGGATGATCCGGCTGACGAGTAGGGGTTGCTTCCTTATGATGGTGGTGTCGAATAAATGGTTGTCTTAGTTTGTTTGAGTTTGTTTTTATGTCTTTTGCGGTCCTTCGAGGACCAGTGTTTGGTTGTTCCTAGTTGTTTGAAGTCCTACGGAGATTGATATCTGTCTTTTATTGTCTTGCTAACTCTCGTAGAGGAGAGTTTTTAATATGTCTTTATGTAGTGTGGTCGTCACGCATGTATCCAATTTCAAACTTTTATCTATCAAATACATGCTTTTGTCTATGATATTGTGTTCCATATCCATGCTATTTTTTCATATATATTTTCATTCCCATCTTTGACTAAGTGACAAAGGGGGAGAAAACGTATTGAGGGGGAGTTGTCTATCTACGGGGGAGTCACTCCCTGAAGATGCTATCTCTCTATTTTGTCAATTATCAAAATGGAGAAGATTGTTGGCATATTTTATTTTGATAATATTAACAGCATCTTCGTAGTTTAGTTTTCTCTGTTTTCAAATTGATATCATTTCAGAAGCTCTACTACATAAAGTCTGTCCATTCAAGTTTACCATCCATAGCCTTGAAGACTGAAGCAAAGACCGACGCTCCTTGCATAGACGGCTTCCTACACTGCATAAATTCAAGTCTGTACAAGGTCTAGGTCTTTCTGTAAATACTTAAGGTTGGATGACAAAATAAAAGCTTTCTACTTCTTAAAGTCAAAAATCAATATCCTATAGAACGGCATACCGGCGGTATGCTCCGACATACCGGCGGTATATCGTTTTATTGTCCACAAAATCTTCTATGAGAAAGGTCGGCATACCGACGGTTTGCTCCGGCATACCGGCGGCATACCGTTTTGTGGACCACAAAACGTTCTGTGATAATCGTCGGAATACCGACGATATGCTCTGGCATACCGACGATATACCGTTTTGATTGTCTCAAAAACGTTCTGTGATAATCGTCGAAATACCGACGGTATACTCCGGCATACCGACGGTATACCGTTTTGTGAGCCATAGAACATTCTGTGATAAACTTCGGCATACCGACGGTATGCTCCGGCATACCGACGGTATACCATTTTGTTTATTACAAAAACGTTCTGTGACACACATCGGTATACCGACGGTATACCGCGGCATACCGACGATATACCAGCTTACAAAATTTAATTTTTGAATGGCATATACTCCATTAATGGCAGCATTAAATGCTCCCAACGGGTCTTAATATGACCGTTACTGTTCGACCGGTATACCGACGGTATACCGGTGCATACCGACGGTATGCCGGTGCATACCGACGGTATGCCGGTCAGGCTGTATCCAGAAGCATTAAATGCTACCTACTCTTGGTTTCTCTATAAATGAAAGCTTTCTTTCTCTTGAAGCTTTCACCAACTCTTGCCATAAATTTTCCAAACAACCAAGAGCTCTACCATTAATACTCTACCAAGCTTTTAATTGTCATCCTTTCCCAAAGTGCTAGAGTATTTAAGAGTTGTAATTTTCGATCTTCAAGTGTTAGAAGATCAACAAGTTCTCTTCTCATTTCTTTGAAGTTGGCGAGTTCTTTGGATCCAAACTCGTGTTGAAGTTGGCGAGTTCTTCGGATCCAAACTCGTGTGTACTATTTTATTAAATAGTGGATTTAAGCCGGAGAGAGTTTCGGGACTGGATTGCCTCAAGCGAGGATACCAGGATACATCTTGTGTTTGATCTTCTTACTCTATCTTTTTATTTGATGTATATTGCTTCTTGTGCTTTAGTTATATTTTATTTTCCTATTCACCCCTCTCTAGGGTTCTACAGTTTCATATTCTTATTGTAGATTGAGATATAGATTTTTTTTGCCATGATTTGGCAGTTTACCATAGCCTTGACAGCGTTTACGTATTCGAGTCGGGCTGGAGTCCGCTCGATACGTAGCTAGCTTGCTCATGAGCTCGCATCCGAAAAGCGGGTGCGGGTCGTGACAAAGTTTTTTGGTGGCCCACACAGGTCAGAGCATATCGTATCGGTTACGTAACTGTACTGATACGAGCCTGCGAATATGACTAAACCTTAGAAATCTCAATCCACTCTGCCTTGAAAATTCTCTTAGAAATTTCTCTACCGCCTTTAAAACCTCGTATTCGTTCTCGATTATTCTCCCTTGCCTTTTCGTACCATTGATTCTCGTCCCTTCTTATTTCGGGGTGGCGAATGATCGTGCTATCTAGAATTCATTAGAGATTTCTAAATTATTGTATAATATTGCATGACTATTAAATATTTGTTTGTTTATAGATATGAGGGATTATAGATGCCATACGCCCTAGATATCTGTTGGTAGAATCGTTAGCAACTAGTAAGAAGGTTATAAGATTTTAGTGACCGTACTTTAAGGAGTAGTGTGACCAAAGGTGGGTAGAAGTCCTCAAGTATTCGGAGTTATAAAAAGACTAGAGAAGGTAATAAAATATTTTTAAGAAATTAAATTTGAGGAGATTAAGGTAATAGTAGACTTTGATTTTTAAGAAATAGTTATGAAATAGAATTTCGAGGACGAAATTATTTTTAAGGTGGGTAGATTTGTAACACCTCTTCCCAAAATTTTGTGATATATTTTTTTATTTTTATTTGATTAGTTTATATTTAATTTTTTTATGATCATAGGAGTTGTGACTAAGCCCACAGGTAATTTATGACCATCTTGTGGTCACATGATCTCTATATAGGGTTTATAAGCATGCTATAGCTATATTATATTTTCATATAATTTTTAGACATTTTTAGATATTTATTTATTAAAGATATATTTATTTTATTGACTTTCATGAATTACTATAAAGTCATTTGGGACTATTTTGAGACAAGTTATTTTTATTTAGGTTCTAGGAGGTTAGAAATATTTTCTAGAATATTTTAGAATTTTTCTGAATTTTTTTAGAATTTTTAGGATTTTTTTATATAATTAAAACCTATAGAAATTATATTTTATATGCTTTGGGAATTTACTGTGAGGTCACATGATGATATTTTGTGTTAAAATATTTTATTTAGATTCTAATACTTAGAAATATTTTCTAGAATTTTCTAGAATTTTTCTGAATTTGCAATTTATTTTGATTTATTTGGATTTAAAATGATTTTAAATGATTTTCTGGATTAAAATAATTAATTACCCAGAAATTCATCCAAGGGGGGCCCACCTGTCGGCGCCCAGGCTGAACTGCCTCTCTCTCTCTCTCTTATATATATATATTATTATATTCGAAACCCTAATTAAATTTCAACCGCCTTTTTGAGAGAGAGTTATAGTAGAGATCTCGACTTCCCGAGACGATTGCCGTCAACTCCGACGTGATTTTAGCGTGCCATTTTTTTATTGGATTTGTCTCGAGGTAAACTTTCTGAATATATAATTTATTTTCATATATATTATTCCTAAATTTCTGGAAAATTCGTAGAGTGTCGGTTGTCCGAAACTTGACACGTTTCGGTGTTTTCGAGATTTCGGGAGAACAAGAAATCGAAATCATGAAGCGTTTGAAGTTTCAGAAAGCTAACACAGAGCTCTAAGACATATTTTTTCTAGAAATTAATTCGTTCATCTAGTATTTTAGTTATTCTGTTGAACTCAGAATTGATCGGTTGATCACCGTTTTGGTTACGATTAGCCATAACGGCGATATCTTTTGACCAAAGCGTGATTTTGTGGCATGGTTGATTCCAGCGCACTTGTGGCACTGAAATCTACCAAGGTGCACTTTCAAAATCTAGAGTTCACAGTATTTGACTAGATAGTCAATGACACATCTCGATTTGCGTGCCATAGTTTCCAAAATTGGAAAACACGACTTTGATGGCCAAACTTGCATGTTTAGATTACATTCAGATTATTATTAGATTAAATTTGGTTTTTAAGTAAATTATTCCAGAATTAATTATTATTAGATTAGTAACCCAACTAACCACGATTCCATGAATTTAGAACTAGAACATTAGAATTGATTTATAGTTTTCGTGCACGGTTCATGGTGCGATATGTGTTATAGGTTGACAGCTCCTAGATCGGCATCCTCTCATCCTCGACTTGTGACTACGATTTGTGCAAGGACCACATACAAGTATACCTTGCCTCCCTCTACAGTTTTATTTACATGCTTGTATTTCATTTTCCAGTTTTGATTGTTATGAACATGTGCTCTTCGTATTATATTCTGTCGAGTTGTTTTCATTGCATATAGCCGTGTTCATGTTTGGTCTTATGGTTCATATTTGGAGTTTCTCACCAGTACCTTGCTTGAGTCGTGTCATAGAATGAGTACGTGTAGTGAACTGCTAAATCCTTGGCTATCATTTTACCCAACCAGAGAGTCCACACTCGGAACGAGGGTTGATCCGTTGCACCAGAGAGTCCACACTCGGGACGAGGGTGTTTGTTGCCTTGGCACCAGAGGGTCCACTCGGGACGAGGGTGTTTTTCTTGATCTATTTACATCCATGAGTCCACACTCGGGACGAGGATGTCGATTATTTGCACCAGAGAGTCCACACTCGGGACGAGGGTGTTGACTTGACTTGCACCAGAGAGTCCACTCGGGACGAGGGTGTTTACATCAGAGAGTCCACACTCGGGACGAGGATGTTATATTTGCACCATAGAGTCCATACTCGGGACGAGGGTGCCTTGCCGTGAACTAACCAAAGAGTCCACACTCGGGACAAGGATTCGTACTAACCAGAGAGTCCACACTCGGGACGAGGGTTAGTGATTAGTTCAAACCTGTGAGTCCACACTCGGGATGAGGGTTTGGTTCTTCCATTGATCTCGTGTTCATTGTTCATCTGGCAGTTCATTTATACGTAGTTGTTCTAGTGTTCGTGTTCGTAGTCATTTGTCGTGTTCCTGTTCTTCTTGTTTATTTTCTTGCGCATGATAAAACTGCTAGATAGACATATTTTTATGTATCTTGCTTTATCCTCTGAGGACTTGATGATCTCTTCAGGTTAGTTATTGCGTGGAGTTAGTTAGCAGTTCTGGATGTCGGAGGATCATGATGCTTGTGGATTTCAGATTATTAAGATATTGCTTGTGAGATTCAGGTATTTGTCAATAATATTACATTGTTATCCTCTCGTGCTTTCCTTTCATTATCATGAGATATCCTATTTATTGATTCAGTTTATAGACTCTTGTTATATTCCTTGGAGTCTTATCGAACAATATGATAATGGGCTGTAGACCATGACCCATAATTGTTCATTCATGTTTCATATTCTTATTGTGGATTGAGTTATAGATTTGTTTTTCCATGATTTGGCAGTTTACCATAGCCTTGACAGCATTTACGTATTCGAGTCGGGCTGGAGTCCGCTCGATACGTAGCTGGCTTGCTCACGAGCTCGCGTCCGAAAAGCGGGTGTGGGTCGTGACAGATTTACCCCTAGATCTTGAAGTTATTATTTTTTATGCCATAAGTGCTTTGGAACTAGATACGCATATTTTGAGGGGGAGCACATTAATTTGTCCAATTCATTTATACGCTTTAATATGTCGTATACCTAATTCATTATATACCCATATTTTCATCATTATTCATATCTTAGTGATTGAGGTCATGATACTGTTATTTTGTGAAAGGTTTATGAGAGTATATGCAATTGTTTTCATCATATTATCTCTCTTTTATATGAGTTAAATAAGTCATCTCGTTAATATTAACTTTCATATTTTATCTTGATGACTATTGTGCTTTCATTGATTTGGCTTTCCTTGTATGCTTAATTGATTTGGCTTTCCTTGTTGAGGACTTACCCAAAATTTATGATTTTATCTATATTGGTAAGAGTTTGTGTAAATCCCCTAAAATTTTACTATGATTTTTTATTTTAGCATCGACTTTATTTTTGTATTTGTACTCGAATGCGAATGCGTAAATGCGAGATCCTTGTTATTTCTTATACAAAATGCACTAGTTTCGTTTTATATAGAAAATAGCTATTTCATTTCAATGTAGTATAAATAAATATTTTGCTTAAGGGATAAAAATCTTGATTGGCCAAGTTATTTTTAAGAATATAAGTACCCAATTTCGAAAATATATATACGTAAATATTTTATACTAATTGAGTGCATGATATATAAAAAGGTTAAAAAATTTATATATTAATTTTCGAAATTACTTATTAGTATTTTTATATTACTTATTTATAAAAAGTTACTTGAAGTTAGTTAAATTAATGATTTATTTTGATGATTTAGACTTGGATTAATCTATTGCTTTATTTAAATAAGTTTTATTTAAGGTAGAGAGTTATCTATATTTGGATGTAAATGTATCTAGGTTTAAATTGGATTTGAATCGTATTTGGATTGGATTTAAATTGTATTTGGATTCGGATTAAATCGGTTTAAATTGATTTAAAATTTAAGCGGGATTTAATTTCCCTACTCCTGATCCAACTAGAGCACCACCTCCTATATAAAGAGAGGCTCCATATTCTCTTCTCCTACAAATCAACCAAACTAAAAATTTTCCATACAAATATACGTGCATCATGTCCATCTTCTCCCATCCAAATTCTTTTTCCATATTTTACATATACAAATACATCAATTCCTCTGTGTCGACAACCCGACACAATACATCACAAATCCTACACCGCTACCCTCGACCAAACACCCTTCTCCTCCTCCCCTGGAAAACCACCTCCAAACAGCCGACCCCAAGACCATGTTGACCTCCGCCACCATCCACCGACACCATCGCCCCATCATCCCGAAGTAACCATCATCGTCCCCAAAACCATCACAATAAAAAGAAAAGCAAACAAATACACCACCACCACCACTCACCTTGCCGTGGCCGCCATCCTAGGTCCACCTCGATTTCCCCGATCTGTCGCCCCCGTTCTCTCCATCTGGCGATCGGACCCTCGCCTGGCCACGCGCTCGCGCACCCCCTCTCCGCCTACGCCGTTGAGGTCCCTGTCCGCCGCCTCCCTCCACGCATGAACGCGTCCCCCGCCGGCGATGCCAGCCCCACGTCGGAGCTCCGCCATGCGAGCCTCTGCGCGTGTCCGCCTCCCTCCGTCGGCGCTGAGTGCCCCGTCCTCCCATCTTCCCTGTCTGCTCCCAACCTTCTCTCCCTCTCCTTCCAATGCGTGCCGCCCGATGTGGCCATGCATGAGGCATCGCCTCCCTCCTGGAGCGCTCCGCCATGCCGAGCGTCACCCGTGCCCTGGCCTTCCTGTCCGGTGAGCCCTCTTCTTCCTTTCGCTCCCTCTCACATCTCGCTCTCCCCTTCTCTCTCCCGCTCCTCCTCTTCTTTTATTTTACGTTGGTCTTATTCTCTCACCTCTCTCTTTCTTTACTACAACTCAATGACTCATGTTTGTTTTATAAACTTGTGTTTTGTCATTTTCACATCTACTCTCCTTCTCAAGAGAGAAGATAGCCACCTAATTCATTTACTTTACTTTGTTGTGGTTGTTGGCTTATTATTGGTCTGTGTCATTATTTTTGCTCCCACCCGAGGAGAATAGCTGCTTTGAGTAAGGTCATAATAATTTTTATTTTTACTATTAATACAGTTGTCAATATGTTTATACATTTTTTTTTGTTTGGAAGTATTATTATTATCGTTATTATCAACAATTATCAATAATTATAAAATTTTATTAGTAGTATTTTATTATTAACATTATTAATATACATGATTAGTTGTATAAAATGAGTTACAGTTAAATGGGTACTTGAAAAATTAATATTTTGTTAGTATTATAGTTATTAAATATTTCTGAAAAGATATAGTGTAGCAAAATTTTATAGTTGAGGCTTAGCCCCACATCTATTCTCAAACTGGTTTGGAAAAGCTAAATATAATGTTTTAAAAATAAGTAGCTATTTTGACCTAGAATATATTTGCAGTACGATACGCCTAATTAAATTATGATATATTCTAAATTATTTTCTGTAATAGCGTTTACCTAAATTATTTAACTAAACAAAAAGGTAGGCTTTGGAATTATGATTTTGAGTAGGTAATTGGCTAATGCCTTGGATAATAAAAGATAGGTGGATTCTAGTATTTCTCATATTATTATCTAAAAATATTTTTATATATGATATCCCTATTACAAACAAATTATACATATTTTCTAATATTTTGTTTCAAAAGAATTATAAATAGTTTCTAAAAATCATATATATATTTATTCGATTTTCTTTGAGTATCCTCAGGTCCATGACAAGAACCCCTTTTCCCTATTCTCTCGTCAATTATGTACATCATCATATCGACCTAGCTAACTTGATTATCCTGGAACCGATGAAACAATCCGTGCCACCATCGGAGGCCGTCTTGCGTAGTTGTAACACCAAAGTCATAATCAGTGCCACCATGATCGTCGCAGCACACCAAGCGTCCCATCATGCAAGTATACCTTGCTAATTAACCGTCACATTATTTATTTTCAACATTTATTTACTTTGTTTCATATTTGTTATAAACTGCGCGTCCAAGCCATACTTGGGTGCAAGCGACTCTATTAGTCATTTTTTATTGTTTTACTTTATTTTATGAATGTTGACTTAGTTTTAGCGGACTACCTTCTTGTTGTGGGATATCCTTATATCTCCTTCGGCCATGACACTCTCACTACACGGTTTGAGATATTTTGCTAGGGGCACGACTTGCATATTGATTGGCCATCTCTATAGTCGTGTGTCAGATAGATGATCGTAACTGCTACGATTAAGGTATAGAGACTCGAGCAGTTACAAAACTGGGCGGGTCATGGACATGACTTGGTCAATGTGGAAAATATTGGGGGAGGACAGTCACTAGTGTGTATGAGGAGCCAAACAGGTAAACCATAGTTTTCGAAAGGAACTATGGCGAAATATATTTGCAGTTACCCTCTGACGTTTTGGACGTTACGGCCGGATACGTATGACTGGATTCCAGTTACGTACTTATAGCCTAAATTCCACCCATGCGCATGAAAGTTGTCCTCTAAATTGCTCATTAGACGGTTAGAATCCCCTTTGCATATTTGTGTCTAGGATAGTCTTTTGTATATTATTTTATTATTATTCTGACAGTTCATATTAACATGTTCTTCCTGTATCTTGTTACGTCTCTGAGGACCTGGTGATTTCTCCAGGTGTGTTTGTGATTTTTTGCAGGTGCTCTAGCCAAGGATGTAGTTTACAATCTACCTTCGCGATGCTAGCTTTTGGATCGTCTTTCGCTTCGCTCGACTCTTCCATCATTGCTATGTATCTCTCTTTTTGTTGGTAGTAGATTTGTCTCCGCCCAACGTTTTGTACAAATGACATTTATAAGTTGATTTTATGATATATTCATTTGTGGATGAGATTAGTTTCATGGCTTTCTATATTTCACAGCTTATGTATACATACGAGGGTTTCATATACTTCGTATGTATACAGCTGGCATGTCTACGTACTTAGTCCTTGTATTTTGGGACTGGGGTGTTACAGTTTGAGGGAAAGCATTCAAGTCGACTGGATTTCTCCTTCTCAAGTATTTTTTTCTCCTTTACCTTCATGTTTATCTAAAGGGTATTCATATAGCATGATAAGGTAATTGAGTTCAAATGCATGATTTTTGGATAAACAATACATTTGTAAACAATGAGGTTATTTTATATCAATTGCTCTATTTTACATTAATCATTCCTTTATTTTGTCTGTGTACAATTGTGACTATCATGGTTTCTTTGATCAAATTTTTTAATCTTTCTTCTTTGATATCTGTTATCTAATCCCCATGGATTTTGACTGAAATCCTTTATTTCAATTGAAATCCTTTATTTCATAATTCTCTTAAAAAACTAGAGCAATATTTCATATCATACTATATTTTTGGATGTCTTTCTTGGATTTCATGTTGGTAAACTATCTATTGATTATTTTTAAGTTCTTTTAGTTTTACCAACTATTTGTGTTTTGACAAGCTATTTTCTATTTGGCACTCTACATTTGGTATGTAGTTTCTATACTTGTCTTTACACACTTCTCACATTGTTCCTCATTTAGTATATCTTGATCATGATTGTCTATGCCTTCCTCCTTTACTTATGCTTGAGTTCGTTTTATCTCTTATTATGGGGGAGCTTATTTTTTGATCATGTCAAAGGGAGAGAAATAAGTTTAAGTTAGCACACAATATGTGTTTATTAGTGATACATGCATCTATCGTATTTGTCTTAAATTTAACCTATTTGCCATAATAAAAAAGGGGAAGATTGTTAGCCCAATGATTATATCATATTTTTGAATATGGCTAATCAATTAAGTTTAACATAATAATGTCATTAATATTCATATACTCACTATCATGTTGTTACTTAAACTTAGCATTATCCTAATTGTCATATATCATATTGCCATGCTTGTATCGTATTGCAACATATTTTGCTCGCCTAACATGTATTTGTAGACATGCAGTAAGCATGATCAAACATGATCAAACCAGGACATAGGCAATGAAGAATTAATGATAGACCAAAGACGGCGTCATACAAAAAGATTTCTTTGAACCGCCTAGCGACCTATCCGGGGCCTCGCACCGGGGGTTCCGCTGCCCGGTCAGCGGACAGGGGTCGAGGGGGCAGCGTCCCCCGTCGGGGGTTCGGGGGCGAAGCCCCCGAAAGGTATTCAGATTTCCAGATCTGTATATCTTTGGTTTACTGCTGTAAAAAAGATGTCTTCAGGTCTGCTCAAATATCAGAAGAAAGGCGTCATCAAAGGACTCTTGGTTTTTCTATTTTGTTCCAAGTCTGTAATTTTTAATTTATTGAGTCTAGAATAATGTGTATGTTTAGTCGCACTGTGTCATCTCGACCCCTAGACATATCTCTCCAAAGCTCTACCATACAAACAGGCCAATTCCTGAACCAAACCAAACCACCATAGCCCGTTGAGAACTTCTGTCCCAAACGAGACAGAGTTCGGGCCAAACTCTGTCTATGGCAGAGTTCGGGCTGAACTTTGTCCCCTAATTTTTAGCACCCTAATTTTTAGGGCCTGCTTGATACAAGCTGTCCAACGTTCAAAAATTTAAATTCTTGGAACAGAACTCGGGCCGAACTCTACCTCCCCAGAGTAGTATAAATAGAGCTTGAATTCTTTCATTTTAAATCATCTCTTACCTTCAAATATTCAAGCTTTCTAAGATCTACTACTCCAAGCCTCATTCTTCCATATCTCCTAAGCCACAACTCTCCTTAGCCCAAGGTGCTCAGTGCAATATCACCTAGAAGTTGTATGCAAGAGTGAAAGAAAAGTCACTTGGAAAATTCCAAGTTTCACTTTCCGCGAAGTTGAAGTGTTCAAGCGCTTCGATCTAAAAGCTCATGTTTTGTAAAGAAGTTTGCGTGCTCTTCAGACTAAAGGCATGTGGTGTACGCTATTTCACAAATAGTAGATTTTAATCCTGAGCTAGAGTTCTCAGGCCTAGACTAGTCCTCCACGAGGGAAACCAGGTTAAAAACTGTTGTGTCTGCGCATGCTCTTCTGATCTTTATTTACTTTCGCATTTATCTCCAATTTATTTACTATATTGATAGTTAATTTGTGGAGGAGATATAGAGTTAATTTTTATTTTGTGATTATCGACACAAACTCTATTCACCCCCCTCTAGAGTTGCCTACACGTTATTTCACTAATGAATAACAACTATCAAGAGAGGTGGGTTAGGAGCTCCCTTTAAGAGTTGACGTCCAACCCATTTCTAATTGGAGCCACGCAGAGAGTGTGACAAAAGATTCAGAAAAAGAAGACTCGGACGAGGATCCCATAGAAGGTCATTCGAGCGATCGAACTATAGTGCCCCATTCCGGATAGGCGGCAGACTATATAATATCCTTGTGGCGAGTCAGACTCAGTCAAAAACTTAGATGGCTAGTCTAACTTAGTCGAGAGCTTAGTATACGATAACACTTTATGGCATCAAACAATCGATTTGGACGAATGTTATGAGAATTGATCCAACTAATGGAACAACTTCTAGAGTAAGTCCTAAATGCAGCAGAATTTGTCTCAGCAAGTGAGCTCTATATAAGAGTCCCTTCGATAGAAAAGAGCTGTTGTATGGTTTTCTTGAAGTTTTTGCTGCTTGGTTTTGATGAATGTATTTTTGCGTCGATTTCTGCATTCATTCTAAGAATTATGCAACAAAGAATTTAAGGAAGGATTTCTAACGTAATGGTGGTGTCATTGCAGGACCTCGCATAAGCGAAGCTTGAACGTTGCGAAGTGCTCCTATTATCGGCACATTCGATACTTGGTGGGTGGTTTTTGACCCCTTCTTTTCTACTTCTTCCCGCAAATAAAATTCTTGTTGCCTCGAACTTATACCAATCGACGATGTCAAGTTAAATGCATGCAAAATCACTAAGATAAAGATTTGGGATAACAGTAGCGATTTAGAGTAGTTTTTACTCTAGAGTATAAGTTTTGCACTTCAAAGTGAAAAATTAAGGTTTTAGAAAAAAGATAAAATGTTTCACAAAATCGAACTAATGAAACGTCGGTTGTGGCATGGTGCCTCGGGATATTTGGTGCCTATGGGATGCCAAATCAGAATTGTACGGCTTGGAGGAAATAAACTGTTGCATGAGTAAAAAAAAAATGATAATATTACTTAATTCTGTTTATGCCATGCATTTGTTTCATAGATAAAATGTTCACAACTTGCATAGTCGTGGACAACTTGTGCATAGGGTTAGCTTTCTTTAAAATAGTATATGGGCACAAGAGTCGAATCAACCTAGGAGAAAATTATGAAATCATGTTTCGGCACGAGGCATACGAGACCTCCAGTTGGACTTGCAACTCGGGCTGATAGGGCACATTGCAATGCTACATAATTGTAGTTCATGGTGTCAATATCACCAACGACCACATATAAGATAGATTGCATACTCACCTATTATCTTGTACAAGTAGTAAGTATTATATTTGCTTTATGTAAGGATGAGCACAGCCGTAATAAGAATCAATATGAATTGTTATACTTTACTGTTTCAAGAATGCTATTAATATGAACTGAAATTCATTTAGTTTTAATTAGAAAGACAACTTGAATGCATGCTTCCCTTAATAAGAAGTGTCGGTTTAGACGAGTGGGTTCGTCCCGCTCACTAGTGCATTCCTAAGTGTACTAATCTCCCAACCCCATAGGTGGTGAGAATGTTGAGGGTGCATGATACTAGGCCCAAGTTGAAGGTCGGGGAGGTATTTTTAAGCTCTTCCTATTTTGAAGCCAAATTCATTCTGGAGGCTTTCAATGAATAAAAGTATGTAAATGTATGGAACGATAAATGCTAGTTCATGGCATGCTTCTCGGGTGTTTTGAATCTCAATCAATGTAGCCGCAATGGCATATCCAATGTAAATGCGACTTGTACTTTATTGTAAGCTATTAATGAAAAGCTCGATACTGCATGTTCAAATCTCTGGAATTTCAAAAGAATTATCAAATGCATGTTCTTGCCTTGTACGAGTGCAACTCTAGACTCATACGGCATCACGCCCCAGCGAGGACGATCGATTCAGCAGAAATCGATGCAAGGACGGACGATTTATTGAATCGGGGCATGACATGAACAACTAAAAAACAATAAATAGTTACTCGTCAGAAGAAGAAGATTTTTTGCAGGAAGGAATTCGTGTTAGTGCAAGAAGCAACAACGGGCAATATAATAGGTTTAATATATATATATATATATATATATATATATATATATATATATATATATATATATATATATATATATATATATATATAAAGGGTAATTGTATTAATTTTTCAAAAAATGGATGGCATGACTTAAATGCCTACCACTTCTACATGACATTTAGCAGCCCAGCAACTCAAATAAACTCCGTAGACAATAAAGACTAGGACAACCACAGTGCATCAAGTTCCTTTTATAGGATGTGAACTCGCTTAAACTGTTGGTGTAGCATTTTGCTTCTTTCTTCGGGCTCTATTTTCCTAAGGGGGCTGCTTTCTTGAAGCAGGTGAAGCCATTTCTTGTTAAGCCTAGTGAGATTATCTGACTCCAATGTCGCTTCATCATATGTGGTAGCATATTGTTATGCCTCGCTCCCAGAATATGGTTGCAGAAGCATAGAATTCATGTGCCCCAAAGAAAACAAAATGCAAATAAGCGCATCCCTATTCGCTGTAAATTGCAAGCGCTAAACATCACAACCAAGTTGGAGCATCCCAAAATAGCAGAAACTTTCATTACTATTCATTACAAATCTATTACATAAAGTGGATCTCATTGATATTCATGTTTACATAGAAAAATCTACTACTAAGATCCTATTATAACTATCCAAGATAGGCGCAACACTTCTGCCATGTGTATGAGCTGCTGGCAGCATATGCGTATCACTTTGAGCATATGTTGGTAGTATGAACAACCTTGACCTTGTATTCCGCCATATGGATCAGTCGCTGACAACCGGTGCAACATTTCTGTAATTGGACGAGGCACTGGTTGAACAGAGTTTGGATTGGCAATCAATTCAAATCCTGTAATCAACATCTTGGCACTTGACATTATCTCAGGGAAAAACACAGCTAGTATGTGTAGGTCCTAAAAATCAAGTTGCACCCATCAAAAAAGCAATAAAAATCAAATTGCGTACCCTTCAAATGAACTGCACAGGAGACAGACTGCGCAACAAATCAACTGTGCGAGGCCGAATCGCGCTAACATCCAGGCGCGCTAGGCTGACGTGGCAACGTCATCATTACCTGACAAAAATCCGATCTTCTGACAGCTGACATCCCAATAAACGAGGAGTCCTTTCATTTCTTGTGCAGCACAGCGCTCGAGGATAGCTGTACAGCCAGCGAATCTGCTAGTCCAACCGAAGCGCAGTCGGCTATATCCTCTTCAGCACAGTTCGATCCCAGCGCAGTCTGAAGCTAGCGCAGTTCAAGTGGCGCAATCCATCAAGATAACTGACATTTTATACGTGGCCTACATGCCATCAATTGCTCACCACGTGGCAACCGTCTGTACACGACCATGTGCATTTCAATCAAACAATGCCATACGTCTAATACAATTGAACCATGATCGAGTAACTGCCAGCGCGGTTTGCTGTTTGCGCAATCCAATGCCTGCACAATCTAGCCTGTGCAATCCAGAAATAACTACTAATTAGTTATTTGTCAGAACTCTATAAATAGAGTTTCAAGTCCTTCATTATCAAGATCAGATCATTCAAGATCATCAGAGAGATCAGAAGTTCTTGCCCAAGTGCTGCTGCATTCTTCAGAGGTTATCGTCTTCAAAGTTCATATCTTCCAAGGGATAAAGCGATCGTCTTCAGATCGGATTCCTATAGTTGTACTTTTCCAGAATTCAATTGTAATCTTCTTATAAAGTTTGTGAAATAAAAATAACTTTTTGTTTTTTGCAAACAAAATGGCGACTCTGCTGGGGACGACTTTCTCCTCCGACGAGGAAGTGACAACTCAATGTGACGTTGCGTCTATCTGAAAGACGCATAAGACGCTGGTTGTGAAGGTCAACCAGACTGCCTACGAGGCGATGATCAACTCCGGGGCTACTCGTCGTACTGCAACCTCTGCCAAGAGCAAGGTTCATTCAGTGTGGACTCCAAAGTCCTCTGTGCAGTCCTCTGCGTAGTCCTATGCGCAATCATCTGCGCAACCTGCTGCCTTTGCTGCTAAGGAGCCACTGTCCACTTCTTCTCCTGCGCAAAACACCACCCACGCTACCAAAGCACAAGCCAGAGCTCCTGCGCAGTGTACTGCTCCTCTTGCTGCCGCGCAAGCCACTTTCTATGCTGCTATGGCAAAGTCCAAGACTCCTCTCCCTCTAGCGCAGTTGGTGACCTCCTTCCCTCCTGTGCAATCCACTGAAGCTAGAACTCCTGCTGTGCAAACTACAGTTTCTGTGGCCAAAAGGCTATCTGTCAAAGTTCCTCAGGCGCAATCAACCCTGGCGCAAGCTGTTCCAGCACAATCTAAAAGGGATATCCTTTTGGCTAATCTTCTTTCTTCTCACAGCAAGGGGAAAGACTCAGCTTCTCTTCCCAAGCACCCTATTGCTCTAGCGCAATCCACTGGGGGTAGTCTGTTGACTATTCCTCCTCCTCCTCAGCACAAAAGGAAAGGCCTGTTGGTCTTTTCTCAAACTTCCCCGTTCTACGACTTGGAAGACAACAGAGGGAAACGCTTTTTAGCCAACCCTTCTTCATAAAACAAGGAAAAAGGTCCTTTGGTCTTTTTTCAGTCTTCTCTGGTTTTTACCATAGAAGATCAATCTGAACGTGCCTCGGCACCAATCAGTACAAGAACTCTCTCAAACAAGAGTTCTTCTTTTCTTGCTAAAAAGAAATGTACTGATCAAAGAGGTATTCTGTCTACTCCAGTAGCGAAACTCCAAGATCTCCCAACTCTCCAGATATCCCGCTCACAGCAAGAAAAATTACTGGTATCTCAGACAGAAACCCCTTGGGGTGAGTTTGCTGATCTACGGGATTATCTCAATAGACCTCGGTCTATATTAACTTCGGCGAAATGCAAGCAGCCAATGCCGAAGATGAACCTGCATCAGAGGCAAACTTCCAGGATGAAAAATCCTGATACCTATGCTAATGAAGTGAGTACTTCCTTGTATACTCATGGGATAAAACATCTGAAGAACCGGAGCCATGTTCTGAATGTGGTCAAAGAACATATCCCTCAGACTTCTTCTCGTCCCGTCATTGTTCCTGATCTCCGAGAGCACCTCAAAAAAAAGAGGGACAATATCTCGACACCTCCAGTTCAACCACTTGAACACCATTGTAATCACAAGGTTGTCATCCAGTGCTGTTGCCAGACAACAAAATGATCTGTCTTCGATCGTCTGAATTTTACAACTTCTGAACCAATGTCAGAAGATGAAGACGAAGTGTTGTATGCTTCCGTCAACATGGCTTCTCAAGACACTGGGGGTAGAAAGTGCTCCAAACACGGCAGGTCCCGTAAGACTAGTCAACGATATCTGGATTTACTCTAAGAATCCTCTGAAGGAGTATTTCAACACACCAGATCACGAAACCGAGACACAATCGGTCAAAGAAATCTTCTCCATGATCCTTCTGGTCATCTTCCTACTTCCCATTCAGGAGATGATTCCTTCTCTGATTATGATGCATACAATGAAAGCTCAGAACAGACAATGTCTTCTACTGTACCTAGAGAAGTGACAGTATACGTTGTCACTGAAGACCCAGATACTTCTAGTTCGGTAAATCAAGAACAACGAATAGCTATACTGGAGGATAAGCTGAAGACCATGGCTGAAATGGTCACAAGTATGCAATCTATCATCGTGGCCCAACATACAGTACCGCCGACTATACCTGCTGCAAATCCAGAAATTATAGCATCGTCGGTGCCTGTCAATACAGGGCTGGGGGTAGTATCTCCTCAAATATCCCCTGTACAAATTCAACCTACACCCAGTCAGTCAAGAGCCGGGGGTAGTACTAATCACTCTGTTCCTCCCCCTAACACTATAATTCAGCCTGCTCCTTCTACATCATCGGAGGATGCTAATGAAGCTGTCAAACTCTTGCACACTCAATTCGAGGCTTTTAAAGAGAAGGATAATTTACAAAGATTGGGGATCAAACAACCCTATCCGGTTGAATGGAAGGAAGTCCCATTCCCTCCAAAGTATAAGATACCCACAATTTTGCTGTTTGACGGCAGCACTTCTCCGAGTCAGTTCATTAACCACTTTGAGATAATGACTGTTCAACTTAAGCCAAATGACGCTCTTCTTACCAGGGTATTCGTCGGCTGTTTAGCCGGTGTAGCATACGATTGGTATAGAAGCTTGCCTGATGGCTGTATCATTTCTTTCTCGGGTCTTAAACAAATCTTCTTGGAATGATTCTATGAAGGAATCATGACTATGTCGGCCCTCAACAAGATTAAACAAAGACATAATGAAACCGCTGAGAGTTTCATTGAAAGATTTCGTCGAGAAGCATTAAAGATGCCTCCTGGAACTCCTGCCGCTGTTACTATAGATACTTGCAAGGCAAATCTTTTGCCTATTATCAACATATGGACGGGGTCAACTCAATTTCAAGACTGGCCATCATTCATTGTCAATGCTAAAGCAGCTGAAGTTAGCGCTGACAAGTTCAAGCAGTTGGGGGTACATATGTCTAACCCCGACCGCGATGAACACCCTATATCTAATAGCGGTAATCGCCAGAACAACCGTAAGGGTAAAGAGACTCTGAACATCAATTTGAAGAACAAAGAATCTCTGGCTGTCAATGTGGCTCCACCTACGTTACTCCTACTCCTTCTGCCCCTCCACCAAGAGAACCTCGTCCGAAAGTAGATTACTCCTTTGACGAAAATGACACCGTGAGCATCTTTGATTGCTTAATCAAAAGCAACAAGCTCCAACTCCCAGACCCGAAGAAGCCCGACGAGGTCGGTAAGACTGATCATCCCAAATATTGTGTTTATCACAGGTTTATTGGGCATCCCACTCGAGCATGTTACGTGCTCAAAGGCAAAATTCAAGAGCTAGTCAACGCTGGTGTTGTCATTCTTCAACAAGATGAGAAGACTGTTACTGCGAACATGGTCTCAGTAAAGTTCGGTAACTTCCCTCCACAGATGGTACCGCATGGTGTCATCCCTATCCCTAAGGACACTCTCGAGATCAAGAATCTCCCTCCTCCACGAAGTGAAGGTCTCGTCCCCTTATCCATTGATAATGGCGAGATTATGTGGATCCACCCGGACCTTGTTGCTGACTTCGAGGCTCCTTCTAAACAAAAAGATCGCTCCAAGAGTAGAACAAAGATCTGCAATATGGTGTCTTTTGACCCCATAGTTGAAGAGGAAATCCTGCTGGACACCAGGTCAGAGAAAGCCTACCTACAGAAAGTTCCTGAAAATCAAAAAAAACCCTTCTTCTTCTTCCGAGTCTGCTCCAGTGCAACCTGTCTCTGCTGAGGACATCCCTTCTGCATCCTCATCGGTTGTAGAACCTACTCCTCCCAAGCCGACGGTAGCCGATAAAGGCAAACAACAAGTTCGCTTCGACAAACCTTTGAAGAAGTCATCTCCTTCTGGACTTGAGAACCCATATAAATTTGATATCTTGGCCCAACTAGCCAATACACCGACCAGGCTGTCGATCTTCGAGCTCTTGTGCCTCTCCAAAGAGACTCAAAAAACTCTGAGTGAAGCTCTAATGCAGGCAGAAACTTGCCTAACCCTTCTAAAGAAGCCAAAAGCAGAGCCTGTTTCTTGCCTCCATTGTCACAGTGTGTTGAAGTTAATTCCAAACATTACCTTTACACATGATGATATGCTGATGGAAGACAATAGGCATGACCGTCCTCTATACTATACAGGATATGTCAACTCGAAGAAAGTCGATCGTATTCTGATAGATCTAGGATCAGTACTCAGCATCATGCCAAAAACAATGCTAGATGCACTGAAGATCCCAGTACATAGTCTTTCTGGTACAATCACCACCATATTGGGGTTTAATCAGGGAAGAAGTGAGCCTCTGGACAAGATTCACCTAAAACTCCAAATAGGCAATCTTCGCACAAAGGTGACCTTCTACATTATAGACAACCATGGTTGCTCTTACAATACTCTTTTGGGGAGACCATTCTTGCACGAACACAACATTGTTCCTTCAACTCTCTATCAATATTTCAAATACGTTGATGATAAAGTTCAAAAAGAGGTTGCGGATCTCTATCCTTTCAAAGGCGTCGAAGCATATTGTAACGATGCTCACATGTATAAGGATGAATTCATGAAGGTAATACTGGCTCTGGACACTGAAGAAGAACAAGAAGCAGTTCCCAATGACACCCTCATCATACCTGTTAAAGGGCGTATTTCTTATCCTTAATCCTCTAAACCATTGGCTATTCACTTGCTAGTCCGGAAGCAATCAACCGATGGTGGTCAAGATCAAAGAGAGCTCACCTCTTCTAAGCCGCTTGTTATCGACCTCCGTTATAACAAGGATCAAATGGAGCTCACCTCTTCTGAGCCGCTTGTTATCGACCTCCATCGTAACAAGTCCAATCCTCCTTCACGTTCTTCTTCTCCCCCTTTTGTAATCAATCTGACCAAGCATGCTAAGGTTAAAGGTCCTGTTATAAATACAAATGTACAAATCAATAAAAAGTATCTCCTTTCCAGTATACTGATGTCATTTATCATGCTAAGTGCTATTTGGATATGTTAAATAGCTTTCAGTCATTTATAATGGGAGTTGTACAGTCTTTTCAGACAGAGGTCTTACTCGAACACCCAGATGATTCATACTTTGTTGTCCCTTCTCGAAAAAGAGGCGAGAGTCCAATACTTTTTAGTAAAGGACCAGAACAAAAATTTAGCTATACGGATGATAGCAAAAATAACGATATGTGACATCTCCAGCTTCGTCGTTATAGTCAACAATCAAAAGACATCATCCGAAAGATAGGTTATGACTTCAAGAATGGCCTCAACTACGGTAAAGGTAGAAGAACTCCTATCCGTACGGTTGTTCCAAAAGGAAAATCAGAGATGTACTACAGCAGGACAAAAAAAGGTCTTGGATATACTTCACCTCCAGTCTTATCTCCAGCAGTCTCCAAGTCCGATAGTGAGGAGCGCTCTAACTCTTCTGATTCCAGATCATGGGACTCTGACACTAGCATTGGTCAGGTTCATCGGCTGATCGTATCTTCTAACATGGTCTCTGCCGAACTTCCAGAAGACTATGGCGAAGATATCGAAGAAAGTCCTGAAACAGATCCTTGGGCTCAACGAATGGATACCCAATGGGAACTCTGATTCGAACAACGGGAACCTCCTACTGAAGATCAATTGGTTCAAATTGACGTATGAGAAAGCGGGTCGCCTCGTCCAATATTCATCAGCAAGAACCTTCCAGAGGCCGATAAGCAAGAATTAATTCTTCTTATTCGAGAATATATTGATGTCTTTGCTTGGAGTTATAAAGATATGCCAGGTTTAGATCCCAAAGTTGCTACTCATAAATTGAATATCTTGCCTAATAAAAGCCAGTCAAACAACATCAAAGGCGATTCAAGCCAGAAATAATGGACGCTATTGATGATGAAGTCAAAAAGCTTATAGCTTGTGGCTTTATTCGAGAAGAACAATATCCAGATTGGGTAGCCAATGTTGTCCCAGTCTTGAAGAAAACTGGTAAAGTTCGAGTTTGCATCGACTTCCTGGATCTTAATGAAGCCTGTCCAAAAGATGAGTTTCCTCTCCCTATCACAGATGTCATGATCGCCAATACTTGTGGGTTCGAGCGAATATCCTTCATGGATGGATTCTCCGGATACAATTAGATTCGGATGAATCCTGAAGATGAAAAACATACTTCTTTCCGTACTCTTCGCGGAGTCTACTGCTATACCGTAATGCCATTTGGTCTCAAGAATACGTGTACAACTTACCAACGAGCTATGAGTACCATCTTTCGAGATCATCTTCGTAAGACTGTTGAATGTTATGTCGACGATATTGCCGTCAAGAGTCGTCTAAAGGAAGATCACATCCAAGACTTAAGAACAATCTTCAATCTGATGTGCCAACATTAACTCAAAATGAATCCCACCAAGTCATTCTTGGGTGTCTCTAGTGGTAAATTTCTCGGCTTCGTCATTACCTCTAAGGGTATACACGTGGATCCCGAGAAGATCAAAGCCATTCAAGAGATGCGTCCTCCACGCAACCTAAAAGAGCTACGAGGATTCCAAGGTCGACTTGCGTACATCAGGAGGTTTATTTCGAATCTGTTTGGACGCTGCAGACCATTTACTCAGCTAATGAAGAAGGGTGTATCTTTCATTTGGACCGAAGAATGTCAATAAGCATTCGATGACATAAAGCAATATCTCATGAACCCACTAGTCTTGGTGCCACTGATCTCGGGCATACCATTCTTAATGTATGTCCGTGCTATGGATTATTCATTGGGTGCTTTACTTGCCCAAAAGAACAAAGAAGGTCATAAACATGCCATCTACTATCTCAGTCGTACTATGATTGGTGCCGAACACCGTTATAGTCCGGTCAAAAAAGAATGCTTAGCTCTTATGTTTGCTGTTCAAAAGATAATGCATTACATCATTGGACAAACTATTCGTGTCATATCCCAAGTTAATCCTTTTCGAGTATTAATGAAGATGCCTAGCACACTCAATTCTCGGTTAGCTATATGGGCCATTTTGCTAGCCCAATATGACATGGTTTATGTTCCACAAAAGTCTGTCAAAGGTCAAGCACTGGCTGACTTTTTAGCTGCTCATCCTATACCGGAGACATCCAAACTCTATGATGAGATTCCAGACGAGACATTGGAATCAAATATGATCTCCGAAGAATTTCCTACTTGGCGTCTGTTCTTCGACGGTGCATCCAGGATCGGATCAAATGGTACCATTGTCGCAGGAGTTGGGGTTGTTCTTGTTTCTCCAGACGGGTCAACTATCCAAAGAGCCTACTCCCTGGATGAACCTTGCTCTAACAACGTAGCAGAATACAATGCTCTACTCATTGGACTTTAGTTAGCTAAACAACTGGACGTCGAATATCTTGAAGTTTATGGTGACTCCAAGCTGGTTGTTAACCAGGTTAGAGGAACCTATGAAGTTCGTCATCAAGATCTAGTGCCTTATCATGAAGCGGCCATCAGCATGGCTACATCATTCAAAGCCTTCTTCATCAAATATGTTCGTCGAGCTTGCAATACTAAAGCAGATGCTTTGGCCAATCTTGCAGCAGTCTTAGCCATCCCTATCAAAAGACAGCAGGTGGTGGTTGTCTCTAATCGGGAATTGTTCTGCATCGAAAACAATCGTAATATTGAGTTCAGTAATCTTATTGAAGCCAATGTTATCAGTGAAGATTGGAGAGCTCCCTTCATCGATTTTGTGGTCCATGATATACTTCTTGAAGACCCCAAGGAGGCTACGAGTATTCGTCGATGATCTCTCCGGTTCTACTATAATCAGACCACCAAGACTCTCTATCGACGGACTTATGATGGTCTTCTCTTACGCTGTCGTGCTAGTGATGAAGCGAAGCAAGTATTGTGTGAAGCTCACGATGGCATTTGCGGAGCACATCAACCCAGTCCTAAACTACAAGATCGTATCCGACGCATGGGCTACTAGTGGCCCTCCATGGTATATGATGCCATCGAATATGCAAGAAAGTGTCGAGCCTGTCAAATCCATACAGATTTTATCCATCAACCGTCGGAATTCCTTCATCCAACTGCTGCTTCTTGGCCTTTCGAAGCTTGGGGTATGGATATTATAGGTCCCATCAATCCTCCTTCTTTTAAGGGACATCGGTTTATACTCGCCATAACAGACTACTTCTCCAAATGGGCTGAAGCTATACCTCTGGCTGAAGTCAAAACTAGCAGCGTCATCAACTTCGTCAAACACCATGTCATCTATAGATTTGGTGTACCTCGACGAATCATTCATGACAACGGACCTCAGTTCATCAGTCAAAAGTTCACCAGGTTTTGTGACGATCATCGGATTAACAATGTCGCTTCGATGGCTTACAATCCTGCTGCTAATGGCTTGGCTGAAGCCTTCAACAAAACTATTATCAAACTCCTTAAGAAGTTTGTATCTACTAACAAACAGAATTGGACTGAGAAACTCGGAAAATGTCTATGGGCCTATCGTACTACGGTCCGCAACCCCACAGGCTGTACACCTTTCTCTTTAGTG
This sequence comes from Iris pallida, assembly GCA_029216955.1. Classification (NCBI taxonomy): domain Eukaryota; kingdom Viridiplantae; phylum Streptophyta; class Magnoliopsida; order Asparagales; family Iridaceae; genus Iris; species Iris pallida. The sequence goes on along the minus strand of JANAVB010023996.1, from coordinate 8,343,929 downwards.
TATGGCTGTGAAGCAGTTCTACCCCTGGAACTTCAAATTATGTCCTTAAGGATTTTCATCGCTAATGAGCTGACAACGGAGAACAACGATATTCTTCGACTTCATGAATTGGAGGCGCTTGACAAAAAGCGGCTATTTGCTCAACAGCATATTGAGTTATACCAAGCTCGCATCTCGAAGACTTTCAACCGCAAAGTTAAAGTCAGAGCCTTTCAGTAAGAAGAGCTCGTTCTAACAGTCAGACGTCCCATGACTATGACTCACATGAGCAAGGCAAGTTCGATGCAAAATGGGAAGGGCCTTACATTGTGAGCAAAGTCTTTTCAAATGGAGCCTATCAAATCTCAGAGTTGGACGATCGAGTTGCTATGATGCCTATCAATGGCAAATTCCTTAAGAAATACTATGTATGAATGTAACAAGGATTTCATATAAATACAACAAGACAGTGCATAAATAAAGTTTGATTTTATTTCATCATGAATGACGTTACATAATATCAGGGACGAGAATCACTATCGTCCTTTTTATAGACAGGACGAGGACCAATGCCGTCCTTCTCAAAAATAAAGTCAGCAAAAGAGCCGAGAACATCCTTGCCCGATTTCACCAGAAACGCGCAAGCGACCATCCTCATGGCCTCCTCTTCTTCAGTCTTCCCTGGTTCAACCAAGAAGTCTAGGATATCCCGTGGTGGCTGGGGTGCAGATGAACCTTCGCCTGCCTCCGTCTGCTTTGGCTGGGTCGGTTCGGCAGGACGTTCTTCAGTGCCCGCTTCAACCTTCGGGGCGATCTCAGCCTTCTTGGATGTATCTCCAGACGACATCTTTATGTTGAAAAGTGAAGGTGATCATTCCATCTAATTTTCTGTTCTATTTATAGACAGAGATTCATGAAACAACGAAGCGACATATTCATCCGACGGTTCGCCCGTTCATTACATTCATTCGACGGTTCGCCCGTTCATTACATTCGTCCAACGGTTCGTCCGTTCATTACATTCATCCGACGGTTCGCCCGTTCATTACTTTCGTCCGACGGTTCGTCCGTTCATTACATTCATCCGACGGTTCGCCCGTTCGTCCCATTCATCCGACGGTTCACCCGTTCATCTCATTCATTCAACGGTTCACCCGTTCATCCATTCATCCGACGGTTCACCCATTCATCCATTCATCCGACGGATCACCCGTTCATTCAATTCCTCTGACGGTTCATCCGTTCATTCCAACGATTCATTTCGTTCATACATTTTGACGATTCATCCGTTCACTCATATCAGCAACTTGTCATGTATTTGTTACCTTTGATTAAGTTGTCTACCGAAATAATAATATTCAACAAATTATATTCTGCTATGTCCACATTACCTCTGAGCAGATATAATGAATATAATTATTTTCTATACCAAGAAATATATCATGTCCCGGACCTTTGAATATATTTTCTATCGCTATTATTTATATCCGAATGAGATATGCAATAAATAATAGAGCCACAAAGAGAATGTCTTTTTATTGATCAAAATTAAAAGGCATTACAAAAAGACATGTCACAAAACAGAAGATACAAAAAATCTTCCTATTCAGCTGGTGGGGTCATCAAACTTGCCATATGCTGCTTTAAAGTTTGAAGTCGCTCCTCCCGAGAATCCATCACCCGCCTTCTAGCTTCCTCCATTCCAGATTTATCATCAAAAGTCGGCAAGGTTTTTAGTCGGCGGAAGATTTTAGCTTAATGAGTCCTGACATACTCATTTCTTTCGTGGGTCAGAATGTCCAGTTACTGGACTGCAGCTTGATGTTAAGTGGTCTCTTCTTCCAGAGCAAGTTGAACAATTCTCAACTCTTCTTGAAGTCGATCGAACTCTGCTTTCAGCTCGACAACTTTCTTTTCCTTCTCCCCAGCAACAGATGCTATTATTTCCATCTGGGAGTTATACTCTGAAGACTTGGTAGCAAAAGTGTCCAAGAAAACTTGGAAATCAGTTTTCGTAACTGCAGCCTCTCGAGACATCCTCTCAAACTCAGCATGTACCAAGGGTTCCACCTCCCCCCGATTATGATCTTTGTAGATCTTAACTGATTCCTCCAGCTCATCCAGTATGTGTTCAAGATAAACAGCTTGAGCTTCGTCACCTTGATTTCGGATGGCACTGATCAGATAAGAGGTTGGACCTCTAACAGTGATAAAACCAACATCTTCTTTCTCCATTACCCTTTCTACTAAGGGTCCTAATGAATTGAAGAAGAGGTTGGTGAAGGAGCCAATTATAAATCTGTTAGTAGCTATTGCATCGGGTGTAGCAGCTACTCCCATGGACGTTGAAGTAGCAGGTGCCTGCACAGGCGAAAGTTCGGCAGCATGAACTGTAGTCTCTTTGGACAAGGAAGCCATGGTAGAGCTGGTTGCTCCTCCCAGATATTCCTCTGCGAAATCAAATAAACCCTATCAGTTTGCTGTCATTAGCAACTATCAAAAAGGATCAAAAGTAAGGGCAATCTTACCATTGCTGGGTCCAGTGACAAGTTTGTCATCTGCTGGCATGGATTGTAGCCTCGCAGAAGTAGCTTCAGACATTACTGCCCGGCTACTACCCGCTTCAGAGCCGCCTGATAAATGACGGCTACTGCTGGCTATCGCCTTTATTTGTACTATATCAGTGCATATTGGAGGAATCGGAGAAAGTTGAATTTCTGCATGGATAAAAATTAAGATGTCAGCCATTTAATCTATAAAAAAGGGTATTAATATCAGTCAATATCAATACCTCCTTGATGAGTGACAGTAGTTTCCTCTGGTGCTACTTCTTTAATCACATTCTTCTCTGGAGATGCATGTACATATACATCCTCTTCTGGATTTAGAGTGTCATCAACAGCCTCTGCTGATGTATCTTCATCACTTGCACTCTCTTCTCGTGCTTCTTCACTATCAGTTGCAGCAATTGGATCTACATCATCGTGGAAGCCAAAGTCAAAATCTTCCAGTGCCTCAATCACTAACTGATCTTCTTCGGCACGTAGTGATCGAGGAGAAGCTGGAAGGTGGGCGGTTTCTGTTGCAAGTGTTGGAGATTGCAGTGCTTCGAGAGATGGTTCTGGATCATTTGACTTCGCAGCCTCATCTGCTGTTTTTGCGATTTTCTCCCTGGTCTCTACAACCTCGTCCCTCTTCTCTGGACTGAAAGCTTCCTGCCTGGGTTCAAGGGCAGGTGTAGGAGACGACATCATGACTCCGGCGACTGCACAGGTCACGACCGATGATAGGATAGGTCTTGGAGGAGTGGCCACTTTCCTTCTGAAAACTATTTTCTTTCTGCATAAAGGTCTCTCTGGACTCTCTACATCTACTTGTCTTTGAAGAGAGGTCGGAGTCGTCACCTCTTCTCTCTGAGTCGACTCAGCATGCTGTCGAGATTGCGACCGGGTAGTGACCCTTTCTGAGGATTCTAAGATAATTTTCCTCTTAGAAACTGGAGAAGAAGGTTTTTCCGCCTTCCTCTTCTTCCTCTTCTTGATTGGAGATCTGACAACCTTTAAGGAGACGCGCAGCGGCTCGTTGACTTCTTCAGGAAAGTTGGCTTCCCTCGAAGCTTCCAACAGTGCATCAACTGGCTCATCCTCTTCATCATTACCAGGAGCCAACACAATAGATGCTCCTTTTTTTAATCGTGTTGCTGTCGCAAAGCTATATGCTAATTTGAAATTCTCAGCAAAGGTATTCGCTGAGGTGTAGAAGAGCGAATAAGTATATAGCATGCGAGGACCATGATCGCTCTTTAGCGGCATCGAGAACGTCGTCCTCGTATCCCGAGCATTATAGTAAGCCCAAGCCTGGGCTCCATCGATCAGATAACCTTTTCCCTGTAGACACGTTATGGTGTTGCCTACGTGGAATTGGTCATAGCCGAATTGGCGTGCAAAACGGCTATGGAGATAAGGCTCCAGATAGCATTCATCTTCAAACCGGTACACCAAGTGAGTGGCCGGATCATCTTCAACCAGTCAAAAGTTGTGTGGCCAAGAGGCTGTGCCCTCCCAGAGTCGACAAGGTTGGTAGACATATGCTCGTAGCCAGCTGGATGGGGAACACAATAGAAGTTCCATCCCTTTCCGAGATTCAGAGCACGCCTGCAATATCTTAAAGTGGTATATATCCACTTGCTTTTGGAGAATCTCCTCAAGAAGCTGCCGCTCACCGCCCCCATATCGGGGTTTATCAGTGAAGGATAGTACAGAAGCAGCCATCCGAACAGATATGTGTATGGTAGCTCCAGCCGAGGAAAGCTTCCTTTCTCGCCCTTTCCTCGAAGCATTTGATCGACAAAAAGGCGGAGGCCAGCATTCACTCTGCAAGTCATCGCTGACAATAGATCCATCCGATAGTCGAATACTAAGCGGACAGCAGCAAATAGTACACCTCGATGAAAGCGATCGACGGCGTTGGCTCCAGAAACGACGTATCTTCGAAGCCAATAAGTGAGAAAACCCGCCAGTTGGGCTTCCTTCGACATGGGCCTGTAGCCCAGCCTCATGTAGCTTTCAATAATGTCTCCTTCCTTGAAAGAAGGACATTGGAGATCATCCTTGATCTTGATATCCATATCTTTGTTCTCTTCCATCACCCTATCACTTTGCTGTGGCTAAGTGGTCTGAAGAAGGTGGGTTTGCAGTTATCGTGCTCCTTGGTCTTCTTCTCAATGATATGGTTGAGAAAGAGATACGACAACCATTTGGTTGAGTAGCAGGTGCCGGATGTACCACTCTTGTAGTACAAGGAACAGATCTTGTAGTGGCATAGCAGCTCTTCGAAGACAGCTACCATGTCAGCATTCACTTGGCGTAATTTTTCCAACTCATCATTGGTCGGGACAAATTCTTCATAGGGGAAATCCCCCATTGGCAGGCTGGAGATGTACTTCATCTCGTGTAAAGCCAATCCGATCTCTCCGCATGGTGTCATAAAAGTCCCCGTTCTGTAGTTGTATCTCTCCGCCAATGCAAGAAATAGATGCGAATTAGGCGGGAAACCATAAACGGTGGCGTACACCGCTTGGTACAGCTCAATCTCCTTAAGCCGGTCTTCAAATTGAGCCAATATCCAATTGGCTATGCAGATCCATCTTTTGTTATCCGGATTCACAAGACTTGTCAATCAAATATCTTGGTCTGGATACCTTCCCTCAACCTTCGCAAACTCATTTGCGAATATCGGAGTTCTAACTGGTAGCAGCAGGAAAGAGTTTTTTGGTGGAATGCAACCGGGTTTCAGTCCTCTGAGTAGGGAGCTGTGACGTTCAGAGAAACTGTAGAACATGTCTTTGCTGTTCGGCCCCTTCTTCACACAGATATTCCCCGTTCGGGCTTGCTGAAGTGGAGTTATATCCCATTCCATCCTTCTGGGATAGCTCGCAAAAGCATAGCGAGACAGCGGAAGACATCTGGAAATCTCCGGTAGAAGTATCATCTTCTCGTCTCTTTGAAAAAGTCTCTGTTCCATGCGAGGTCTAGGCTGAAAGTTCTTGTTAAAAGCCTTACCAAACAGGAACAACGGCTTCTTATGAGTAACTGTGTCTGCAGTTTGGAGTGGCTGCCCGTTCATCAAACATAGCAGAGTTTCATTATCTTGTGCCATCAGGATGGCTTGCCGAGATGACGACAAGGCATATTGAGGATATGTCACATGGGAAAGATCCTCCTTGAACTCAGGTTCAACCAAAGATCCTGCAAAGACCTCATAATTGGGATCTTCCCTGAGGTTAACTGCATCAAATAAAGAGATAAAGATCAGTACATGCAAAATAATAAAGTTTCTTTGAAAAGAGTTCATCAAATTGTGCTATGTGCAAAGCATCAGATTGCGCCAATGCAGCCCACATGCGCAAAGTATCCAATTGCGCCAACACATCCACTTGCGTAAGACATCAGGTTGTGCTAACCCACTTGCGCAAGGCATCAGTTTGTGCTGGCTCAACCGACTTGCGCAAATCGATGGATTGCGCCGAACATCTTCTAGCGCTTTCCAACCGATTATGCAAGAATATAGTTTTCATAAAAATGAAAACTATTGTGTGTTCAACCAAAACCCTAAACAGGGCGGCGCAATACCATCAATCTCTAAAAAGAGAAAGGTATGAAGGTTCGAAAATGTCAAGAACCCTAAAAAGGGTTTCGATCGAGTTTGTCATCTACCTTACAGCGCTGGGTGGCCAATTTCATGACGAGAGATTCAGGACGCAACTCGAGTCGAAGGCTCGGCGGGGGCTTTGCCCTTCTCGGTAGCAGTTCGCTTAGGAGCCATTAACGTCGACGGCGAGAGGAAGGAGAAGTAGTCGGAGTAGGAGGGAAGCTTCTATCTCTTCAGAAAATCAGAAGCAAGTAAAGGTTGACAGAATGAGAATGGAAACTATTTATAGTTTTCAGAAGTGTAACAGTCACCTCAGATTGTGCCACAAAAGTCGGAGCTGATTCCTCCAAACGCGCAGTCAAAGCGCCTCTTACGCAACTTGATTTTAAATTCAAAATTCAAATTATTTCAAAACTTTGAATATTTTCAAATTTTGAAAATTTTGAAGGGGGTCTTGTAGGTCCTAAAAATCAAGTTGCACCCATCAAAAAAGTAATAAAAATCAAATTGCACACCCTTCAAATGAACTGCGCAGGAGACAGACTGCGGAACAAATCAACTGCGCGAGGCCGAACCGCGCTAAGATCCAGGTGCGCTAGGCTGACGTGGCAACGTCATCATTACCTGACAAAAATTCGATCTTCTGACAGCTGACAGCCCGATAAATGAGGAGTCCTTTCGTTTCTTGTACAGCACAGCGCTCGAGGATAGCTGTACAGCCAGCGCAATCTGCCAGCCCAACCGAAGCGCAGTCTGCTAGATCCTCTTCAGCGCAGTTCGATCCCAGCGCAGTCTGAAGCTAGCGCAGTTCAAGTGGCACAATCCATCAAGATAACTGACATTTTATACGTGGCCTACATGCCATCAATTGCTCACCACGTAGCAACCGTCTGTATACGACCATGCGCATTTCAATCAAACAATGTCACGCGTCTAATACATTGAGCCACGATCGAGTAACTGCCAGCGCAGTTCGCTGTTTGTGCAATCCAATGCCTGCGCAATCCAGCCTGCGCAATCCAAAAATAACTACTAATTTTTTATTTTCCAGAACTCTATAAATAGAGTTTCAAGTCCTTCATTATCAAGATCAGATCATTCAAGATCATCAGAGAGATTAGGAGTTCTTGCCTAAGTGCTGCTGCATTCTTCAGAGGTTATCGTCTTCAAAGTTCACATCGTCCAAGGGATAAAGCGATCGTCTTCAGATCGGATTCCTATATTTGTACTTTCCCAGAATTCAATTATAATCTTTTTACAAAGTTTGTGAAATAAAAAGAACTTTTTATTTTTTGCAAACAGTATGTTGCACGAGCACGAACTACTATGTCAACAGTCGATCAGGCGCATCTCAGTTCTCTGATAGATTTCTTCATTAAAATTTTAGCTTCTTTGAACAGAGAGATCTACGACCCATAGCTGACTGACGTGCCACGAAGGAGGCTTACGACCATCAAAAAATAAGGCAATTTCGAACATGAAGACGAGTGAAATGAGAATGAATAAAATTCTTCGCTCTTGAAACCCCCTATTTATAGGTAGAAGCGTAGTCAAACTCATACGCCAAGTGACAGATAGTCAAAAAGCTCCAAAATTAGTGTGACGAATCTCAAATTAATGGCATTGAACCTGCCACCTTCGAAATTAATGTGATAAATCTCACATTAATGGCAATGAACCTGCTACCTCGATTTTTACCAAGTTCGATCAAAAGTCAGCATTTCGAGCCCCACGCTCCACGAAGTGGTCACGCTTTAGGAAAGTTGATCAGATTCAATGCACCTGCATTTAGTGCCATGATGTTACTCCATCACGGTTGCTATGCCATCAAGGTTGCTACACCATCAAGGTTTCTATGCCATCGAAGATACTATGCCTAGGCGTCCCTTTAACCAAGGGGCATTTAATGCTTATCTGACACCAAGGTCAGCTGTCAAACGATGTCTCGAGAAGAGTGCATCATTCCTCGAGCAGAGTACATACGGCAGGAGCTTAGAAACCAAAGAGCCGCTCATTCCAAAGACTATTATGCCGAGAAATTGGCGTAGGTTTGGTATAGGCGTAGCCTAAGCACATGCCACTAAAAGCCAAAAACGTTCCCTAGTTCGAGCTGACAGCTTACATAAGCATAATAATTAAAGTTTTACCAGAGATAGCGGTGCAAATGTTATGTGGATCCTTTCTGGCGTAGGGTCATCCCTACGCTAATAATTTATTTTGTTTCTACTACACATAATCTCATACACCAGGGTCAGTTTTGAACCTAAGCTTACCATAGCGTAGGAGATTTTCTCCCCTCCAACAACCCAAGATCCTTGAGCAAAGCACACGTGCCACGTGTCATTGACTCAATTCTAGTCACGAACGGGTGCCAACCACCCAAGATCTCAGCAATAAATGAATTTCAACAACTGCCACGTGTCGGCTCGTCCATAGCCCAATAATACAGTTACAACAGATCTAGTTCAAAGCGCACAACGCTTCATGTGTCGGCTCGTCCGCAGCCCAATGGTGTAGTTATAATAGATCCAGTTCAAAGCCACGCGCACAGCGCTCCTGCGTGCCAAAAACCCCTACACGTGTCACACATATGCCTATGGGTTGGTTTTCTTCCTCAACTATAAATAGAAGGATCATTCCTTCATTTCAAACACATAGAACATTCTGGGAATCAGAGCACACTTCAGAGAGCCGAATTGCCGTTTTCTTGCATCCAAACAAGAAGACTTGCAATTCTCTCTTAACCGTCATTGGCTCATCAATGGAGAAAAGGAATCAGAAGCAGTATTCGATCTCCATCGTCACACGTTCTTAGAAAAAGGATTGTACTCGAAAGATCCCATCGAGGATACAAGTTGTACTTTTTTTCGTTTATTTAAAAGTAAAAGTCTTTACTTTTTCAATGGCAAACAACCTGGCGACTTTGCTGGGGAAGACCTTCTCCAGTAATGAGAAGGTAGTGACGCAATCGGATGATAACAAGCTCGGATTCTCCCAAAAGATGTTGGTCGTGCGGTTCAACCATCAAGCTTATGAGGACTTTCTCTCAGAAGACAACACGAGTCATTCGAAGCAGCTTCCAAAGTTGAAGAAGACTCGCCAAGTGTGGGTGCTTAAAGCCACTGCGTCGTGCACCAACACCAAAGAGACTGTGTCCTATGTAAATCCCCTAAAATTTTACTATAGATTTTTTTATTTTATTTTGGTATTTGTACATCGAGTACAAATACGTATATACAAAATATTTATTTATATACAAAAGTTTTATTATAGATTATTATACAAAAAATAAAAAATCAAACTAATACAAGGTAAACATTTTATCTTATTTATAAAATGTTTCGCACTAAATTTTGTCAAGATTTATTTTATTAGTATATAAATATAGGTACCAATTTCAAAAATAATATTTATGTAAATGTACATTAATTTGTTTAGATAGCAACGAATATTATTTAAATTATTTTGAAGATATTAAATATTATTTTAAATTATTAGTGTGATTGATTATTGATTAGATTTATCTAGTTTTAAAATTTATTGATTTAACTTTCCTGATAAGTATCAAATATGGCTAAAATTATTTTGATAATATTAACTATTAAGTTGAACTTTTATTCAATATTTGATTAAGATTACATTGATTTAAAATTTACTTGCTTTTGAATGATTGGATATTATTGACACTACTTTGATAATATTAATATTATTATTGATAACATCATTAATTAGTATTGTGAACTATTATTGATTATGATTAAGATCCGATTAATCTACTTTAGACATTACATATTATTTTAAATTATTGGTATATGATTATTTAATATTGCTTTGAATCAATTATTGATTTAGGATTAGATTAACTTAGTTTTGAATATTTATTGAATTATTATTGTAGCCAAATATTATATTTAGATTTGATTGATTTTGTTTTAAAATTATTGATTATTATTTTTGACCAATAAAAATCAATATGCTAAATTATTATATATAAAATTTTGGATTATAGAAATATGATTTTAAATTATGTATGGAAATTAAATATTGAATTAGATTTTAGTAATTAAGTTTTAAATATTTATTGAATTTAAATTTATGGAAATATTTGATCATTGGTTTCTTAATCCAAAAATATTTAGGAAATCTCTATCTATTTAAAGAAAGCTTTTTCCCCTCTAATCTAATCCTAATTTAATTAAGTAATAGCTACTCATTATATATACCCTTTTGAACTTATAAATATCTCTCATCTTTTCCTTCTTAAATTTCTTTCTTTTTTCATCCAAAATAGCCCAAAATTTGTCATAAATTCAGCCCCATTTTTTAAAGGCTGTAACAAATTTGAAGGGCCATAATTCATAGTTTTGGCTTCCACTTGACCTCCAATTTTTTTGTTTGAATCGTATTGAGGTTAGCTTCGATAATCTATAATTTATTTTGGCAAATACATAATCTATTTTTTTGTAAAATTATTTGAGTGTTAGTTGTCCAAAAGTTGATGCGTCGTACTTTTTTTGAGATTTTGGGAGATTCCGAACTCGGTTTTGCGATCAATTTAATGTTTCAAAAAGCTGACATGATGATCTATGGCATGTAAAAAAATTTTAAAAATTAATTTTGAACTTTAAGTTTTATTTTGGGCTAATGTTTATTTATATTATTTCGTGGTATTTAAAATAAGCTTTTGACCTAAAAATATTATTGTAATATTTTCTGTTAGCCCAATGATTATATCATATTTTTGAATATGACTAATTAATTAAGTTTAACATAATAATGTCACTAATATTCATGTAATCGCTATCATGTTGCTACTTAAACTTAGTATTGTCCTTGTTTGCCATTGATTGTAAAAAGAATAGAACAATTATCGGTGGACTGAACTTAGACTCACAATACAAACTCGCTCGTACAAAGAAAGCCTAGGGACGAAAACCTAGGTGCAGCAGACTAAGTACGATTGTTTATTTATGATTCTGGGGGGTGACGATAGAGGCTCGGGAAAGCGACGGCCGCTCTGCCTTACTCCTTGGACGATCAGTATGCAGCCTTGGCTCGGACAAGATCTGCTTCGATGTTGATGAAGAAATGCTCTTCTTGCTCTCTTCGAGTTGCTCTCCTGGCTTCTCTCTCTCTGTGATTATCAAGGAAGGGAGGAAGCTCTCTCTGTGTAGATCTCTTTTTTCTTATTCTTTTTTTATTCTTTTTGTTGCCGCCCTCTGTAAAGAAATGATGCTGGCTATTTATAAGATGGGGATATGATCATTAGGGTTTGCTAACAATCATTTGTTTGGAATGTCGGCGCTCCTTCAATCTATCTGAACCCTTGATCCTGCTCACAATGAATCCAGGCCATTAGTGCGGATAGCACCGAATCTTATGAGCAATTAATGCCAGCTGCTTTAAATCCTCGTGATTGATCATGCCAATGTCTGATTGCTCGCCACGTGTCCCATTAGCTTGATGATAAATGATATGCCCTGATCTTAGTAATTATGACGATGATGTCAAATATATCTGTTGGGATTCGGTTAAATCTCTTATTGGTCCCACGCTGCGTGTCTTAATTGTGAGCCGCATAGGACAATGCTTCATTGAGCCGCATATGCGTAATCTTTGTGAGCCGCATGAGCTAGCATTGTATTGGGGCTGCAGGGAATGGGTTTCCAGGGAGCCGCATGAGCTGTTTTCCAGCTAAGCCGCATGGGAGTGGCCACGTGGCAACCTAGGATTTCTGAAGGATCGGGTCAGAGATCTTCTTCATTTCCCGAAAAGTCTGTCATTATGGCAGAGTCATTATGACACTTTATGTCAGATCCGTCACAGTCGTCAAATCGTGCCAGAGCATTAAATGATGCCACTGCTCAAATGGCCAGCTGTAGGAAAGGATCACAAGGGGCACGTGGCGTCGATCGAGCCGCATATTCCTGCTGAACCGCATACGCTCCCGAGCCGCATGAGACTGAGAGTCTTCTTTAAAACGCATAAGGCGACTCCTGTATGAGCCGTATGGGCTTCTTACTCGGAGCCGCATGGACTATCATTCTGATATTTTCCATGCTTCTATAGGACCCCCTTCAAAGTTTTCAATTTGCAAAATTGAAACACTTTGAATAAGAAGCATGGCCCCGTTTACGCCGCATAAAATGTTCCGTCTGCTTGAGCTTCCTAGCCGCATAAGTGTCCCGGCCGCATATATTAATCTGGCTGCATGAGCTCTTTGCCACGTGTCCTGACCACGTGTGCAAATCTTCATTAAATGACCTTGATTCGCTGTTGGATTTAATGGCCGCTTTTTGGGTTAGGGTCTCAAAGTTTTTATTCTTTTGATTATCTAGTTTGCCTCGACAGCCGAAGGGTCGATTACGTCGTACGAGGCGTCGGTTCATAGTCCTTTTGTTCTATAAATAGGCGTATGTTCGGTTGGACCTTTTTAGACTTTTTCTTGATCGAAAGCTTCCGTCTTTGTCTCCTTCCTCCACCTGACCAACCGAAATGGTGCCTAGGGTTTCCAAAGTTGTGAAGAAGGCCGCGACGAAGAAAAAGAAATCAGCTTCATCTTCAACTGTCATTTCCCCTGTCCGCCTTGACGTTCACGTCGCCATCAAAGGTAACATCTGTGTAGAAGATTGGATATTTTGAAGCCCTAAATAGGATCTGTTCTACTGCCTACTTTGTGTACAAAATCGTGTGGTTCGTATACATGTCCTCTGATTATGCCGCATGGGATGTACCCCATGTCTGAGCCACGTATAAGTTCAACTTACGTAGTCTGCATATATATCCTGTAACCGAGCCGCATGGAGTATGCTCCATGTCGGAGCCGCATGCGAGTTACGGGGTCCGTATACACATCTCATGATCAAGCCGCATTGGGTATGCTTTATGTCGGAGCCGCATGTGAGTTCAGCTTACGTGGTCCACATATACGTCCCATGACTTGAATTCGCATGAGGCTTTCCCCACGTTCGATCCGTATGCGAGTTGTCTTCAACGAGCTGCATGACTTTTTAGAATATCTTTTACTTTATTTTGTTGTTTTGTTCCTGCAGTATCTCCCCTGGACGCTGAGGTTGCAGTGACAGAAGAGCCGCCGCCTCCTGTCATCGACCAGGGGCCTCCCTTTGTGACAGAGACGAAGAAGGAAGAACCGTCGCCTGCACAGGATGGTCTCTCTCCAAATGTCGAGGCTGCTGGGGGTGGTAGCTCTGGGAACTCTGATGCTCCTATTCTGGACGAGGAACTCCTTCAACTGCAACCCTCATATGTGAAGTGGTTGAGGGAGTGGTATATGCGTTTCTGTAACTAGGTATTAGGGATTCCTTGTATGTTTCTGTCTGTTTAGCTATGGTTTGTGTTTTCCCTTTCCGTCTGAAGAAGTAATGAAGAATTTCCTTTGGTTTTTTGTTTGTTATTGGTGTGAATGTAGCTGGATATGCCGATGAATGGAATGTATTTGCTTTCCTCTTTTCTTGTAATGGTTACTTTTCGTTCTGTGTGAACTTCGTATCCCTAGCGTAGATTATGACTGGGTACTTATTCTGAAAGAGTGGGGTTATATCTAATCTGGGGACTTTATTCCCTCAGTGGAATCTTTGCTCATCTGGGTGACGTAGTTGACTTCAGAGTCAATGTGTCTAACTAGTCAGTAGTTTGAGCGGTCGACTGCCTCGCTGAAGGACTATTTCTTGACGTTGTGTGCCTCTGAACCATAGTTGTTCCTCTGTCTTGTTTTGCTTGTTTTCTCTTTATTTCTATCTTATAGCAGTGATATAATCCCGGAGGATGTGGAACTTCGAAAATGGACATATTTCGTCTCATCTTTTCTTTCTTTGCAATTGGGTGTTTTGTGGAACTAGATTTGCTGGGGGCTTTATTTGTGGACCTGTTATCCTAGGCGTACCTTGGTCTTAGGTACGGATAACAAGTTTGGATGTTTGGAGTAGCCATGGCAAAGTGGTCATGGGTGTTCTTGGTATCGGGGAAAGGAATATCGTAGAGCAGCTGGGCTCCCGGGGCATGGTCAGATGGTGGATTTATGCTAAGAAGCTTAGCAAATGAATATTTGTGGACCTATTATCCTTGGCGTACCCTGGTTCAGGATACGGATAATGGGATGAAAGGGAACCAATCATATTTGCTCAGAGGTTACGATGTCATGGCAAATGTGAAGGTTTTATCGTAAAATCTTCCTGCTCAGCGGTAATGAGAACATGGCAGGGGAGACTTTACGGAAGCTATTTGTGGTCAACAGAGGACATTTGTGGTCAACAGAGGACATTTGTGGACCTACTATCCTTGTCGTACTTCGGTTGTGGGTACATATAATAGGTTAAAAGAGGACCGATATACTTGCTCAGAGGTGATGTGGACATGGCAAATATGACAATTTCTTCGACGGAGCCTTCCCACTCAGAGGTAATGAGGACATGGCAAGAGTGGGCTCAATGAAGATTGGGTACATAGAACGACTCAGAGGTAGGAGAACGTGGAAGTTCTATGCGAGGGGGCGGTTTATTTTTGGTGGAAGTGAAGATGAATCAGAGGTAATGAGGACATGGTCGTTTCAAAAATTGGTGGATTGACTATCCTTTTTGCGCGCTGGGAGTGCGGGTAGTGAATCATAAGGGAGGATCTCTGTCAGGAAGAAAGTTCAGAGGTATAATCATACTTGACTTACTATCTGAAAGAGTGACCGGAATATGAGTTCAGAGGCACAAGTTGGTACATAACTTGGTAATTTGGAATATTGAGGGAGTGAGAGTTCAGCGGCACCAGCGGGCGCATGGCTCGATAATCTGAAATGTGGTGGGTTCAGTGGTACTAGAGGGTACATGACTCGATGATTTGAAATGGGGTGGATGAGAGTTCAGTGGTACTAAAGGGGTACATGACTTGATAATCTGGAGAATGATGTTTAAACATAGTATTTCTTCAGGAACTTGCCGTTGACGGGCAACATGAGCAAGTCTCCGTTCTGCTTAGCGAGGCGGTAGGCGCCATTGGAGAACACGGTCTCGATGATAAATGGACCTTCCCATTTTGGCTGGAACTTGCCGGTGGTCTTGTGAGTCATGACCATTGGCCTCCGGACTGCCAGAACAAGATCGCCCACTTGGAATGTTCTGATTTTAACTTTCTTATTGAAGGCTCCTGAGATGCGTGCTTGGTATAGCTCGATCCTTTGCTAGGCTAGGAGGCACTTTTCATCTAGGGCCTCCAACTCTTGTAGTCGTCGTCGATAGTTATTATCCGTTGTCAATTGATAAGTGAGGGCGACGCGGAGTGAGGGGATCTGAGTCTCCAACGGAAGGACTGCTTCGCTCCCGTATACCAGAGAGAATGGTGTATTCCCGGTGGCTGTTCGAATTATGGTACGATAAGCCCATAAGCATTCACCGAGCTTCTCGTTCCAGTCGCATTTATTGGAGGAGACGAACTTCTTGAGGAGCTTGATGATTGTTTTGTTGAATGCCTCTGCCAACCCGTTTGCTGCCGGGTTATATGGTGTCGAAGTGACATTCTGAATGCGGTGTTTATCGCAGAACCGATAGAATGCGTGGCTTGCAAACTGCAGACCATTATCATGGATGATCCTTCGTGGCAGTCCGAAGTGGTAGATGACATGATGCTTGAGGAAGCTGATCACGTTTAAAGTCTTAACTTCTACGAGTGGTACGGCTTCCGCCCATTTGGAGAAGTAATCAGTGATCGCAAGTATGAAGCGATATCCTCGGGAGGAAGGTGGGGTGATTGGACCAATGATATCCATTCCCCATGCTTTAAACGGCCAGGATGCTACCGTCGGATTTAGAAACTCCGATGGTTGGTGAATGAAGTCTGCGTAGACTTGGCAAGCTTTGCATTTTCTGGCATAGTCTATCGCGTCTGCCACCATCGTGGGCCAGTAGTAGCCCATTCGGCGAAGGCGATCTTGTAGTTTCGGGCCGGGCTGATGGGCCCCGCAAACACCATCATGGGCTTCTCGTATGGCTTCTTTGGCTTCTGCGTTTGATAGACACCGAAGCAGTAATCCGTCGTAGGAGCGACGATACAGCATTTTCGTCTCTGTATCGTAGAAGAATCTGAGGGAATGCCTTCTGATGGAAGTAGCTTCCTTTGGGTTCTCTGGAAGGATGTCGTAGATGACGAAGTCGATGAATGGCTGTCTCCAGTCTGGGGCATCCTCGATCGTCTGGGCAGAATAACTTACGACAAACTGCACATTGTTCTTGGGACAGACCAGTTCGTGGCCTATTACATCTACCGACTGGCGATCGTGGTTTAGAACTGCTAACGAAGCGGCGAGACCCGCTAGGGCATCAGCTTCGATGTTTCGGAGTCTGGGGACATGTTCGATGAAGAATCCATCGAACGACGGTATGATGTCAATCGCTATTTGGTGGTAGGGGATCATGTCTTCATGGCGAACTTCGTACGAGCCCCGGATCTGATTGACGATTAATTGGGAGTCACCGTATGCTTCAAGGTATTCTACCCCCAGTTCTCTTGCAAGTTGAAGGCCAATGACCAGAGCGTTATACTCGGCCACATTGTTGAAGCAGGGTTCTGTGAGGGAGTAGGCACGATTGATCACCAGCCCAGTCGGAGAAATCAATACTACTCCGGCCCCAACGATGATGTTTCCCTTGGGTCCGGTTCTTGAAGCGCCATCGAAGAACATCCGCTATATATTATCGTGGGTGGTTGTATTTGAATCGGCAACCTCATCTGGGATCTCCTCATATATTCTGGATGACTCTGATCCTGGGTGGGCTGCCAAGAAATCTGCCAGGGCTTGGCCCTTGACGGCCTTCTGCGGGACAAAGATCATATGATAAGGGGACAACAGTATTGCCCATGTAGCGAGGCGAGAGCTGAGTGCCTCTGGTTTAGTCATGAGGACTCTGAGAGGGTTGACTCGGGAGATCACATGTATGGTCTGCCCTGTGACGTAGTGCCGTGTCTTTTGAATGGCGAATACCAGGGCAAGGCACTCTTTCTCCACAGCGGTGTATCGATGTTCTGGCCCAATCATCATTCGGCTAAGGTAATATATGGCCTGTTCGTGGCCTGTATCATTGTTTTGTGCCAACAGGGCACCAAGGGAGTGTTCCATTGCTCGTACGTAGAGCAGGAATGGTTTTCCAGGGATCGGGGCCACCAAAACTGGAGGATTCGATAAGTATTCCTTGATGCTATCGAAAGCACACTGATATTCCTCATCCCATATGAATGAGACTCCTTTCTTCATGAGGTGTGTGAACGGTCGGTATCGTCCGGAGAGATTGGAAATGATCCTTCTGATGTAAGCTAACCTCCCTTGGAGGCCTCTGAGTTTGCGGAGATTTTTCGGGGGACCCATCTCCATGATTGCTTTTGTCTTCTCGGGGTCTACATGGATACCCTGTGCAGTGATGATGAAGCCCAAGAACTTTCCGCTGGATACGCCCAAGAACGATTTTGTAGGGTTCATCTTCAGATTGTGGACTCGCATCAGGTCGAATACCGTTTTCAGGTCCTGAAGATGATTTTCTTTATGGCGACTCTTAACGGCGATGTCGTTGACATAGCATTCTACTGTCTTGCGCAGATGTTCTCTGAAAATGATACTCATGGCTCGCTGATATGTAGCGCCAGCATTCTTTAGACCGAATGGCATGACTGTGTAGCAGTATGTGCCAATCGGAGTTCGGAATGAGGTGTGCTTTTCGTCGTCGGGAGACATTTTGATTTGATTGTACCATGAGAATCCATCCATAAATGACATACGTTCAAAGCCGCATGTGTTGTCGATCATGATGTCTGTGATGGGAAGGGGAAATTCATCTTTGGGACATGCTTCGTTCAGGTTGCGGAAGTCGATGCAGATTCGAATCTTTCCATTCTTCTTGAGGACGGGTACTATATTGGCGACCCAATCGGGGTGTTGCTCCTCGCGAATAAAGCCGCTGGCTATTAATTTGTTGACTTCAGCTTCGATTGCATCCATGATGCCTGGACAGAAGCGTCACTGCTGTTGCTTGACCGGCTTCGCATCTGGTCGGATGTTAAGTTTATAAAGAGCGATGTCAGGATTTAATCCCGACATGTCTTCGTAGCTCCAGGCGAACACATCAATGTATTCTCTGACAAGTTCTAACAGCGACTCCCGTTCTTCGTTCGTTAAGCTCTTACTGATAAAAATCAGTTTTGGAGAAGATTCGCTGCCGAGGTCCACTTGTATGACTTCATCTTCGGTAGGGGGTTCTCTCAGTTCGAATCGCTTTTCCCATTGTGCGTCTAATTGCTGGGCCCAGGGCTCTAACTCGAGAATTTCGGGGATGTCTTCGTCTTCTTCGTATGCATCGACGAATGCCATGTTGACCGACATGACTTGTCTGAATAAATCTCCGATACTGGTATCTGAGTCGGGAGTTGGTGATCCGGTTGAATGTTCTTGCCACTCGCATTCTTCATCCGAACTTTCCGGGGTCGTAGTAGGTGTTACATACCCTAACCCGCATCGAGTTTTGTTATAGTAGTTCTGCGGTTTGCCTGCTGGGGCCGGCGGTTTCAAAGGTAATCGTCGCCCAGTGCCATAGTTCAACCCTGGCGTTGTCTCCAGATTATACCCCTGTTTCTGCATGAGATATTTGGACTGAAGGCTATAGAGATACAGAGGTAGTCTTCCAGTGTCTGATCCGAGGTCGGCTTCTTCTATGGTGCGGGGGTGAGGGTTGTTCGTCCGACCGAAGATGATTGGATGATCTCCTCCCTCGACTATTCGGTAAGCGTCTTCTACTGGAGTAAGCTGGATTGCGGTGTACACATTTGTTATCTGTGTGTGTAGATGATCGCCTATACCGTGTTCCATAGCATACATTGTACATAGCTTATTGAGCTCGGTGTAGTTCAAAGATAACCCTTTATTGATGAAGTAAGGTATCTTTTCTAGGGGGATTACATCATCAGCGGAGGGGACGTTAGTGTGGGCAGCCACATACTTGGCTAGCTCCGGTTCTTCTTCAGCTACCCCTTGTGTGAACGAAGACAGAGAGGACGACCTAGGAAGCTTGATTGTCAGTGGTTCATTTGATGGCACAGAGCGGGGAGTTGTTGGCAGACTAGCAACCCCCAGTTTGGCATTTGATGTGGATCGAGTAGTGGCTGGTTCGCTGGAAGTGTCAGACCTTGCATCGGGGTGACGACCCTTACTGGGAAGGCGTATCGTCATGGGCTTGTCCGAGGGGTTGAGCTTTCCTGCTTGTGGTTGGCTGACTCTTTGTAACCTGATTGTTAGTGGCCCCGTTGTAGGTCTCGACGCTTGGCCGGACCTTGGCAGCCGGATTGTCATCTGCTCCTCTTGTGCCGAGAGGCTGATCGCGTCCTTCCGCAGAGTGGCGGTGAGGGGTGCGGACTTGCCCAGTTTGCGAGCTTGGAGGTGGATCATTAGGGGTCCTTCTGATCCCGTGGTTGTCTCGGTATGAGTTCGTGCGTCTCCTTCGTCAAGGTGCTTCTTCGACTTTTCGTATAAACAGGAGTCTGAGTAATAAGATTCGACCCCTTTGAAGGGATCGATATCAGCAAACCCTGTCTTTACGAAGCCGTGTTTGTCGACGTACTTGAAGCACTGGTGTAGCGTGGAAGGTATGATCATATAATCGTGTATCCATGGGCGCCCCAAGAGGATGTTGTAGGAAGTGTCTGCATCTATGACGTAGCAGGTGACTTCGGATTGGAGATCGCCAATCTGACACTTCAGACGAATCTTTCCAATAGGGTAGCTCCTGCCCGAATTGAAACCGCTGATGGTGGTGCTTGTAGGTGTTAGGCGATGCATTGGGATGCGAAGATGATGTAGCAGACCCTTTGGGATGATGCTTATAGAAGAGCCAGGATCAATGTGCATCCGATCCACCTTCACGTCGCCGATGTACCCCGTGTAGTATAGTGGGCGATCGTGCAGATTAGTCTTGATGAGCATGTCTTGCGGAGTGAAGACGATGTTGGGTATTGCTCCCGTACAGGCACTATCTTGGAGGTCTGCGGGCTGATTTTCTCCCGTGAGGTTGACCTGAGCTAGGTACGCGTCGACATTTTGAAGTGCATCGCTCAAGGCTGCGCGGACATCCTTTGAGAGCCTCAGGAGTTTATATAAGGACAATTTGGCCGGTGTATTGGCCAATTGCGCCAAGATGTCGAAGTTGTAGGGCCTCTCCAGCCCCTGAGGTGTCTCCTTTCGGAGAGATCTGTCGAAGCGAGTCTCCTTCGGCCTAGGCTTGTCGGTCGTCGAAGGCTGAGCCGGTCCCGGAGCATCCGTGGTAGTGGGCAGATGATCATCAGTCGAGTTTTCAGCTACGGGTTGAGATTGTGCTCCAGATCGAGTAACAACGGCCGTGACTTCTTCTTCATCTGTTGAGGCAGTACGGCAGGATCTGACTTTTCCACTTTTCCTTTTGGAAGGTGGAGTGGCCTGAGTTATCTCGTGGACTAGGTCCGGATGGACCCACATGATTTCCCCTCGTGATGTGGTGAGGGGTACTAGACCAGCAGCTTGATCGCGAACAGGCGGAAGATTAGCAATCTCCATCGTTGCCAGAGGGATGGGTATAACCCCATCCCGAGTCTCTGTTGGAGGGAAGCTGCCGAATTGTACGGACACCATGTTGGCTGCCACGGTTACTTCTTCGAAATCGATGGCCAGAGCGTTCGAATCGATGAGGTTTTGAATATATCGTTTTAGTTGGTAGCAGTCGTGGGTAGCATGGTGGACGTAGCGGTAATAATGGCAGAACTTTGGGTTCTCTAGATCAGCCGGCCGAGGCTCCCGTCTTGGTGGAGGAAGCTCAATCCTATCTCCTTGTATGAGCATATCCAAGATAGGCTTGACGTGACCGTCTTCAAAAGAGTAAGTGATTTGAGGCCATTATTTGTCTGCCGGCTGTGGTCCCGGTTGTTAGAGGGGCTACCTCCATTGTCATTGCTGATGTTGGGACGCTTGCCCCTGTTCTCTCCCTCCGAGATATGCAACCCCAGTTGGCGAGCTTTCTTCAATCGTTCTTCAGCACTTGTAGAACTGATGATAAAAGCCTTCCAGTCTTTGAACTGACTTTCGCCCATCCAGAGACTAATTGTTGGAAGTAGTCTCTTTTGGCAAATTTCAATCAAAGAAGAGTCCGGGTTGCCGGATGGTAACTTCATTGCGGTTTGACGAAACCGCTCAATATAATTTCTCGTTAGCTCTTTCTCTCCCTGAACGACGTCCATGAGGGTAGACATCGTGACGTCCTGCCCTACCTCATAGAACCTCTCCAAGAACAGGCGTTTGAAGCCAGCGAAGGAGTGGATGCAATTGTCTGGCAGATTGCGGTACCAATCGAAGGCGACTCCTTCCCATGCCCCAATGAATAACCGTGTGAGGATAGCGTCATCATGGGGCAGATGGTCAGTAGTGACCTCAAAGTAAGTGATGTACCGACTTGCTGAAGTCTTGCCATCATATGGGTTGATATTGAACGGCTTATATCTTGGTGGAAAGGGAACATCCCTCCATTCAGCAGGATATGGTTGCCGTATTCTGAGGTCTTGAGAGTTTTCTCGGGCGTGGAATATTGCTCGGAGCTCCTGAACCTCTCTCCTTACTTCTCGGGCCTCATCCGTCGTGGTAGGGGTCGTTATCTCGGGAGGATTATTGCCCGGGTTTGGTGCCGCTGAATTTGAATCTATGTTGATTGCGGGACCCGTGCTTGTCTGGCCAGGTGTTACTCCCTGCAGAGTAGGAAGTGCCGCTTTGATCTCGTCCACAAACTTGACCAAGGCGTGCAATATGGCCTCCAAAGTGTCGATGCGCTGGCGATCACTGGAACCGCCATGATTGCTATCTGTCATGAACACCGTCTTCACATAAGGAGTGACGGAAGGAGTGGTGGAGGATGTACCCTCCGAGTCGTACCCATGCATCAAGAAATCATCAGGATATGTGGGGATGTTCTCTTCAGGTTCGGATTCGGAAGGAACAGTACCCCCAGTTTTGGAGCTTGCTTCCTCATCAGTTGCACCCGATGGGAGGGTTGTTCCTCGGGGTTCGTCTCGTTGAAACATTGGATTATTATGGACGTTCGGAGGAGTACTACCCCCAGCTCCTATGACCCCCAGGGTCGGGGACGATGAATCTCCTGTTGCAGCAGATTTTGTCTTCAAACGGGTGTGTTGGTATACTCCGGTGGATGGCAACCGTTTAGCCGACAATTTCTTAGCTGTAGGGGTTGATATCTTTGAACTGGAGATGCTTGTCTTCTTCCCTCTCCCCTCAGTGGGGACTTTTCATGCGGAATTGTAGGAGGCAATAGGAGGTGCCTCGTCTTTAGAGCTCGGATGCTGTAATCTTTGGAAGACGGACGGCCGATCTTCCGTTACTGCCGCGTTGTTGCAGCAGCAGTTGACGATGATCTGGGTGCAGTGACGTCCATGTGAGGACTCTTTGCACGCCGAGGCCCCTCCTCTTTCCTTACGCTTGTGAAGGATCGCCTCACGCAGGTCAGAGGAACCACTCTGTCCGTTTGCCACCGGGGTTTGGACTTGGGCGGTTCTGTACAACTTCCCATCAGAGGCCCGTGTGATAATCAGCGGGACGCCCTGACAGTCAGAGGTTGGGGCAGCTGTCTGGGCTTGATGAGCCCGTGCTGTCCTAGACTTCTTCTTCTTAGCACTTGTGGGTGCATAATAGGAAGAGTCCAAGTTGAACATCACAGAGTCTGGCTTATCATCCAGAGAGTCATCAGGGTTCGGACCGTACGAGAGACGGTTGAAAACTGATCGAGAGGAGCATGGAGCGGATGCTATGTGGCTGGAAGCGGAAACCGTGCAGGCTGTCTGCATGCGGTTGTCTCCTGTCGTCGGACAAGTTCTTATGCGGCTAGGAGTCACGACCGTGCAGGCTGGCCGCATGCGGTTGGCATCTGTGGCCGCATAGGTTTTCTGTAAATGATTGACTTTGCTAGCCGCATGAGTCTCATCCATGCGGTTAGGAACTGTAGTCGCATAAGTTATGCGGCTGACAGAAGTAGCCGCATGAGTTTTCTTCATGCGGTTGGCGGACGTAGCCGCATGGGCTTTCTCCTTGCGGCTAATACTCTTCTGCGGTTCGGTCCGCGTAGAGTCCCTCTTTGCCCCTGCAAGTCCAGCATTATAATATTTTCTTCTGCCGGACTTAGGGACAGCAGAGTAGTCTACGATCTGAAGTAGGGCCGCATGAGAATCCTTCTCGCCGTCTTAAGCCACAGGGGGCATCCCATCGAGAACTTGAGGAGGAGCAAATGACTTCGGTCTCCACTCTTTGCGAGCCTTCGTGATGCGGGTGCGCTTCTGGGCCGGGCCAGCGCTGCCTTCAGAGAGCATCTCTTCGAACGCCTGTTGGTCGAAGCGGACGACCATCTTCTGTTGTGTGGAGCCAAGTTTGGCTGCATCTGATTGCGTCACCAACTCCTCAGCCGTGGAGAAGTTAGTCCCCAGCAGAGTCGCCATCGTGTTTGCCATTGATTGTAAAAAGAACATAACAATTATCGGAGGACTGAACTTAGACTCACAATACAAACTCGCTCGTACAAAGAAAGCCTAGGGACGAAAATCTAGG
The DNA here is from genome assembly GCA_029216955.1 of Iris pallida. NCBI lineage: Eukaryota > Viridiplantae > Streptophyta > Magnoliopsida > Asparagales > Iridaceae > Iris > Iris pallida. Next base: position 8,320,186 of record JANAVB010023996.1, on the reverse strand, counting down.
TACAGCAGACTAAGTACGATTGTTTATTTTTTATTCTGGGGGTGACGATAGAGGCTCGGGAAAGCGACGGCCGCTCTGCCTTACTCTTTGGACGATCAGTATGCAGCCTTGGCTCGGGGAAGATCTGCTTCGACGTTGATGAAGAAATGCTCTTCTTGCTCTCTTCGAGTTGCTCTCCTGGCTTCTCTCTCTCTGTGATTATCAAGGAAGGGGGGAAGCTCTCTCTGTGTAGATCTCTCTTTTCTTATTCTTTTTTTATTCTTTTTGTTGCCGCCCTCTGTAAAGAAATGATGCTGGCTATTTATAAGATGGGGATATGATCATTAGGGTTTGCTAACAATTATTTGTTTGGAATGTCGGTGCTCCTTCAATCTATCTGAACCCTTGATCCTGCTCACAATGAATCCAGGCCATTAGTGCGGATAGCACCGAATCTTATGAGCAATTAATGCCAGCTGCTTTAAATCCTCGTGATTGATTATGCCAATGTCTGATTGCTCGCCACGTGTCCCATTAGCTTGATGATAAATGATATGCCCTGATCTTAGTAATTATGACGATGATGTCAAATATATCTGTTGGGATTCGGTTAAATCTCTTATTGGTCCCACGCTGCGTGTCTTAATTGTGAGCCGCATAGGACAATGCTTCATCGAGCCGCATATGCGTAATCTTTGTGAGCCGCATGAGCTAGCATTGTATTGGGGCTGCAGGGAATGGGTTCCTAGGGAGCCGCATGAGCTGTTTTCCATATAAGCCGCATGGGAGTGGCCACGTGGCAACCTAGGATTTCTGAAGGATCGGGTCAGAGATCTTCTTCGTTTTCCGAAAAGTCTGTCATTATGGCAGAGTCATTATGACACTTTATGTCAGATCCGTCACAGTCGTCAAATCGTGCCAGAGCATTAAATGATGCCACTGCTCAAATGGCCAGCTGTAGGGAAGGATCACAAGGGGCACGTGGCGTCGATCGAGCCGCATATTCCTGCTGAACCGCATACGCTCCCGAGCCGCATGAGACTGAGAGTCTTCTTTAAAACGCATAAGGCAACTCCTGTATGAGCCGTACGGGCTTCTTACTCGGAGCCGCATGGACTATCATTCTGATATTTTCCATGCTTCTACAGTCCTAATGTTACTATATCATATTGCTGTACTTGTATCATACTACATCCTATTGTTTCGTTCGCTTAACATGTACTTGCAGACAAGCAGTAAGCATGATCAAACTAGGACATGCAATAAAGAATTAATGATGGACCAAAGACGACATTACAGAAGAAGATTTCTCTGAACCACCTAACAACTTTTTCGGGGCCTTGCATCCAGGGTTCCGTTGCTTTGTCAGCAGACGGGGGTCGAGGGGCAGCGCCTCACATAGTAGTTCGGGGACGAAGTCCCTGAAAGGTATTCAGATTTTCAGATATGTTTATCTTTGGACAACTACCGTCATGAAAAAAGGTGCCTTCAAGTTAACTTTATTTGGGTCAAGAAATGTGTTTGTGAGGATAATTGTCTAAATTGTCGGTGATCTCGACTCACAAATTATCTAGACTCAATAAATAGAAAATACAGAATAAAATAGAAAAATTTGTTTGACGATATCTGCTGCGATCTTCTGTCTTTTCATATCAAAGTCGGAGTTTAAGTCAATTATCGAAATCAGGTTGATCATGGCTGCATGGGCCAACAATTTCCCCTATTTTGATAATTTTACAAAACTATGATTGATACTTTATCATTGCTCAACTTTGTTGGAAAGAAGACTTGTATGGTATGAAAGTAGCTTGTTCATCGGTACAATGCTTGCTAGTGGACTTGCTCCCCCATAATAAATGGTCAAGTCCTGTTTGAATGACATGCTCCCCTACAAATCTAGAAAAAAATCTCAAACAAAAAACCTTTAGAGCAAACAGTAAGTGTAGCTTTATAATCAACATCAACAAAGTAATGAAATTATCATATTTTCTTCCCCGTTTGTCATATAAGCAAAATGACCGAATCTAAAGTAACATACTCATCATCACAGATATAAAATAGTGCACAAACTCATAAGAAAAGCATTATAACTCATAGTGCTGGAAATAACAAACTAATATATAAACGGAAAGCAGAAAGTGCATACACTTATACATGCCAACTAAAATGAAAGTCTCATAATAACTAAAGTCCGATAATGCTTTAAAGAAGCATTTATTATTAATACAAAAAGACATAATTAGAACATAAAAAAATACACGGTATCACTGGAAAACATTCTCAATCATCATCCTCATCGTCATTAGCATCTGCCGCCCTACAAGGACCAGACTCAGCAGTGTGGTGAGGATCATAGTGGCAGCAGCAGGGTCAAAGTATCGCTGAGCCTCGATCATCAATGCGATAACCAATCACATAGGGTCACGAACCATAGGAATTGGACCACCAGGGTTGTGAGAAAAAATATAGATAACATCCCTTATGGTGTTGGATATGGCTTGTAACTGAAGGATTGTATGAAAATCCATGGACCTAAACCGGTCCATATCAAGGCCTAAAGAGACTCAAGGGTGACACCACTGGAAGGATGTGAAGGATGTGAACTATCAGCTGATGGGTCAACATGAGGAGAAGGAGGAGCCTAAACTGCAGGAATATGAGCGATACTTTGATGCTCATGGAGATGGACAAGTGGAGCATCATGGGGACAATCATCCAAGATAACCCCAAAATACTCAAAGATGTAAGGAAGATACATCGCATAGAGAAGTCATCGTGGTTTCCTGCGACACCTTTCCATAGCAGCAATAATAGTCTTGGGAAGACTAAATGGAACTTGGAAGTAAAGATAGTAAATGGCCGAGAGTTCCAAGTATGTGATCTCATCGGTGGAGGTTTGTTTTGGAAGAACAGTAGAAAATACCATCCGATGGAAATCATAAAAGTAGTTGTTCAGATGCTTGTGGTAAAGACTACCTTGTGGACGAGAATTTAGTGCACATAAAGATTCATGAAAGGAGTCAAAAGTCATATGGGCTAGAAATTGTACTGAGGTGATATTCACTAATCTTCCCCTACATTGGGAATATGAAGCATGATTGCCAGATCATTGGTATCAAATTCAATGTCAATTCCACTAACTTTTGATTTAACCTTGTCTTTAGTGACCGATAAATTACAATAAAATATGCGAATTGCTTTAGAATAAATAAAAAAAACTAGATTAAACTAGGTATACAAGGTCGAAGTGTTCAAAGACGTTTGTATGATCGAAAAATAAATTAAAATTGATTAGACAACGCTAACAAATTTTTCGTTGGTGAAAATCATTTAACCATTTATTTGAAGCATTTTGTGATACGAAAATAAAAATATCAAAATAGTCACCGTCTGGCATGGCGAGACTAAATAGAGAAAATGAACCTTTCTATTAAACATTGGAGGAAGAAGCTTATCCAATCTTCCTTTTCTTTTTGGAAGAATAAGAAATTTTGGGAGCCACAAAAATTGAAAATTAAGGAAAGATTAGAGATATACCGAAATTGAATGGAAACAGTGGAAGAGAACCCCGAGATAGCTCTGAATCCAAGTTTTTAGGGCTTGAGAGGCTTGGAATAGGGAGTTATAAGGTTGCTAGAGTTAGAGCTTCGGGTGGATTTTGGCTGCTTTGTGATGAAGAAGATAAAGTTTGAGGGGGTTTTAAAGAGGAGAACCTGACTATCCAGCTTCTGTTCTGATTACTCTGGACCGAGTTTGGCCTGAGTTCGGACAGAGCTTGGTCCTTGGGTAGTCAAGACAGAATTGGAAAGAAAATTTATACATGTTTTAACATTTATGCAAAGTATAATTCGAAATACTTGTATTGAGGAAAAATAATTAATATTAATTAACAAAAAATACACAAAGCGTATAGAATATTTTGGGTTAGCTATAGGGGCCGGATCCTAGCTAGCGATAGTCCGAAGACTAGTATACCGTGTTGCTTCAGGCTATTTACACCTGTGTGACAGAAGGGCCCTTTCGGCTTATAACAAAAATATTTTTTTACGAGTTTATGAATTTAGGTCAAGTAATATTTAATTATAAAACTTCAACGTCCAAAATTCCCAATTCCCTTTGTATAAAGTTAAAACGATCTTCAGCTAGGAGTTAGGTGAAGATGTCAGCTAATTAATGTTTAGTGTCAATAAATTCTAAAGTAATATCTCCCTGTAATACATGGTCTCTAAGAAAGTGATGTCTAATCTCTGTGTTTAGTGCGAGAGTGACAAACAAGATTCTTCGTAAGATTTATTAAGCAAGTGCTATCACAGTAAATAGGGATGTGGTTATAAGATAACTTATAATCTTCCAACTTTGCTTCATATACAAAATCTGGGCACAACAATGTCCTACGGCCATATATTCAGTCTCTGTTGTTGATATTGTTATAGAATTTTGCTTCTTAGAAAACTAGGATACTAAGGGCTTTCCTAGAAAATGATATATACCATTGTTACTTTTACGATCGACATTGGATCCAGCAAAATCCGCATCTGAATAACCTATCAGATCAAACGACTCAGTTTTGGGATACCACTAACCGGTTATTAAAGTACCTTTAAGGTATCGGAGGATACGCTTAATGGCGCTTACATGTGATTTATTAGGATAGGCCTAATATCTTATACATAAGTACACTGAAAACATAATATCTGGACGACTAACAGTTAAATATAGTAAACTATCAATCATACCTCTATACTTACGTACTTCAGTTGGTGTTCACTTTCATCCATATCAAGCTTTGTACATGTTGCCATAAGAGTTCCAATTGGTTTGACATTATCTATGTTAAACTTCTTCAGCAGATCTTTTGTATATTTGGATTGATTGATGAAGATCCCTTGTAAACTTTGTTTGATTTATAGCCCAAGAAAGAATATTAGTTCTCCCATCATGCTCATTTCAAATTCACTCTGTATATACTTAGCAAACTCATTACATAGCATCTCATTTGTTGATCCAAAGATAATGTCATCTACATATATCTGCACTAATAAAATATGCTTATCCAAATATTTTATAAACAAAGTAGAATCAACTTTTCCTTTTAAAAAACTGTGTTCAAGTAAGAAGGAACTAAGGCGCTCATACCATGCACGGGGTGCTTGTTTGAGTCCATATAGAGCCTTATGAAGCTTGAATACATGATCATGATTTTTGAAATCTTCATAGCCAGGAGGTGTTTAACAAAGACTTCTTCTTTTATAAAACTATTTAGAAAGAAACTTTTGATATCCATTTGAAAAGTTTGAAACCATAAAAACTTGCAAAAGCATAAAACATACGAATAGATTATAGTCTAGCAACATAAGCATATGTCTCATCATAGTCAATGCCTTCTTCTTGATTATAGTCTTGACCTACTAGACGTGTTTTGTTGCATGTGACTGAACCATTCTCATCTAACTTATTCTAGAATACCCACTTGGTACCAATGATCGGATGATCACTAGGTCTGGGAATGACTTTCCAAACTTGATTTCATTCGAATTAGTTTAGTTCCTCTTGCATTATAGAAATCCAAAATTTATTATTAAAAGCTTCTACAACATTCTTAGGTTCTATCTTAGAAATAAATGCTACATTAGTAGCAATATCTCTAGTGCTTGAATGAGTACTTACACCTTTTGATACATCACCTATTACCAGTTCTTCTGGATGATTTGATGTAAACCGCAATCGCTTCAGTATACTTTCCAGGTATAAGGTTGGTATATCTTCTGGTGTTTTGTCTAAGGAAGTTTTCTCATCTTCATTATCACTGTCATTGTTATGTTGACTGTTCAGCCCATAGAAGGTGATGTTTATTGATTCTTCCACAACAAGTGATCTTTTGTTGAATATTCGGTATCCTTTGCTCTTTGCAACATATCCCAAAAATATTCCTTCATCAGCCTTTTCATCAAATTTTCTTAAGTTGTCTTTAGTGTTTAAGATAAAACATATGCAACCAAACACCTTGAAATAGCTGATGTTAGGATTTTTATTGAAGCATAATTCATACGGAGTCTTTTTGGAAATTGGTCTAATAAGAACTTTATTTAATACATGGCATGCTGTATAAACAACTTCTACCCAAAAATACTTTGGAAGATTATGCTAGTTAAGCACAACTTTGGCTGTATCGCCAAGAGTTCTATTCTTCCTCTCCATAATGCTATTTTGTTGATGAGTTCTGGGGCAAGAGAATCCATGTGATAAACCATTTGAATCAAAAAATGTTTTAAAGTCATGGTTATCGAATTCTCCTCCATGATCACTTCGAATGCGAGTAATCATAAATTCTTTCTCATTTTGTACATTTTTATAAAAAGACACAAATTCAGAAAAGGCCTCATTTTTATTTCCAAAAAGTAAACCCAAGTTTATCGTGAATAGTCATCAACTATTATGAAAGCGTAAAGCTCACCGCCAAGACTGGAGACTCTACTTGGTCTAAACAAATCTATGTAACAATTATAGTGGTCTGGAGGTACTTACATCATTTATTGATTTAAAAGATGATCTATATGCCTTGTTCTTTTCATATTTGCCACAAACTAAATCTTTCTCGAATATAATATCGGGTAAGCCTGTTACTAGTTTTTTGTGGACAATCTTGCAATAGTATCCATGTTCGCATGTCCAAGATGCATATGCCATACGGAGCTTTCATCTTGAGATGTGAATAGACACATTCCTATATTGTTAGTACTTTCTGATAGATATAATACATATATGTTATCCTCTCTTACTCCCTCAAAGCAAATTATTTCAGAAGATTTATCATAAACAAAACATTTATCCTTAACAAAATTAATTCCATAACCATGATCAGTCAACTAGCTAATATTTAGCAGGTTATGTTTTAATTCTGCTACTAAATATTTTTTTTATTAATAGGATAGGGAGAAGTACCTATGTCGCTAATTCCAATTATATGTCCTTTTAAATTATTTCCAAAGGAGACATAGCCTTATTTCTTCATTGATAGAGTTGTGTCACGACCCGCACCCACTGTTAGGGTACAAGAATGTAACGACGCCCAGACTACGTCGTAGTATCGGCGGTAGAACGCTGTCCTAGGTCACAACATCTAACATATAATGCTAAACAGTTTATACTCCCCGAATGGGGGTGACATAGCAGATACAGTCTCAATCACATCTAAGGTAGAGCATGATAAGGATAGATAAAACATGAAATCCAAAAGAGATACATGAGATGGAAGTCTAAGTGTCTAAGATACATAAACCCAGAAATTTATCTCAAAACTCAAATACAGATACAGTAATCCACAAAGTAAATACAACTCCAGACAAAATGAAATAACTACCTAAACAACCTCTACTGTGTCTCCTCTAGGCTAGCAGGCAATCCCAGGCCATCTGTAAAATTTATCAACGGGTCCAGTCAGGACTGGAGCGAGTACAGTACATCTCAACAGATCATAGCAGGTTGGAAAATATAATCATGCAGTAAAGTAAGATACAGGTACTGAAAGAAAGCAGTATGTAAACAGAGAGAGAACTGTAATAGGGATATCTACTATACATAGAGAACTAGCAGTGACTAGTGAGTCAGAGTACAATATGAACATGTAAATGGCCTGGGATGATTCTGATAAGATACTAAGGAATGATTCTGATAAGATACTACTGGTGTATTATTCACATGTCCAATTCTACTCCCCCGTACCCCCAATCAATACACAAGGATCCAGTCAGGTTATGTTATATGATGCTATGTAACAGCCCCCGAAGGGTGGTAGACCCCGAAGGTGATAGACCCCGAAGGTGATAGACCCTGAAGGTGATAGACCCCGAAGGTGATATATAGTAGTCCCATAAATGGGATAAGGATTCTAGGAAGACTCTACGATCATAAGAGTATATGTCGTAAGTGATCAAAGAACCAATGAAGTATAGTGATACGCCATGTAAGTGAAACGCACAGAACATGTAGTACCCGATGCTCCCTAAGGATAACATCTCAAGAAGGGATCCATATAGTACCAATCCGTGTGACCAACGTGACAGTATAAGTAAAGTAATCTACTGCAGAAAATAATTCTAAGTAGGATATGAAATGATCAGAGAATGTACTCGCCTCGATAACTTGAACAGCTGATAAGTATAGGGGGGTTCCCACTGAAGCTACAGAGTCCTATTTAAAGCAACACAGGTTACAAGGTGTTCAAGTTGTAATAAATGAATCTCTATAATCAATCTACATTATTCTAGGTTCTTCTAAGTCAAAACAACTCTAGGTCGACTCCGGTCAATAATCTAGTCAAACTAGGTCAAGTGTTGACTTGCAGTTGACTTTGGGTCAACTGGTCAACTCTGGTCAAACAGGGTCAATTCTAGTCTAATATAAAGTGTACTTCGTTATTTGTACGTCGAAACTTACGACACGCAAATTGAGATAAGAAGATTATCGGTAAGGTTGATAATCTTATTATAGTGATCCACGTGTCCGACTTGTCAATTTTAGCGATGTGAGATCACTGGAATTGGCTGATCTCAGTTTCGTTGTACTAATCCCGAAATACGAACATTATATGAATTAATTATTAATTAATTATAAAAAGGTTAAACTCAGAGAAATTATCAACAAATATTGTCGGACGATGAAATGAACATCGCCAACGTGTCCAGAATGGTCAAATTAGCTAGGATAGCCTACCCAACGGTCCAATTTGGACACAAGGGCAAAAAGGTAATTTCGGGTCAAAACGGTGTCCGTGTCGAAGCCGTTTTGCACCGAAAAATGTGCAAGAAAACAAGTCTATAAAATATAACAAATTATTTGTCCACGTAACCAGAATGACGATACGAACCCAACGGTATCTCCAGAATTGGATTCCGTTGACCCGATCTCAATTTGGTCCGTTGACCAGAACTTGGAATTCCGATTTACACGAAAATGCGTACAGGAGCCAAAGTTCTCAAAACTCAGCAAACTACCTGTCAACGAGTCTAGAATGATGATACGAACACAACGATATCTCCGGAATTGGATTCCGATGAGCCGATCTCAAAATGACCCGTTGACCCGGATATTGGTATCCGACTTGCACCGAAATACGTACCAGACCCAATGTCCATCAAAACCTAGCAAATTATATGGCAACGAGTCCAAAATGACGATACAAACTCAAGGGTATATCCAGAATTGGATTCCGATGAGCCGGCGTTAAAAAGCCCTGTTGATCTAGAATGTGGGACCCACATTGCACCGAAAAATGTGCCAGGGCCCACGTTCTCTAAATCTAACAAGTTTTATATAAAAACATGCCAGAACGATGCCACGAATCTAATGGTGGTGTCAGAAATGAAATCTGGAGTCCCGTGTTCAAAAATGGAATTTTACAAGTTGGAAATTATGAATTCGGACGTCCAACTTTGGCGTCGAATTCAACCAATCAAACAAGCTCACAATGAAACGTAACTGGAGGGGTAGTAAGAGGGTTATACCAGCTTCGCACAGGAACTGGTAGCACGCCAAAAGGAGCTACGGTGGAGGAGATACAAGCTGACGAAGTTGGCCCCACAAAACTGTCCAAATTTAATACAATTTAAACGGTCAACTTGGTGGCCGGTTTTCATGTATCAAACGATAAAATTAATGGACGAAAATTGACATGAGCGAAGGTGAATATACCGAGATTACGACGGAGCAAAGAAATCGCCGATCCAAAGGTCGAATCTTCGAGAAAATGCACGCGAAGTCGCTGCAACGGAGCGCCAAAACGAACTCGATCCCGCGCGCGTCACGACGGGACGTCGTGCAAAACGCACGAATCGCCTCGACGGCGCATCCCGGAGGACGATGGCCGTCAGGAACTGCTCGCTGGAGTTCGCGCAGCCTGGAGGGGGGCATGGCCACGGCGGCGTGGCCGGCGGTGGCGCGGCAGCGCTGCATGTACGCACACCATTTCGGCCGGCTGTGCACTGTTTTCCATAAATAAATTCACTTTATTTATTGTGTATCTGGGAAAAGTACAACTGTAGGAATCCGATCTAGAAGACGATCGCTTTATCCCTTGGACTATGCGAAGAAGAAAAGCTCTCAAAATTTTGACAGTAGATATCAATGTATCTGTACGATGAATGAGAAAAAGAACTCTATTTATAGAGCCAAAAACAATAACTGTAAAGATAACTGACTTCACAGCCTGTGTCTAGTTAAAAATCACTCAGGATTCAACATACGCAAGGTTGTGAGCAGTTACTGGACGTGGCCTGTAACTGTTGGACACATGGCAATCATGTATGAGTCGTGTGCAAGTTATAGGACACGCAGGCGAGAGATCAGTGGCATGGCTGCCACGTACTCCAATTTGATGAAATCCATGCAGACTTGTTGAAGACGAAATCTACGCAAACTCGGGGTAGAAAGCTTCAAAATCTACGCAAACTTGGGGCAGAAAGCTTCAGGATCCATGCAGACTCGAGGCAAAAAGCTTCAAAATCTACGCAGACTTGAGGAAAAAAACTTCAGAATCCACGCAAACTTGAGATGAAAATCTCACAAATACACGCAGACTTGAGATAAGACTGCCAGCTGTCTTGATTCGGCGTGCCTCGACTGACACAAAATCTCTGACAGTGATTGCTTTTGTCAGTCGCATTAAATGACAAGAAGCTCTTTTGGTACGCCACCTTGACGAAGGCTGAGTCTTGCTGAAGAAGATTTCGAAAGTCATACAATAGGCGGCTGTGATCTCTCGAGTTCCGTGCACACGTGGCATATGAAGAGACATTCTTCGACTGTCGTGCTGTCAGTCATAATGACTCTCTGACAAATGATGAGCTGTCTTCAGCGTGGCTTTTAAATATTTTCCTTGATCAACTGAGCGTGACTTTTGACTGTGTCCTGATCAACTCAGCGTGACTGTTGGACTGGTTCTGATCAACTCAGCGTGACTGTCATTTTTAAAGGCCTACAAAACCCCCTTCAAAGTTTTCGAAAAATGATAAATTATTTTGAAATACTTTGAAAACAAGATGATAAAATGAAATCAGTCACGCTGAGATGACTTTAAATTTTTTCGGAAGTCGAAAAGACTTCGAAGTTCTTTGAAAACACCCAAATGAACTTATTAAATGTCATAATGACTCTTCGTTCTCTGAGACTGATTGCATCAAATTTATGGTGGAATATGAACCGCCGGCGAGCTCTGTTATATAAACAAGGAAAAGATTCATTTTTAATCTTCATCTCACGTCAACATGACACCAAAGGAGAAAGCTGAGGAAGAAGCACGCAAGTTGGGTTTTTGTGCTCATGGTGATCCCACTTTTGAGGGTAAGGAACCGGAGCCTCTTGTCTTCGAGCTCAAAGACGATCCCATTCAACTAGCCAAGAATTTCTTGAGCTATTTTGGTCTGGATGGCTCGTCCTCTTCCAACGAGTGTAGCCTTGCAGAGCAGCGTGAAATGTTGAAGGCTTTGTTAAACCGCATGGGAGTCAAAAGTGTAGACGAATTGGGCACTAAGCTCAGTCGCTCTGGAAAATAGAGCGTGTCTTTTATGCTTTTGTTTTTTGTAAGGCCATCAGTGCCTGTCTTGAAAAATGTCGTACAACTTTTGTGTTTGAACAGCGTGCATTTAATAAAGAATATTAATTAGCACTCTTTGACTGTTTCCAATGTTGCGCTGTTTTCCAAAGCACACGTGACACTCATTCCATGGTTTACGAGCGCTATTTATGCGGGTCTTTTCCAAGAATAGACTTGTACTTTGTCCTTTAAATAGATAGGTGAGTTTTCACAGATACTCATCTCCCATTCTTCTTCTTCTTCTCTGAGAATGAAATTTTGTGAGATTTCATTCTCAAATAGGAAAGCAATGCTTTCTAATGTTCGACTTCTGCGCACTGTATCAAACATGGGTTTGCCAATCCTTAGCACCACACTCAATAGTAAGTCCAGTGTAGTAGCCGACTTTTCATTGTTGAATGAAAGTTTTTTTTATTTCTAACTGAACAGAATGTACTTTACTGGCCCATGCGTGCCAAATGATATTTCTGTTTGATTTAATCACTTCTTCCTTGATGCTTTCTGCAGGAATTCGACTAAAACTTTTCTTCAGAATTGGCATTGGTGATTTGGATGCTGTGGAGAATATTCTGATGACACCTACATCAGGGAGCTCATACGCTTTTGACGCGTAAATCAGACAACTCAGAACTCTTCGTGGGATAGAAGGGTCTTCCTCAGATGGTAGGAAGAGCCTTTATACACGAGAGTTGGATGGTGGAGTCAGCTCTACCCCGAGAAATCGGGTAGTAGAGTTCCTTTCAAGGCAGAACCAGGAATTGTATCCTAATATGGAATACATTCCTATCTTCTTTGAAATGTGGCTCCCAATCCACCAATTGTATTGGCAGCACCACGATTTCGGGCTGCCATACTCTGTGGTTCTCCTCTCGTCTGAGAGAGAAGACCAGAGTTTGATTCCTGCTGGTCTGGTCGTGACTGGGATCTAGACAATCAGGAACTGCCACCAACAACGAACCTGACGGAGAAGGTCCGACGGAGAAGATCCAAAGAATAAGATAGATCTCTATTAGGTTATTGTTGTGGTGTAGAATAAAAATCCAAAATTTATAATAGATTTCCATTATGATTTGTAAGAAAGTCTAAGAAAATGTAATAGACTTTTTATGGTGAAATGAGAATGGAAATGATAACTCTTCTATGCTCAATAATTTGTATTTGTGGATGAATTATGGACATGATAGATAATAAAATCTTCTTTTCTGTTTTAGAGTATATGATATTATCAGAGGTATTATGGACGTAATAATATGTAGGAACTCAAAAGAAAATAGATTAATTTCTATGCAGAGGTCAAAAATGACAAATGAGTAGGTAGATTCGGAATTGATTCAGAGGTTATGAAAACGTGATAAATAACGAATCCCCACCTAATAAATTGATAGAAGATTATGAATGGATGAACCGTTAGGTAATAATGAACGGATGAACCGTCAGACGAATGTAATAAATGAACGGATGAACCGTCAAGTATTAATGAACGAGCGAATCGTCGGATGAATGTGACGCTTCATCATTCGAAGAACTTCTGCCTATAAATATAGCAAAAATCTGACAAGAACGAACACTTCTACTCATCAACATAAAAATGTCGTCTGGAGAAGCATCCAAGAAGACTGAAATTGCCTCAAAAGTTCAGAAATGTAATGAAGAACGTCCTGCCGATCCAGTTCAGCCGAAAGAGGCAGAAGCAGGCGAAGGTTCGTCTGCACCCAAGCCACCACGAGACATTCTGGACTTTCTGCTCGAACCAGGAAGGACTGAAGAAGAAGAAGCCATGAGGCTGGCTGCTTGCAAGTTCCTCGTGGGTTCTAGTAATGAGGTTTTCGGCTCTTTTGCTGATCGCGTCTTTGAGAAGGACGGCAGTGGCCCACGTCCAAATGTAAAGAAGGATGATAGTGATCTTCCTTAATATCATGTATCATCATTCATGATTTAAAATAAAATAAAATTTTTATTTCTAAACATGAACTTGTCTGATGATTACAAGCATTTACATTTATACATAGTACTTTTTAAGGAATTTTCCATTAATAGGCATCAAAACTTTTCGACCATCCAATTCTGAGAGTTGATAAGCTCCATTTGAGAAAACTCTGCTCACGATATAGGGACCTTTCTACTTTGCGTCAAATTTGCCTTTGCTCATATGAGTCATAGTCATAGGATGTCTGACTGTTAGAACAAGTTCTCTTTTTTGATATGATCGAACTCTGACTTTCTTATTAAAAGCTCTTGAAATTCTAGCTTGATAGAATTTAATATTCTGTTGAGCAGATAATCGTTTTTTATCCAAAGCTTCTAATTCCTGAAGTCGAAGACGATCATTATTTTCAGCAATGAGTTCATTAGCAATTGCTATCCTTAAAGAAGGAATTTGAATCTCTAATGGAAGAACAGCTTCGCAACCATACACCAGAGAGAAGGATGTACATTTAGTAGCATTACGAACTGTAGTGCGATAAGCCCAAAAACATTCACCGAGCTTCTCACTCCAATTACGTTTGTTAGTAAAGACAAACTTTTTTAGGAGTTTGATGATAGTCTTGTTGAAAGCTTCTGCTAATCTGTTAGCTGCTGGATTATATGCGGTAGAAGCAACATTGTTGATCCGGTGATCGTCACAGAATCGAGTAAATTTCTGGCTGACGAATTGTGGTCCGTTATCATGAATAATACGTCAAGGAACACCAAATCTGTAGATGACGTGGTGCTTAATAAAGCTGATGACATTGGACGTCTTAACTTCAGATAAAGGAATGACTTCGGCCCATTTGGAGAAGTAATCGGTTATTGCGAGAATAAACCGATGACCTTTGGATGACGGCGGATTGATCGGGCCGATAATGTCCATGCCCCAAGCTTCGAAGGGCCATGATGCTGCCGTCAGATGTAGAAATTTCGAGGGTTGATGAATAAAATCTGCATGGATTTGACAAGCTTTACACTTCTTTGCATATTCGATGGCATCTGATACCATAGTGGGCCAATAATAACCCATACGTCGAATAAGGTCTTGAAGTTTTGGTCCTGGCTGATGCGCTCCACAAATTCCATCATGTGCTTCACGGATAATTTGTTGAGCCTCGTCACCGGCAACACATCGAAGAAGTAAACCATCATAAGCTCGACGATATAAGGTTTTTGTTGTATGATTGTAATAGAATCCGAGTGATCGTCGTCTGATAGATGCTGCCTCACTAGGATCATCTGGAAGACTATCATACAATACGAAATCTAAGAAAGGAAGTCTCCAATCTTTATCCGTATTCTGATTCTCAGCCAAATTACTGAAGATGAATTCCATGCTGGAATCAGATGAAGATAACATCGATTTACGACTGAATCCAAATCCTCTTGTTGTGTTGACGTCATGAGATGTTGATTCTTCAATGTTAACTGGAAGTCCTAGGGTTAGGTTATTTTCCAGATGAAATAATTCTCGATTACGAACAACAATCATTTGTTGCCGTCTAATCGGGATAGCCAACACCGCCACAAGATTAGCTAGAGCATCAGCTTCTGTGTTACATGCCCGCCTAACATGTTCAATGAAGAACTCTTCAAACGAAGAAGCCATAGATATAGCTGATCTATAATAAGGAACCAGATCTTGATGGCGAACTTCATAAGTGCCTCTTATCTGATTGACAATGAGTTTAGAGTCTCCGTATGCTTCCAAATATTGAATATTCAGATGTTTTGCGAGTTGAAGACCAATAAGCAATGCATTGTACTCAACTACATTGTTTGAATACGGCTGATCAAGAGAATAGGCTCTTTGGATAGCAAGACCTTCTGGCGACACAAGAACAATTCCAACTCCAGCGACAATATCACCATTAGGACCTATCCTTGAAGCTCCATCAAAGAATAGACACCAGGTAGGATTTTCTTCAGCAATTTGATTTGAATCTAGGACTTCATCTGGGATTTCGTCATAGAGTTTTAAATTTTCTGGAATTGAATGAGCAGCCAGAAAATTAGCTAAAGCTTGTCCTTTGACTGATTTCTGAGGAATATAATGCATGTCATACTGAGCAAGTAGGATTCCCCAGTTAGCTAATCGAGAATTCAAAACACTGGGTTTTTTTATCATGATCCGTATAGGATTGATCCTGGAGATGACATAAATAGTCTGACCAATAATATAATGACGTGTCTTTTGGACAGCGAACATCAAGGCTAGACATTCTTTTTCGACCGGTGAATATCGAGGTTCAGCTCCGGTCATAGTGCGACTGAGATAGTAAATGGCTTGTTCATGGCCATTTTGATTCTTTTGAGCGAGTAATGCACCCAATAAATGACTCATTGCTCGGGTATATAGGAGGAATGGTATTCCTGAGACGGGAGGTACCAATACTGGTGGGCTCATCAGATATTGTTTTATATCATCGAATGCTTTCTGACATTCATCATTCCAGACAAAAAAGACACCTTTCTTTATAAGTTTGTTGAATGGTCTGCAGCGTCCTGACAAATTAGAGATGAATCTTCTGATATAAGCAATCCTTCCTTGAAATCCTCGTAGCTCTTTTAAGGTGCGTGGAGGACGCATCTCTTGGATGGCTTTGATCTTCTCGGGATCCACGTGTATACCTTTAGAGGTAATGACGAAGTCGAGAAATTTACCACTAGAGACGCCTAAGAAGGACTTAGTAGGGTTCATCTTTAATTGATGCTTACGCATTAGATCAAAAATAGTCTTCAAATCTTGGATATGATCCTCCTTTTGTCGACTTTTGACTGCAATATCATCAACGTAGCATTCGACTGTTTTTCGCAAATGTTCACGAAATATAGTGCTCATGGCTCGTTGATAAGTTGCTCCTGCATTTTTGAGACCGAATGGCATGACTGTGTAACAGTATGTACCAATCGACGTTCTGAAAGAAGTATGCTTCTCGTCATCTGGAAACATTTTAATCTGATTATACCCAGAATACCCGTCCATGAATGACATTCGTTCAAATCCACAGGTATTATCGATCATGACATCAGTGATTGGTAGAGGGAATTCGTCTTTAGGACATGCCGCATTGAGATCGCGAAAGTCTATGCATACTCTGATCTTACCAGTCTTTTTAAGAACATGAACTATATTAGCCACCCAATCGGGATGTTGTTCTTCTCTAATAAACCCAGAGGTCATGAGTCTATTAACTTCAGCTTCAATTGCATCCATAATGTCTGGACGAAATCGTCGCTGTTGTTGTTTGACCGGTTTAGCATTCGGCAAGATATTGAGCTTGTGAGTTGCGATTTGAGGATCAAGTCCTGGCATATCTTCATAACTCCAAGCGAAGACGTCGATGTAGTCACGAATGAGTTTGATCATGTCTTGCTTATCAGTTTCTAAAAGACTTTCGCTGATGAATATTGATTTGGGAGATCCCTCTTCACCAACATCTATTTGAACAAGTTTATCTTCAGTCGAAGGTTCTTTTTGCTCAAATCGGAACTCCCATTGATTATCTAACCTTTGGGCCCATTGTTCTGATTCAGGTGAGATTTTAAATTCTTCTTCATCTTCATCGCTTTCTTCAGAACGGTCAATAGAAACCATGTTGGAAGACAGAATGTTGCAGTAGAAATCACCGATACTCGTATCGGAATCCCAAGAAGTAGTACTAGAAGAATCAGATCTCTTATCTTCGTCAGATTCAGGATCGTCATGGATAATATTGATAAAAGGAGTAGGAGCAATGTAACCCAATCCGCATTTCGTTCTCCAATATTTCAGACAAGGAATACGAACAGGCATTTTTCTTCCTTTTTCATTATTGAGGCCAGTCCTGAAGTCATAGCCTATATTTTGATGATGTCTTTAGATTGCTGACTATAACGACGTAGTTGTAATCTTCCAGTATCATTATTTTTGTCATCATCTTCTAAATCAGAAGGACTTTGGGGCCCTTTGTAAAAGAATATCGGAATGTCTCCTGGCTTTCTGCTGGGAATTAGAAAGTATGAAGATTGTACTGGTTCTAGGGATACATCTGTATGAACAGTCTGTACAACTCCTATGGTTATTGTGTTCAAGTCATCTAACAAATGTAAATAACTATGAACATAATTACACACATCAATATACTGCAAAGATGGAGACTTTTCATTGAATGTAAAAGCAGCAATATTTACATTGGGAGAAGGCTGAGCCTTAGTGATTTTAGCCAAATCAATGACTAAAGGGGGAGAAGAAGAAAGAGATTTGTTTCGATTACGATTGATAACAAATGGCTCAGAAGAGGTGAGCTCCCTTGAAGCTTGAGATGGAAGAGTAATCCGCCCTCCAACTGGAATTAGCAGAGTATCCTGTTTCATATGTGAAGATACAGGAACTGTAGTATGCCCCCTGACAGGAATGATCACTATATCTTGAGCAGCTGACTGGGGTAATAGAGAGATCCGTCCACTCACCGGAATGATGAAAGAACCTTCCTCAGAGGGTTTGGGAGATTGTTGCTGAGTAGTTCGACCTTTAACAGGAATTATTAAGGTCTCACTTTGTGAATCCTCTTTCTCCATAGCTTGTATGACCCTTGTATACTCTTCTTTGTACATCCGGGAATCATTGAAATAAGCTTCGACCCCATGGAAAGGATTTATATCAGCAACTTCTTTTTGTACTCTTCCATTGCTATCAATGTATTTAAAACACTGATGAAGAGTAGAGGGCACTACATTATTTTCATGAAGAAATGGCCTCCCCAGAAGAAGATTATAGGATCCCATGATCTCGATCACATAGAAAGTGACTTTGGATCTGAAATCGCCTATCTGAAGCTTCAGATGAATCTTTTCCAAAGGCTCGCTTCGGCTTTGATTAAATCCCAAGATAGTAGTAACCGTCTTGGAGAGCTTGTGAAGAGGAATTTTTAGTTCATCCAACAGACTCTTTGGCATTATGCTTATAGCAGACCCTGGATCAATAAGGATACGATCTATCTTCATCGTATCGATATAACCAGTGTAATAGAGAGGCCGATCATGTCGATTATCCTCCAATAACATGTCGTCTTGTGTAAAGGTGATATTTGGGATAATCTCCAATACACTGTTGCAATGTAAACAAGTGGCAGGTTCTGCATCTGGCTTCTTCAATTGTGCAAGACAAGAGTCAGCCTGTAGAAGAGCTTCACTTAACGTCTCCCGAGTTTCTTTAGAAAGACGTAGAAGTTCAAAGAGGGACATTCTAGCTGGAGTATTAGCAAGTTGAGCTAAAATGTCAAAATTGTAAGGCTTTTGAAGCCCAAGAGGAGGGGACTTCTTGATTGGTTTATCAAACCGAGCCTGTTGCTTGCCTTTCTCAAAAGCTGTGGGCTTAGAAGAAATAGGTTCAACTGGTGTAGTGGAAGGAACAGGTGCAGTAGATAATTCTTCTTCAGGAGGAACATTAGGAGCATGTTTATCAGCTGGAGGGATATCAGGAGTATCCTCAGGATTCTTTGAATAATCCTTTAGATAAGGTTTCCCTGTTCGAGTAGCACCAGCAAGTGCTTTTTCTTTTTCTTTTGGCTCTGTGTCAGAGGTAGATCGAAGATAAGTCATATGACATGACTTAATCTTTCCAGCCTTCTTGGACTTTCGAGAAGTAGTCCTTTGAGGAGAAGGAGATTCAAAATCTGTCACTAGATCAGGATGAATCCACATGATTTCTCCAGCCTCCAAAGTGATTGACACTAATCCTTCAGACTGTGGAGGAGGAACATTCACTATTTCAAGAGTTGCCTTGGGAATAGGAACAATCCCGCTTTCTAGGAGTTGAGGAGGGAAATCTCCAAATTGCATAGAGACGACATTGGAAGTGACAGTCTTCTCTTTTGGAGTAAGAGAGATAGCTCCAGACTTAATCATTTCTTGGATCTTTCCTTTCAGTACATAACATGTACGAATTGTGTGACCCAGCATTCTGTGATATGGACAGTATTTGGGATGATCTGTCTTACCAGCTTCATCAGGTTTCTTGATTTCAGGTAATTGTATTTTATTACCTTTCAGCAGACATTCAAAGATACCAAGGACATCATCGTCGTCAAAAGAATATTCTTCTTTGGGGTGAGGTGTTCTTGATTGTTGAGTTGTAGAGGCAGGAGTTTGAATATTTGATGCATCTTTGCTCTGAAGATTAACTTCAAGAGTTTCGTTTCCCTTGCGAGCATTATTTTTATTGTTAGTACCTTGACCTATTTCTTTGGGAGTCATCTGTACTCCTAAACCTTTGAAGGTTTCAACACTAATCTCTGCAGCCTTGGCACTGACTATGAAGGAAGGCCAATCTTCAAACTGGGTGGATCTTGTCCACATGCTGATGATTGGCAACAAGTTTGATTTGTATGTGTCAATGGTGACAGCATCAGGAGTTCCAAGAGGCATCTTCAGAGCTTTTCTTCGAAGCCGTTCAATGTAATCCTCTGTAGTTTCATTATTTTTCTGTTTGATTCTAATAAGAGCAGACATAGTCATGTCATTGAGCCCTTCATAGAACCTTTCAAGAAACATCTGTTTGAAACCAGCAAATGAGGTAATGCACCCATCTGGGAGACTTCTATACCATTTATAAGCCGTTCCCTTGAGACATCCAATAAACACCCGAGTAAGGAGGGCGTCACTTGGTTGCAGTTGATCAGTCATCACTTCAAAGTGATTAATAAACTGACTTGGAGAAGTGGTTCCATCATAGAATGAGATAGTAGGAGGCTTATATTTAGGAGGATATATACTTGCTTCCATTCTATCGGATAAGGTTGCTTAATGCCTAACCTTTGTAAACCATCCTTCTGTTTGAATGCCTCGAATTGAGTTTTGAGATTCCTCAATTCTTCATTAATAACTCCGGAGGATTGTGGAGTTGTAGCTTGTAGAGAATAATTAGGAGGAGGAACAGCATTGTAAGCACTACCCCCAGCTCCGGAGAGACTAGGATTTGGTTGAGCTGGTCTAGGAGTATTGGATTGTACTGCTGGAGGAACTTGTACTGGACTTATATCAGTGTCAACTGGTATGGCATCTGGTACAGTCTGTCAATTTTGCAACTGAGCTGCCATGAGTTCATACATCGACTTTATAGTATCAGCCATAGACTTCATTTGCTGTTCCAAAGAAGCAATTCTTTGATCCTGAGGAGTCACCGAAGAGGAAGGCTCATTGTTCAATTCAGTGTTCCCATCCACCATATATGTCGTGACGGTACGAGGGATTATTGATGAATTAGTGGATGTTGTATGCTCTGAATTACTGCTTCGTGCATCAAAGTCATTCAGAGGAGAACTACCCCCAGTAGGAAGAGGTGGGAAGTTAGATTCTCCCAGAAATTCAGAATCATCTTCAGAGATCAAATTTCTTTGACTAGAGGCCAGGGCTCTAGCTCTGGTGTTTCTATATACTCCATCTGGACTATCAGTTCTACCCCCAGTATCTCGAGAGGTCATATTGACAGAAGCAAACAAAGGCTCATCTTCATCAGGCATAGGTTCACACTGAATCCGATTAAAGACAGATTGTCGTTTAGTTTGACATCTGCATTGCATTATGACTCTTGGCTGGAAGTCACATTCATGATCACCATGGTCATGAATCATTAATTGACATCTGCATTGAATTATGACTCTTGGCTGGAAGTCACATTCAGTATGCTCCTTTGACATAAAATTACTCATTCTCTTCTGTTGAAGGTGTTCTCGTAAATCTGTTTGTGAAGATTGAGGAGTATATTTCCTGTTCTTGGGTCTTAATGGCTCTTGATTATATAGAGAATGATTAATATGAGCCACATAGTTTCTAACATACTCTGCATCTGGATCTGCTATTTTCATTTCTAATTGATATGGTTTCTTAACACCAGAAGTGCTAAGTTTTGTTCTTAGATCAGTTGAAGGTAACACATTAATTTTGGAAACATGGAGTTTTCCTTCTATTGATCGGGATATTTGCAGAGAAGGAAGATTTGAACCATCCCTTTGATTAGGAGTTGGTAACAGACCCTCTTTTATGGACAAATTCTGTGCCCAATTCGAAGAAGTCACAGAAGAAGACATTAAGGAATGTTTCTTTTTAGACTTATTCAAGTTTTGAGACATAGAATGTCCAGAAGGAAGAGTAGTCAAAAGATCATCTCCTTTCCTTTGACTAACAAAATTGCCAGTCAAAGCTGTTCCTGAAGTAAAAACTACAGGAGCAGAAGAAACAACTAAAGAGTTATCTCTTTTCGAAGGGACTTTGTGTGGAAGACCACCCCCAATTCTAGTAGAACTTGGTAAAGAAGAAGAGATAGCTAAAGAGCCATTCTTCTTAGATGAAATAAACGCTGAAACAGACTTGGTTAAAGAACCAGTACTGTTAGCGTGACTTTTGATTTTAGAATTACACGCTGGAACAGATTTGGCTAAGGAGCCAGTACTGTCAGCGTGACTTTTGAATGTGTGATTGCACGCTGGAACAGATTTGGCTAAGGAGCCAGTACTGTCAGCGTGACTTTTAGAGTTGAATTTGTACGCTAGAACAGATTTGGATAAGGAGCCAGTACTGTCAGCGTGACTTTTAGAGTTGAATTTGCATGCTGGAACAGATTTGGTTAAGGAGCCAGTACTGTCAGCATGACTTTTGATTGCTGTCATCTTCGAGCGCACAAGAGTGTGTGTGCTTGCAGTAGAGTTCTTGCCAGTGTTAGGAGTAGACACTGTGGCAGAGACTTCACCATTGACTGCCAACTGATTCTTAGGGACATAGACAGAGTGTCCCTTCGACTTGGCAGTGGTGATGGAGGCTGGAGTGGGCTTGCCACCCTTAGCCCGTTGTATTTCTTCATAGGCGAGTTGATCGAAGCAGATCGTCATCACCTTCTTCGTCGAGTCGACTGACGAAATGTCGCATTGAGTCGTTGCCATCTCAGAAGAGGAGATGGTTTTCCCCAGCAGAGTCGCCAATTTATTTTCCATAAATAAATTCACTTTATTTATTGTGTATCTGGGAAAATTACAACTGTAGAAATCCGATCTAGAAGACGATCGCTTTATCCCTTGGACTATACGAAGAAGAAAAGCTCTCAAAATTTTGATAGTAGATATCAATGTATCTGTACAATGAATGAGAAAAAGAACTATATTTATAGAGCCAAAAACAATAACTGTAAAGATAACTGACTTCACAGCCTGTGCCTAGTTAAAAATCACGCAGGATTCAACATACGCAAGGTTGTGAGAAGTTACTGGACGTGGCCTGTAACTGTTGGACACATGGCAATCATGCATGAGTCGTGTGCAAGTTACAGGATACGCAGGCGAGAGATCAGTGGCATGGCTGCCACGTACTCCAATTTGATGAAATCCACGCAGACTTGTTGAAGACGAAATCCACGCAAACTCGGGGTAGAAAGCTTCAAAATCCACGCAAACTTGGGGCAGGAAGCTTTAGGATCCACGCAGACTCGAGGCAAAAAGCTTCAAAATCCACGCAGACTTGAGGAAGAAAACTTCAGAATCCACGCAAACTTGAGATAAAGATCTCACAAATACACGCAGACTTGAGATAAGACTGCCAGCTGTCTTGATTCGGCGTGCCTCGACTGACACAAAATCTCTGACAGTGATTACTTTTGTCAGTCGCATTAAATGACAAGAAGCTCTTTTGGTACGCCACCTTGACGAAGGCTGAGTCTTGCTGAAGAAGATTTCGAAAGTCACGCAATAGGCGGCTGTGATCTCTCGAGTTCCGTGCATACGTGGCATATGAAGTGAAATTCTTCGACTGTCGTGCTGTCAGTCATAATGACTCTCTGACAAATGATGAGCTGTCTTCAGCGTGACTTTTAAATATTTGCCTTGATCAACTGAGCGTGATTTTTGACTGTGTCCTGATCAACTCAGCGTGACTGTTGGACTGGTTCTGATCAACTCAGCGTGACTGTCATTTTTAAAGGCCTACATGCACCGCGCGCAGCCACGGTTGCGTGGCTGTGTGGCGGCGGCGGCCTCGCCTGGCCTGGCGGAGGGCAGCGGCTCGCGCGATGAATGCGGGGGTGGTGGTGATGGCAGAAATAAATGGTGGCCGGTGGTGGTTGCATGGTGGAAGGTGGTGACATTGGCCGATGATGGTGGTGGCTGCGGCTAGGAGTGGGGATGGAGAGAAGGAGAGGAGGAGGATGATGGGTCGACGGCGAGGATGGCCGTAGTAGGAGGTCGAGTTGTGGGAGTCGGGTGGAGGAGTGGTGAAAGGGTGGTCGACGTTGCATGGGAGAGAGGGAGTTTGCTGTTGAAGTTGTTTTTGTGTGTTGAAGTTGGTGTAGGAGTAATAGTTATTAGGAAGAGAGAGAGAGAGAGGTAATAATTAAGAGGAAGAGAGAGAAAGAAAAGTGGCTCTCCCTATAAATTAGGGCCGGCCAACCAAATGTTGGCTGTAGGAAAAATTGATGTAAGGATTGAATGGATGTGATTAATTTGGAGGGATCAATGGCTAGGATCAATTATAGCTAGAATAGGTCAATTCCAATAGAGATTAATATCAATAGAAATATCTATTAAATATAGAAAAATAGGTAGAAGGGTACTCAATATTTTTGGGCAATAAAATATGAGGTGTTATGATGGAGGGTAGCACAAAGCTGGACTGGACTCGGTAGAGCCGGATTGGATCAAAACTAGACATTGTGCGAAAATCGAGTTAAAATTAGGAATCGATGATCATGGGTGAATAAGTAGCACATAAAGATTCCAATAAATGGGACACAAGTGGCGGACGGATAGTAGGCTCAATGTGGGCCATGTCCATAGTTGGGGCCGACAGGTTTTGGTCGACAGGGGACCTACAATTCAAGTTGGAAGATGAATATGACACCGTAGGGTAAAATAAAATCGGATCACGTGTCGGGAAAGTTGTGCGAATCAAATGGAGCACAAAATAACGTATCTGAGTGGGACACGAAGGTCATGGGTGACGAGCGTCTCGAGTAGATCATCAATGAGAAGTTGGTTTCAAGAAAATGACTGGTCTTGCGCTCCAAAATTAAAAGTCACGGTAACGTGCTAAAAATGATCAAGGAAAAGATTGGGAAAATCAATTAATAATCAAACGGTCTAATTCGACCCGAAGTTCAGCGAAACAAAAAGAGTACAAGGGAACAAGTTTGAGTGGGACACCATATACCGTCATGAAGGTAATCCTGTCCACTCCAAAACTCGTGAAGAAGATTTCCAGAGTTGAACATCCCTGATACTCCAAATATTAATGGCACGAAAAAGTACACTTAGGAAAAATAACAGAGTAAATTATTTTTCAAAAATCAATCAATCAGGAAATAAAATAAAATGAAAAAAAAATCAACCCGAAATTCAGGGTGCTCACAAGTTGCAAACAAAGTATTGTCACCCAGCATATGACTGGAGCAACCACTATCGAGGATCCATTTCTTCTAGTAAGAGGAGGAAGGTCCACCTATAACACAAGTTGAAGATGTAACCTTTGGTACCCACTTTCTTGAGGGTCCGAATTTGTTAGCTTTTAGAACCCAAACATATACATGCATATCTACAAGCTTCCTAATCTTGTATTGATGTGATACATGTCTTTTTATACCACAATAAAATATAGCTGAAGTGTTAGTGCTAGGTGAAGTTCGAAGATCATGTATGTGAGTTTTTGAAGATGTGTGTGACTTCTTACATGAAAATGTGTACATAAATGTATGACTCATAGTAGTTCTAGTAGTGTTGGTCGTGTTGTTTTTGTGCTTAGGCTTGTGATTTGTGTTCACTTGAGTTACATGCTTGATGACCTATTTACCCAATTTAATCTCTAATCTTTTAGAGACATCACATGCTTCATTGTATTTGGTCGCGAGTGCATCTATTCTCTGAGCAACAATATAATACTTCTTTTTCTCCAGTTCATAGAGATCATTGAGCTTTACATTTTCTTGATTTGCTTTCTTAAGCTTCTCAATAGTGTCATGTAATCTCAACTTTAAAGAAGAAATCTCATCCGTGTTACTAGAAGAATTTTTATCTCTAGTATCTTCTAGTTTTTTAGATTGTTTAGAGAATTCAGATTGTATAAATTATAGCTCTTTCTTGGCAAATATCCATCATCTTCTTTTGATCTTCTAGTAGATCAGTGAAGGCATCAAACAATTCATCAAAAGTAAATTCTTTATAAAGAGGATTCAAAATTATGTTAGCATCCGTAGCCATGAAACATAGATTCGCTGTGTTGCGAGGTTTTTCTTCTTCTTCTTCTTCTTCTTCTTCAGAATCACTCGCCTCACTTTTAAACTAGATGCTGGTATTAGCATAATTCTTTGTCGAAGTCCTTTTTTGCTTGACTGATTGTATCTACTTTCCTTTCTTATAACAAGACAATCTTTCTTGATATGACCTGTCTTCTTACAACTGTAGCAGATTGGTTCTTCGTCGTCTCTAAAATATTTCTTCTTTTTATTTATCTTCTCATACTTCAGGAATCTTCTAAAGTTTCTCGTCATGAGGGCCATTTGCTCGTTGTCTGAGCTATCGTTCTCATTCTCATCTTCGAAGGCTGTCTTATGGTGTGCTTTGAATGCTACTGTCTTCTCCTTTGGTGCTGGCTCTTCAAAATCTTGAAGGTCCAGCTCATGTGTCATAAGCTTTCCCATAGGAGTTTCAAGAGTCATTATAGTGAGATAGCTCCCTTCAATAATGGCCGTCGCCTTAGGATTTCAGTTCTTTGTCAGCCCGCGAAGTACCTTTCGAATCTTTTTATGATTGCTTAGGATTTCAGTTCTTTGTCAGCCCGCGAAGTACCTTTCAAATCTTTTCATGATTGCTGTATTATTTTATAAGAAAATATAAAGGGTTAACAATATTTAGAAAATAAGTAAACATATTTGTGATAGTCTCATTTGGCTTCATTTTGAAGGCCTCAAACTCTTGTGTTAGTCATGAGATTTTGGACTCCTTCACTTGTGAAATTCCTTAATGAGTTACTTCAAGAAGTTTTTGAACCTCGTGAGACGTGACACATATTGATATCCTATTAAACTCTATTCTATCTACAGCACAAAATAATGTATTGATAGCTTTGGCATCAAGTCTTTCTTGTTTCTTTTTATTATCGGTATATTTGTCATGCGGTTTTTCAATTAGATTCCCATCTACCACAATAGGTAATGGTTTCTTGTAACCATTGATGATAATCGACCATAAATCAAAATCAAGAGACTTAAGATAAAAGCTCATGTGTGTCTTCCAATACATATAGTTTGTACAATCAAATAGGGGTGGCCTATTTGTAGATTGGCCTTCACCATTTTTTGTGTATAGCGATGCCATTTCTCAAGGAGTTTAAATCCAAATAAAGAGAAACTGTGCTCTGATACCAATTGTAGGATCGATGGGCACCTCTAGAGGGGATGAATAAAGTGGAGCAGAAAAATATCTCCAATAAAAAATTAAGTAGGTAAAGACAGATATAAAACAATTACTTAAGTGCAGTGAAGTAAAGCAGTAAGTAAATAGAGGCAAGAAAGCACTACGCAGACACCAAGATTTTATACTGGTTTTTTTAGAGGACTAGTCTAGTCTTGAGAACTCTGCTCGATGTTAAATCTACTATTTGAAATAGAGATTGCAGCACGTACATTACTCCGAAGAACATGCCAACTTCAATATCGTCGTGTTTTAACAGAAGCCCACGATCAAACTTTAACACCTTTCTGAGGAATGCTTTTATACTCCAAGCTTGTACAACTCAAATACTCCTAATCGAAAACCACCGACACTTAGAAGAATGTAAGTTGTCTTAGAAATACGAAGATTGTAATCTCTTGGTAAATAGGGAGACTTTAGAATAGATAGAGAAGATGAAGAAGGATTGAATGATTAGAAATGATAATTTCTTATCTGTTTATAGGAATTTTTGAACCAAAGTTCGGGCAGAACTCGGTTAGGGCAACGTTCATAATTTTGAACATTAGAGATCCAAAGGAGTAAGAATTTTCTGCTGACTAGGAGTAATTCTGGTGGGCCGAGTTCGGCTAGTAGGTTTTCTGGCTAGTTTTGGTTTAGCAAGGGTTTTGGATGTTTGGTCTAATTTGGGTCAAGTAATGGGTTTGTGAGGATAATCTTCTAAATTGCCAGTGATCTCGACTCACAAATTATCTCGACTCAATAAATAGAAAATACATAATAAAGTAAAAAAATTTGCTTGACGATATCTGCTACAATCTTCTATCTTTTCTTATCAAAGTCGAAGTTTAAGTCAATTATCGAAATTAGGATGATCATGGCTGCATGGGCCAACATGCATTTATCTAAAGTATTTTGGAGTAATAAAATAGAGTTTTCAAGTATTATAAATGTTTTTCTAAAATAGTATATGTATTATTTATACCAATACCATCGATTATCAATCCTTAACTATGGCTAATCGTATTTCCTATTCTCTTACAAAACTGGACTTTCTTTTGTCGATCCTAGCTAATTGGACTATTCTGGACTCAATGGAACAGTCTGTCCCATCATCGGAGGTCATCTTGTGAAGTTTTAATATCGAAGTTAATTCTGTGCCGTCATGATCATCGTACCATAATAGGTGCCATACCAGGCAAGTATACCTTGCTGACTGACAGTATTTCTTGCATTTTCTATATTGCTGTTTCTTTTTGACATACTTGATTACCTACTTCTCATGTTCATGCTATTGCTATTTTTCTTTTACGTGCACGTACGTTATTTTCCTTATTATATATATCACTACTATTTCACATATAGATCCTTATAGTATTGCTTAGTCTTTACTACGTTCATTTGATATGTCTTGGCCTGTTACTTGTATTTGACTTGAGTCGACTTGACAAATGTATAGTTTATTGAGATTGAGAGGACAGTTACTAGGCATACATGCAATATGATAGTATTATGTTGGTTGATAGTTCTGATGAGATTCGATTGTGTTGATGATTCTGTTGGCTATTAGTTTCGTGCTACTGTTGTGATATTATGTTGTTCGTTATTCTTGGAGGAGATGCGATTGTGATTAGTTTGTTGGCCGTTAGTTTCGGATGAGCTACGGTTGTGATGGTACATATGTTTGTTAGTCCAAGTGTTGAACATTATCTTTGATATTACATTTAATGTAGATTGTTTAGAAGTATAGTACCATAATCCTGTCATTTCCTTATGCATGTTATTTACTGTTATAGTAGGCATGTACTTTTTCTGTATCTTGTTATGTCCCTTTGAGGACCAGATAATCTCTTCAAGTGTGTGTTTTCTTAACTTTTCGTAGGAGTTCCAGCCAAGATCGTAATCTTCTCCTTCCTATCGAAGATGACATGCTCTTGGATCACGCTTGCTGCTTGTACTATTTATTTTGTTATTTTCTTTCTTTTAGTTAAATGCTTAGTAGTGGATTTGTCTCCACCAAACAACTTGTACAATGATATTTCATATTTGATTCTATAATATTTATTTTTTATTTTTGTGGATGAGATTTAGTGAACCATGGCTATCACTACAAGAAAAATGTCATTTTTTGACGGTTTATTTCTAGACGGCCGTGAAAAATCGTCAAAAAATAGATTATTTTAACGGTTTTAACCTTACGTCAAGAAATGACACTTTTTATGTTAATTTAGTAATTTTATAGCACAATAGTTGACGATTTTGGAGGATCCGTCAAGAAAGATTATTTTATTTATTGATGGTTTGGTGATAACCATCAACTGATGTATATGCGAAAAAATTGGCGAGGTTTTTTCAGCTACCATTTTAGTAATTTTTTCAAACTGTTTATATTTATTGACGGTTGTGATTCTTTTTAATTGAGGAACCCAATGAACTTTCTCTCGATCGAAAATGCCTCCTTCAGAAAATCTCCTTCCTGTCTTCTTCTTTGAACCTAGCTCTCAGAAAGAAACTCTCCAAAAAAGGAAAAGAAAAGAAAGAAAGAAGCAGAAGAGAAGAAAAAGAAACCCTATTTTCCCCTCTAACCGCCGTCGCCACCACCACCACCGCCACCTCCTCCTCCCTCTCCTCCGCCTCCTCTCCACCGCCACCATTGCCACTCCATCCCTATCAAAGCTGAAGAACATCTGCTACCGCCACCGCAGCCGTGCCCTTAAAGAGGCTCGGTCGGCCCTGACCGAGTACCTCCACTCCACGCAGTCCCTCTCCTTCTCCTTCTCCGACCACATCGCCTCCAACTCCCTCTCCCTTCTTCTCTCCCAGGTCCCCTCCCTCTCCTCGTCCCCCTTCCCTCTTCCCCCGCCTCCTCCGCACTAGGGCTGCAAATGAGCTAAGCCGTTCGCGAGCTACTCGAAGCTCGGCTCGATAAAAGCTCGTTTGAGCTCGGTTCGTTTACAAAACAAGCTGAGCTCAAGCTTCATTTTCAAGCTCTTTTAATAAACAAAAGCCAAGCTCAAGCTTAGAAGTACTCGGCTCGTTTGAGCTTGCGAGCTGCCTCGTTTAGAAGCTCGTTTAGGAGCTTATTTAGAAGCTCATTTGTCCTTTATTGAATTCTAATTTTATATATATTTGTGCATTATATATTTATATGTCCTTAATAATTGATATTAAGGAATTTTTTAATTAAACATTTATAATTAAATTGTTAATTAATATTACAAGTACTTGAATTCAAACCTAACTAAATTGAAATCGAGCTTGTTAAGCTTGAAATCAAGCTTAATGAGTTTGAAATAAAGTTGAACGAGCTTGAAATCAAGCTTAACAAGCTTGATTTTGAGCTCATCAAGTTTGTTTATCAAGCTTGAATCAAGCTTTTTTTATCAAACCAAGCTCGAGCTCAAACCAAGCCAAGCTCAAGCTTAATATAAACAAGCTCGAGCCAAGCTCAAGCTCTAAAATAAAAAATTTATCAAGCTCGAGCTCGAGCTTGAGCTCGATTAATTTTAGTCAAGCCAAGCTCAAGCTTACCAAAGCTTGGCTCGGCTTGGCTCGTTTGCAGCCCTACTCCGCACCCACCTCTCCTACCGCCCCGTCAATGAGTTTGACTTCCTCGAGAGCTCGTGCCATGGCGGCTTCTGGAGTATCCATTGATCAGTAGTGAGCTCTTCCTTTATGGTGGGGACGAATCAATCCCAGACTTTGGTAGGTTTTCTCTTTTTCTTCATTTGATCTCTCATGGATTCATCCCTAAATTACTCATTTGTTAATCGTTTGATTGAGGACAGGAGAAGTTGAACGAAACTGAGGGATTGATTCTGAGTCAACTCCAATCGATAGACGAGAATTTTTTGATAGCTTCGATCATCAATCATTCACGAAGAACAATACTGGATGAGAAGGTAAGCAAGCATTTGATCCATAATTCTCACTTCGTTGGAGTTTGACTATTGGTTTTAAAATTGATGATCATTCCACAGCTAGTTAAGCTGTTCGAAATTTTTGTTCTTGATTAATATTCACAATCGAACCAATTGTTTTCGCTTTGATCATTGAACACCATATGTTTGATCTTTTGCTGCAGAGGGGTGTCAGTCAATAGAACGATCGAATCGGATACGAAGAGACATGTTTGATACTGTAGCACTCTTCGAAATCTGTATAGGTATATTTCTACTTCTTCTCTGTGACTCGACTATAGGGATGTCTGTGCTTCATAACCAGTTTCCAGGATACGGTCGTGTCTAGGAGATTTAATGGACACGAGTATCAGTGCTACGTTTTGTATCACTTGTATTGCTGGTGTTGTAGTATACCTCTGTCCTTGCGATTTGATTTGCTCTTGAGTAACCGTGAGGTAGAGCTTTTTGTATCGGTTACTTGCTGCAGCAAATTGCAGGGAGCTGTGTGTTTGAACTAATGTTGAAGTAGCCGTTAAACTCGAGTTTGTGGATGAACATGAATTTTTAACTAGTTGATTATTTGGGTTTGGTCTGACCTTGGCCTGTAGGTTGGATTATTAGGTTTTGAAGAAATGAAAATGAAAGAAAGAATTAGAGTTAGCAGTATATTGGTTATGTTGTTGGGACTTAGTACTACGTTGGGCCAGTTTGACAGTGTTAATAGTCTATAGGTGTTGAATTTGGAGAGTAGAATTTGTGCTCTTAGCTCTCTGTGTGTGTGTGTGTGTGTGTGTGTGTGTGTGTTCGTGTTTTGAATGGCAGTAGAACAATATTGCTTATTAGAATTACTTTAGTTGTGTAAGTGAGCAATATTGCTTATTATATTACATGTTACAATGTCATATCTCATATTTTAATAAATATGCTTGTTGTAGTTTGTAGGTAACACTAATAGAGAAAAGAGATTGGTCTTACAACATAAATTTCCAATATTGTCATCCACCATTCATAAGATATTTTTATCTTGTAATATGTAAGAGTCTTACATAATATCTTTTCTTTATTCTTTTTTAATCCTGCATCTAATAATGTAATATGAGGACCAAAATATTTGTCGTACAGATGGTAGAAAACATATACTACTCTTTGGTTGTTCAATCCTGGTGTCATTTTTCTTCCCCTAAAAAAGAAGCATAAAATTATAATGAGATTGATAAGTTGAAAATATTGCAAGTTGTATTTTGACATTGAGCATATATACAACTAGACTCCATAAAAGTTACCATCTCAAGGTTTTTATCCATCCCTTTTTTCCAGGGATTGTATTCTTGTTTAATAATTAAACTATACTTTATTTTTGATTCGGTTAATGTTCCTGGTTGACATATTATAAGAGCTCTTGTAGTACCATATACTTATCTATTTGAATTATTTTGGCTTCCATATGTGTTAAAGCACAAAGTTAGCTTGATATATTGTAGCAGGATCATGAGTCTCAGTATCTATATTGTGGAAGTGACTAACATTTCCCCTAGTGCAACAGAGAGAGAGAGAGAGAGAGAGAGAGAGAGAGAGAGAGAGAGAGAGAGAGAGATGTATTACTTCCTTTTCTTTTCTGGGGCAATTGAGCACATAGAGATTATCAGGTGAATTTCTATCCTCTTCAAATTTTTGACTTTCAGTAAATTGTTATTACTATGAATTGTGAAGTTTCTTTTAGAATTTTTATTTTTTTCAATTGAATTTGTCATGTCCCATATATAACTATATATTTGGGTCCTACTTATTTAGAATTTTTCTATATTATGAACACTCTAATTTCTCTATATTAACGTTATATTCTAGGAACTCACAGATACACTAGTACAATCTTTAGATGGTTATTGTGGCAACTGAGCCTAACACAGGAACTTGGGTCATGGGATTTGATTTTCTTTATAGAATCCTGTAACTTTGAGCTAAAATGATCTTGACAGATGTGGGATGGTAAAATTGGAGCGTTCGAAGAGCAGCAACATGTTATGGGTTTCCTCCATCTATAAATATGGTGGCTAAATTTTTATTTGTTTTGTTGCAGGCCTGGCATAGCAACATGCAACTCGTCTTTTATATATTTATCTTGTAAGCCTGCACAAGTAGCATCCATTTGTTTTAGGCCTGACATACCATTTATTTTTTTGATGTTTAGTCCTTTGCAATTAATTCGATACATGTAGCATGTAACAAAACTTATTTTCTTTTGGTGAACTAACTTGATTTCAGGTGGTCAACCTGAGATAATTATATAACAATGGTTACATGAGATAATTATTATAACACTAGCATAAGACACGTAAAATAATTTACATTAGTATTGTTGATAGCTTATCTAACAGTTTGAGACAAAAATCTAGTGTCTTGGTTAGAGTTCAGAGGGTTTGGTCATTGGTGAGTTAAACTTAGCCATGATTCTTTTGTTAGTGGGCACCAGGTGAGGCAGGCCCAACATGAGCTGTTGTTATGGTTCTACTTGAATTGAAACAGCCAAATACCACTTCCATAAACACTAATTTAGATATCTTTCATTCAGTACACCGACATACAATGGTCTTGAGAGAATTCTTAACGGTTGTGCTTGCAACGATGAGCAAAAAAGTGGCAGTGGTAGCGGCATGAGTAGAGAGCTGATGGCTGTCCGACCACCACTGAATCACTTAATGAAACTACTATACAGAAGGTGCTCATTTTCTCTTGCCCTATATATAATGCTTGTATCTCCTTATCTTTTCAACTGATTGCTCAACCTTTATATGTCAGTATCATTTTTTGTGTATCAATTTTTTTTTTGAAGATTGGTTTTTGAGTTCGGTCATTTCAATGGGCTATGATGAGGAAGAAAAGTTGCCTAATTTT
Source organism: Iris pallida (assembly GCA_029216955.1). Classification (NCBI taxonomy): domain Eukaryota; kingdom Viridiplantae; phylum Streptophyta; class Magnoliopsida; order Asparagales; family Iridaceae; genus Iris; species Iris pallida. The sequence goes on along the minus strand of JANAVB010023996.1, from coordinate 8,286,446 downwards.
GCTTTGGCAATAAACATTTGGTCATTTTTGTCATCACTTGGCTTTCAATGTTTGATACATATGTTGTTGGGTTTTTTGACTTTATAATTGAGTTAAAATTTTGGCTATTTCTTCCTAACTGTATTGTCCCTAACTTGGAGTATCAGTTTCATAAAGAGTTTTGCCTTCTCTAGGTACTGATACCACACATGAAATTTGTGAGTATCAGTAGAACTTGGAGTATCAGTTTCATAATGGGAGGAATATTTTATTGGCTACACATTAGGGTTGAAAATATTTTTCAAGAAGACTTTATTAAACTCCGAGTCCATACTTTTTCTATCAAATTTCTATGTCCAGGTTTTTTTCTATGTTATACTTTTTTCGAGTGTCAGTGGATTATTTTGTTGACTATCAGTGGATTTTTTTCTTTTTTCGATTTGGTTTTGCATATTTCTTCTGATGCTGTTCTTATTTACCTCAGCAAGTCAGTTTGCAACTCTTTTCCAGACACCAGGATACAATGAACTAGTCAATTTCACCAATTCTGGGAATTTAGCTGTAAGCCTAGTGACTCGCATTTCATTTCAGTGAGCCATCCATGTATACGACCTAGATAACTGTTAATAAAAGTACCTCTTTTTTGTTTCTGTTCATGTTGCAGGTGTCTTCAGTTGTCCAGGTGGTTGGTGTTTTCCACTACCTCTATTCAGCTTCTAAAATTTCTCACAGGGCTCAGGGTGAGTTTCTTTATACTGTGATAGATGTAAATATGTAACTATATTGGCCTCTGATTTCGAGTGAGTTTCTTTATACTGTGATTTACTGAATGTAACCAAGGAGCGAGTGCACCTAGGCCAATTACATGAATATTAATGGATCTGAGAGGGCACAATACCTATATATTAATATTGTATCTGACAGGGAAATGTGCTCCAAAATGGAGTATTGGATTGATAGAAACTAGATGGCTTACCTCTTCCAAATTTCTTTTTCTTAATCAAATTATATTATTGTCAAGTCAAGGCCACGATATGCATAAACATAATTAAGTTAAAGTAGTCAGTTTGAGAACTCATTCTTTGTGATACATATAGATCTAACCTCATCTTCTGTACTTCTATATTTGAACAATAATGCTAAGGTGCTACTAATATTCCTGATTTAATAAGTTGCTTATATATATATATATATATACACATGAATGAAATGGTCACATGTGTAGTATAGCACACTTGTGGACGGGCAAGTTGGCTTAACTAGTTTGTACTTGGAAAAAGCTACACGTTCTTTAGACATATTTCTTTCTAACAACATTAGTATGTTTTATTAATTTTTTGCTCAGAAGAAAATGTTCCAACATACTCTTTGTAAATTAATTTTTCGTGAACAGTTTGAGACTTGTAGGCCTCGTGGTTATTTCATTTTGTTCTCAGTTATCAATTTATACAAACATGTACACACAAATGATTAAATATATTTCTCTTTTTCTCTTAGGAACTACATGAAAAATGAAGGTGCTGTAAATATGGGAGGGATGTGCTCCAGCCGGGTTTGCTACCTATTTTGGTTTTATTTGTACAATTTTCAGTTTTGGATGTTTAAGATGTATAAAAACTACATACTTTGGTTGGATATGTTTGTGGTTGGACAAGTATTGGATGTATTGGAAGTTTGTGGTGTATGAACAAGATACAATTTACTAATATAAAAAATTTGTTTTATAGTTATTTGATGTATGTATATCTTCTGTATTATTGATATTATGTGTGTGTTAGATTCATAATATATAATTATAAATGGAATTTTTGTTATACAAAATTTAGTTTCTCTTGACGGTTATAAAACGTCAACAATTAACTCAATCCTGCTATATGAGGACCTTTCATTGACGGTTTTTAACCGTCATCTAGGCCGGAGTCAAGAAAAGTTTTACCTACATTGACGGTTTTTCAAAAATATTTTCTTGACGGCTAAAAACGGTCAAGAAAACTATTTCATATGACAACCAAAAACTGTCAAGAAAAGTGTAACCACCACATTTTTAATTTAGGGATATTTTGGTCATTTTGTAATTATTATATTATTTATTAATTTATTGAATTCATGTGATGATAGGTGGTTTTGTTTGATGTTTGTGTAGTATAAATGGGTTTAACTTAGCCAACATTGACTAGAAGCCTAATAATAATAATTAGAATTTATTTGACCTTGTAGGAATTATTTTAGAATTAATTAGTTATTTTAGAATGTTTTAAATGAATTTTTAGTCATTTTAGCCTTTTTAGCCATTTTTGTGATTTTCTAGATATTATGACTTGTGTTGTACTAGCAACTGGTTTAACCTTAGTGGACCTTGTATAGGAACCTAACCATGTCTTATAATTTTTTTTACCTATTAGAATTTATTTAGGGCTTGGGTCCAATTTAGAAGGCTTTAGAATGGTTTAAGCCTTTTTACATATAGCCTTTTTGAGCCTTTTGTGACTTGGGCCTTATTACAACTTGAAGGAGTTGGCCCATGTGAAACCCTAACCCTAGAAACCCCCATATGGCCGGCCATAGCAGCCCCCTCTCTCATTTTGTAAAATTCCATAGCCTCCAAAAGAAACCCTATTTTTCCTTCTCCAAAAACCATAGTTTGCTCATCCGGAGTCCGTTTCTCCCAAAATGACACTCGTCAAGGAGAGGAGGATCTGCTGGAGCATTTCTAACGAGGAGGCGGAGGCTTTTTCTTGAGGAAAATTGGCCGACACGACAACCGAGGGGCTCCGTTCATTAAGTTTTTGACACTCAATAGGTAAACCCTATTCTACCATAGTAAATCTGGATTTTCTTTCGTATTTGCATCCATATAGGCACCCTTGATCTGTGTATGAAGTTTGGTTGGGTTTTGACTTAGTTTGATAGTGGTATCGGACACGTATCGGTCTCACGTTGCACGTGTTCGACAAAATGCCACTTAGAATTGAAAAGTGTTAATTTTCGATTCTATTTTCACGAAATCCTTCCTTATATGATTTGTAACAACTTTCGTTAAGATGGATCGGAAATCGACACGATTTTGGCATCCGAACGGACACGGACACGCGTGCACGAGATCCCGTGGACGATCCCGTGCACGCCCTGCAGTCTGTGCATCATAACTCGACTCACAAAGCTCTGTCTTGCATGAAATTTTACGAGCACGTAGGGGAAACCTCTGCCCATGTGCCCGTAAAATTTCACAACGTTTCGTTGAGCGAGCGCGGAGAAAATACGCGTGCATTGGTCGGCTGAACTGTGCACTCGGACTGAAATTCGCCGCTGACACGACCTTCGTACGCGAACACGGCGCATCGAGGACCCGTACCAGGAGTTGGAACACGTAGCCCTATACCTAGACTACCCAGGGACTCGATCCCGAATCGTGGCGTGGCCGACGCGCGAGCCACGAGCGACGAACCGCGTGCACGAGCATGCACGCACACGCGCGCGCAGGCCATGCGCTGTTGCGCGAGCTGCTGTGTCGCGTTGCTGCGACTTCGTGTCATGTCGACGTGTCCTAGACCTACGCCGTGACCCTACCTAGCCGTGTGCACGAGCACGAGGCTTCTCGTTGTGCATGTGACGCGCAATCGAACGAGAACACCCTCTTCGACACGCGAAATCAGTTTTTCGATACGCATTCTCTGGACACGACACGAACACGGTTTCGATTCCGGGAGTACCCAAGCAGGTCCCACATGTCGAGACCAACGTATTTGCCAAGTTTCGTGAGTTGGTTTGGAGTATTTTGCGTTTTGGGTCGTTTTGTCGAAATTGGGTTTTTCGGGTTCAATATTTTTGAATAGAAATGTGATATTTTGATTCTTCGACTTTTAATCGATATTTTCTGACTTGTTAACTTATATATGATATTTTAGACTTGTGGGAATCGACTCTCGGGGTTGAGTCATAATTTCTAGCTATTTTTAGGCATATATGGTGTTTTACCTATATATATATATATATATATATATATATATATATATATATATATATATATATATATATATATATATATATATATATATTTTCTTTATGCCTAAATTTCAAAATGTGTTATGTAAAGGTCGAGACTCTGATTTCAGACCTGGAAATTTACTCCAGGTTCGAGTACGACCTTGTTGGCTTTCATATTGGGTATATACCTATAAATGGATATATGCCTATATGTATTTATATATTATATATATATATATATGTTTTGCTATAGATTGTAATATATTATGCCTAGATTACTCTTGTATGCTCTATCACTTTTGTTCTCAGATTTTAGGCCCTTAACCAGCAGCCCCAACATCACTTTTCACTCACAAATCATATTTCCTTTCCTAATTTATATATATATATATATATATATATATATATATATATATATATATATATATATATATATATATATATATATATATATATATATATATATATATATATATATATATATATATATTTGTGTATGTATATATATGTATCTATATTAATTGTGAGGAATGTATAAATATAGGTAATATAATAAATGATTGTGTTATGACTATAGGAAGTGTTTGGACAGATTAGGTTCGTCGTTAGGAGCCTAGTTCGGTCGGATTGGCCGACAAGTTGACCAAGTTGACAAAAGTCAACTTTGGGTCAAACTTGATCCAATTCAACTAAAACGAACTCCGAATGACCTGAAATTTTGTGTATGACCTAGAAATTAGTAAATGGACTAGTTGACCAATGTTTGACCAGGTTTGACCAGTGTTGACTAGAGTTGACCAAGGGTTGACTTTGACCAAAAGGGACCTAGAAGCATGTAGCCTTGCATTGTAGCTATTTCCTTTGATATTTTAGATTTGGTTGTGACATATGGATACTTAAAATAGGTTTATATCACTCCAGTTCAGTTATACATCCTCATCAGCAGCTCGAATTGTCAGGCGAGTACATTCTCTGAAAGTTCTTTCATTTACTTGTCGAATTCTATATTTCAGTTTTAGTCAATTCTATTTGATTCTCGGTTACAAACACGAATTGATATTTTTCTGGAATCCATGTATACGTCACACATATCTTACTTGTCTAGCCTCTATTACAAGAATCATTACAAGAATCACCTACAAGCACCTTCATGTTCTGGCTAGATTTATTCTCGATTTATGTGTCGTGTTATGGATTCATTCATATTTGTCGGGCGGGGAAATACTTGAGTAGACATGTAAACATTCCTAAATACTCGAACAACCTCCCTGTGAATTATACAAGAACGATAGCCGTCCCACACTTGGCCAGTGTGTGATGTGTCGGATTACTCCTAGCCGTTTACATGTCGATCTCAGTATTTTAAAACACACTGTGAGTATTGTCTAGAATCTTTACTAGAATCACCACAAGAATCTTTATTAAAATCATCAGAAGAACTATTACAAGAATTACCCTACTTGGATCATTAAATGGAATCACACTTGACATATATTGTACCACTGGACTCATATCACATTACTCTAGTTCAGCTAGCTTTTATTTACAGTCTTTATTGACATGATATTCTGTTTCACAGCTTTTGCTTTCTTTGTTATTTTACTATAGTTTTACATCTTAAACTGTCTCGAATTTCTATGCTTCATCAATAAAATTGTATATAACTGTTTCTATAGTTTTCGTCATTTACTTGGATTTACTTGATGAGATGTATTCGTTCCAGTCCTGATTGGACCCGTTGATAAAATTTTACAGGAAACTTGGAGTTCACAGCTAGCCTAGAGGAAACTAGTAGAGGTTGGAGTAGTTGTATAGAGTTTGTGTTTCTTCTTTCCTTGTTTATCATGGAGTTGTATTGAGACCTTGAGTTAATTAATGAAATTGTTTTTACTTCACTTCTAGTTGCCTCTTTCTTGTAGATTTTCTTATCTATTTCATCGTGCTATTTATCTTTCCCTAGATTTGTGATTGAGTTTGTATCCTTATGAGATTTTCCTCCGTCTGGAGGGTATATCACATAGTGTTAGATAGATCGACCTAGAACAGCGTTCTACTGCCGACACTGCGGCGTAGGCTGAACGTACCCACATTCTCGTGCCCGTAAACTGGGTGCGGGTCATGACAGAAAGTCCTTCCAGTGACCGTCAAGAAATAAGAAAACTTTTCTTGACTCTGGCCTACTTGACGGATCCGCAACCGTCAAGATACCCCTTTTTGACGAGAAAAAATCGTCAAGAAAAGCCCTTTTTCTTGTAGTATATTTTTATACTGCATTTACAACGTACATATATTTATTATACGATTGACATGTTACGTTTTTAGTTCTATGTATTTTAGGACTAGGGCATTACATATTTTTGTGGTGGTCCATGCAGATCTACGAATATATTATTTGGTTACATCACTGTACCAAGCAAGCTTGCATATAGGATTAGAGTCTAGGATCGCATCCACATGCTTGATCTCCTTCCTTGATTCTATTTTGAACTCTCATTTGATTTTCTTGAATTGCATCTTGTTTGATGCCTTTTCTAACGCAAGTCTAATTTCTCGTACGATAGAGGTTAGGAAGATGACTCATACTAGGTATATATGCTCTATTGTTCAACTACACTATTAATTGAATTCTTGTAAGTTGGGTAGCATGCCTCACAACCTAGCTTCTATTGACCCATTAATGAAGTACAATTGAGTAGGTACTAAATATATGCTAGTGTAGGAAGATAGGTTTATTTAGACTATAGAGTTTAGAGGTCTATACCGTATTTGATCGACTAAAGTCTTAGACAAAAAGATAGTAGGACAACTGTAGAGGTACAAACACCGGACGAGTCTTAGATTTTTGATGAACTTGAACTACTTATACTTTCTTTCATCATAATTATTTTTGGATTATCTTGACTGATGCTGCTATTATAGCCTAGTTTTGCAAGCTTATTATCGATCTTGTTCAGGACATGTTTTATTAGGGACACCTACTAACATATTATCTAACTAGAATCGGTGTATTATGGTCTGATCAACCTTAGTGTACTTGGTTCGCTCTTCATATGACTATTCTACGTAGATTGAGATATAGTTGGCTCAGCTTATTAGACAAATATACTTGTCCTTTAGACATATCCGAGCATATCGTATTGGTTATGTAACTGTACTGATATGAGCATATGAATATGAATATACCAAAATAGGATCTCATCCGCAACTACCTTGACAACTCCCTTTTGAACTATTCAATCGCCTTTGAATCCTGTATTTGCATTCAATCACATCTCCATTGAAATCCTTATTGTTTTTCGTCTTTACCTATTACGGAAAGACAAACGCTCGTGCTTGAGGAAAGATAGACATAGATTGTCCCCCTTAGTTTGCTATACAATCTATGGCCATGATAGTTATATATATACAAGTGTAGTTAGTCATCGACCATGCCATGTGACTACATCCTTCTCTTGAGTTACTCGTCCTTTCCTTCGACCATATATCTATTATTATGACCTTCTAATCACTTGAAACATGAGAATGATTAGAATCGTATCCTTGATCGTATCCCAATCTAGGAGACTAATTTTCTCTCAAGGAGCCATGTCTCATGAGTCTCTACTTATTCTCATCTTGATTTACTTAACCCTTAATCTTTTTATTTCCTACGGTAACTAACAACTGTCATTCATTACTCAAATCCTTACCACGACCTTTGAACACAACCATATAAATTTTTTTTTCCAATCTATTTACTCATTAAAACTCTTTCATGATTCATACAACCTTATTTCTTAATATTTTCCCTTGGATGAAGATGAAAATTGAATCATGAAACTCTTTATTAGAACGAGGCTAGATTAGAAAACCCCATAAAGGATATTAGTGGTATAGTTGGATATGATGACTTACGAATATGAAACATATACAATATTGGATTATATGTGAATTTTGTGATAAACATTAATCGACGAAGTTAAGAAGAACTTTCATGTGATAGTTTTGATGATATTAGTATTAAAGGTTAATTAATTGTTGTAGGTGAAACTTTGTTTGCATTCTTAATGCTTTAAGGATTAAATTTTTATGATGACTAGGGATGTGAATTTTATATTAAAATAAGCTTGATTTTTTGCTCTCGACTAAATTGATTAGAGATTTTTTGAATTTCAATTTTGGAAGATTTTTAATATTTTGAAGGATTTTAAAATTTTATGGAATATAAATTTTGAGATGAAGAGTTGAGAAGAGAAAAACATTGATCATTTTGTTAAAGCGCAAATTCGAGGATTACGACAATATCAAAATACGAATTGAATATTGGATTATTGATTAAATTTTTGATGAAGGAAATTCTTACCTATTTTGAGGTTACACTTTTTGATGTTAGTGATTATCGAATTTAGACACTGATTGGGACGTCATGTATGTGATCATCTTCTAGACTATAACCATTGATTTTATTTTTCTAGTTATTCAAATTGACTGTTTTCGTTAAAATGTCGTTTTCATCTCCATGCTCAATGTTTTGATCATTTTTTCGTCTTACAAAATTTCCTCTACCTTCTCACCCCCATCTACCCTAGTTATTTCTTAATTTCGAGGACGAAATTCTTGTAAGTTGGGTAGGATGTAAACCCCCTAAAATTTTACTATATATATTATTATTTTATTTTGGTATTTGTACGTGAGTGCAAATATGTATATACGATTATTTATATACACAAGTTTTATTATTTATTATTATACAAAAAAATATTTTTTGAAATAATATAAGGTAAATATTTTATCTTGTTTATAGAATGTGTCACAATAAATTTTGTCAAACTTTATTTTATTCGTATATAAATATTGGTACCAATTTCGAAAATAATATTTATGTAAATTTAATTTAATTTATTTAGATAGTATTGAATATTATTTAAATTATTTCTAAGATATTAAATATTATTCTAAAATTATTATTGTGATCGATTATTGATTAGATTTGTTCAGTTTTAAAATTTGTTGATTTAAATTTCCTGATAAGTATCAAATATGGCTTAAATTATTTTGATAATATTAACTGTTAATTTGAAATATTATTTAATATTTGATTAAGATTACATTGATTTATATTTTAATTGCTTTTGAATTATTGGATATTATTGACACTACTTTGATAATATTAATATTATTATTGACAACATCAATTAATTAGTATTTTGTACTATTACTGATTATGACTAGATCTGATTAATTTACTTTAAACATTAAATATTGTTTTAAATAATTGGTATATGATCATTTACATATTTGAATCAATTATTGATTTGGGATTATATTAACTTAGTTATAAATATTTATTTGAATATTGTACCAAATAATATATTTATATTTGGTTGAATTTATTTTGAAATTATTGATTATTATTTTTGACCAATAAAAATTAATTTTCTAAATTATTATATATAATATTTGGATTATAAAAGTATGATTTTAAGTTATGTATGCACACTACCAAAATACAGCCATTTGGCAACGGACATATAGCGACGGATTCTGTCCGTCGCTATTAGCGACCGACTACCGACAAAGTTTTGACTGATTGCCATCGAAAGTCGATAATTTTTTATTTTATTTTAAGGACGAGCAAAGGTCGCCAATCCATCGTTAAGTCGACGGAAATATAGCGACGGATGAAAATTCCGTCGCTATGCTGTCGCTTATTTGGCAAAAGTTGGCAGAGAATGTTGAAAAAAATTGCCGCAAAATTTAACGACCACATAGCGACGGATATTCCGTCGGCCAGCTAGGGTGGTATAGCGACCACATAGCAACAGAATATATCCGTCGTTAGTCCGTCGCTAAATATCCAGCCCTAACTTACCGACGGGGGAAAAACTTTTTATTCCCCCCCAAAATTTCTCTCTCTCTCTCTCTCCAGGTAATCTTATCTATCTCTCTCTCACAATTGGTGGTCGGGGCGGCGGAGGGCGGTGGTGGTGGGGGTCGCTTGAGGGGTTTCGGGTAGGGGCGTCGGAGGAAGGCGGGGGCCGGTGGTGGGGGTCGCGGTGGTAGGGTGGGGGTCGATGGGGTGGTTTCGGGTAGGGGCGGTGGGGGGAGGCGGGGGCCGGTGGTGGTGGGGGTGGAGGTGGTGGGGGTTGCTGGAGGGGGGGGTTTCGGGTCGGGGCGGCGGAGGCCGGGGGGGTTTCGGGTCGGCGGTGGTGGTGTTAGGGGTTGGGGTGGGGCGAGACAGAATCGGTATCGGAATCGGTGTCGGACTATTCCTATGAGTATTGGTATCGGCGATATCGGTAGTATCGGCGATTTCGGATCAGAGTATCGTAGAATAGTATATTAATTAGTATATATATATATATATATATATATATATATATAAACTTAGTATCAAGGTTCAAAGTATCGGTATCGGACTATTCCTATGAGTATTGGTATCGGCGATATCGGTAGCATCGGTGGTTTCGGATCGGAGTATCGTAGAAGGATATATATAAGATATCTTAGTAGTAGCTAGGTAAGTGTTGAAATTAAATTTACTTATGCCATGTCTTTTGGGCCTATCAAAGTTATATGTTTTTCGAAAATCTTGTATAATGCTGATTACCTCAAAAGGCTTGCATAAATAAGAGTGTATAAAGTGTATATCGTAGGCGGAATCGGTATCACCATGAATCTCATGGCTTGTTCTACCAGAGCATAATATAAAACAAACGTGTGAAGCAGAGCTGCACATTCACAATATTAGAAGAAAAAAAAATTTGCGATGGGTGGTAGGGTGTCACGACCCGCACCCAGTGAAAGGGCACGAGAAGTAACGAACGCCCAGCCTACGCCGCAATGTCGGCGGTAGAACGCTGTCCCGAGTCACAATATCTAACACAGTCTAGAATAAGCTCCGAATGGAGAGCAATAATAAGTAATTCAATCACAATACTAAGATGGAATAGAAGAAAGAATCTCAAGAGAGTCACAGATAAAAGTCTAGGTGTAAACCACCAGAATAAATCTCAAGTACAAAAGTACAACTCATAAAGTCTCAAAAAGAAAATACAAATAAAGTACTAAGTCTCAGCTAGACTATAGGCAAGTCCTCAGCGACTGTGGGATCCTCCTGAGGGTCCACGTCGCCAGTGTCATCTAAGCCAATGCCATAATAGTAGGACAGTACTCCTCATCAATACCTGTAAAATTTTCAACATGCCCAATCAGGACGGAACGAGCACATATCTCTCACAACAGTTCATAGCAGGAATGGACATATAAAGCAAGCTATAGAAAACTATACATGAATCGCTGTAAAGGAAATCAACAAGAGAGAGAGACTATAAAATGAGATATAATATGATAATAGAGAAATATAACCTTCTACGTGATTCAGAGCATGAATTGGTTATGTAAACGGTCTGGATTGCACATGGATACAGCTATGGAGTGCACATGGATACCTACTGGGGATAATGATCACATAACCAACTACACTCTCCCTGCCCCCAATCAATACACAAGGATCAATGCATGTTATGTTATTGCACATGGATAACAACTACTGTATACATGGAGCTCATATGGTCATGAGTGTACATGAATAACATATGAGTGCACATGGATAAATATGAATACATGGAGTACATGATGGCCATGATAAAGTACATAAACATGACATATTCGATGTATCCGAGAGGATAACATCGCATGAAAAGATCCAGAGGGTACTAATCCGTGTGATCATCGTGTCAGCATCAAGTATACTAGTCTATAACAAGAGAACATATCCAAAGAAGTATGAAAAGATGAGAGAATGTACTCGCCTGGCAAATCGAACTGCTGATAATGAGGTGTAACTAAACTGGGGCAATGTAAACCTATTTAAAATACACACATGTCACAACCAAGTCTACAATATCAAGAGAAATAGCTAGAATGCAAGACTACATGCTTCTAGGTCCATTTTGGTCAAAGTCAACCCTCGGTCAACTTTGGTCAAACTTGGTCAACGCTGGTCAAACCTGGTTCAACTGGTCCGTCTACTAATTTCTAGGTCATACACAAAATTCTAGGTCACTTGGAGTTCGTTTGAGTTGAATTGGATCAAGTTTGACCCAAAGTTCACTTTTGTCAATTTGGTCAACGTGTCGGCCAATTCGACTAAACTAAGCTCGAAATGATAAACCAAATCTGTCATAGGGCTCCTATAGTCATATACACAACTACCATCTAATCTAAGAGAACTAACAAGCAATTATATATATATAATATATATATATATATATATTATATATATATTATATATATATATATATATATATATATAATATCTATAAAATATATATATATTTTTTTTGGAAAAATAAAATATAAAATATATATATATATATATATATATATATATATATATATATATATATATATATATATATATATATATATATATATTTTTTTTTTTTTTTTTTTTACACACGTGTATATACAAACAAACAAAACCCAAATCTATCAAAAGTGGTGTGTGCGTGTGTATGTACTGGTGCTTACTGAAAATAGGGTAAAATCTGAGATTAATAACATTCAAACATAATCATGGTATTACCCAAATTACTATACTATTATATACATCTATATAAAGTAAGAAACTACTTATATATTATATATATAATATAGATATATATATATATATATATATATATATATATATATATATATATTATATATATATATATATATATATATATATATATATATATATATATATATATATATATATATAAGCTAAAATGGAAAGATACGCAATGATGCGAGATACTTAAAAGTCTAAAATCTGGAATAACTCCCCCTCGACCCATTCTCCACGTATATGTGTTAGGAATGGGTTTCAACGGGGTTATACATATATATATATATATATATATATATATATATATATATATATATATATATATATATATATATATATATATATATATATATATAGTTAAATATATGCATAAAGCTATATATAGAAAGCACATATACTCATAAATGATGGAAAATTGTGAAACAAAGCCAAAAGTTGGTTCTCACATATTTGAAATATCATATAAGTCCTGTAAACTCAGAATTTAGAAGCTAAAACGTTGGAAATCAAAATATCACATATCAACTAAAAATTGAAATTAAAGAAAATGATCCAATTTCACCCAACGACCCAAAATCCAAAATACACCAAACGAACCCACGAAACCTGGCATACACGTTGGCCTCGACCCACGTGATGCGTTCGTATACTCTCAGGTTCGAAAACATGTCCGTGTCGTGTCCACAGAGCGCGTATCGAAATTTCTCGATACCGCGTGGTACGCGTGCGTTCTCGCACGTTTGAGCGCCGCACACGCAACGAAATGCTACGTGCTTGTGCACATAGCTCGGGGGGTCCTAAGGTAGGTCTAGGACATGATGACACGGTGACACGCTGCCCGAAATAGCGCACGCAGACCCACGCACCCGTGCGGCCTGCTGCGCGTGCGCGCCCACGCGCCCTCGTGCGCGTGGTGCCGGCCTCGCTGCTCCCTCGTCGGGCCACGTCGCGTCTTGGGATTCATCCTACGGGTCGTCTAGGTCTAGGTCAACATGTTCCAGGCCCTGGAATGGGTCTTCGCTGCATCGTGTGCGCGCACTAAGTCCGTCTCCGCGACCAAAACGAAGGTCTGAATGCATAGTGGCTGAGCGGTGCATGCGCGATATCTCTGCGCTCGCTCAACAAACAGTCGTGAAATTTTACGAGCATGAGGGCAGAGGTTGCCCCCACGTGCTCACAAATTTTCACACAAAAATATGCTCTATGCATTGCGCAATCACTCGCGGACAGCAGGGCACGCACGGCCTCGTGCACGGGATCCGTGCACGTGCGTCCGTCGCCCGAAATGCCGCTGATACGATGCCAAAACCAAAACCATCTTTACGAAAGTTTATCAAATCATATTATCTAAACATCCGTGAAGTCAGAATCGAAAAACAACAACTTTCTATCCTAAGCGGCATTTCGTCGAACACGTGCCGTAAGGGACCGACACGGGCTCGATACCTCCATCAAACGGAGTCGAAATCTCACCAAATTTCGTGGGCAAGGCTAGGGCACCTATATGGATGCAAAAATGAAGAAAAAAACCAGATTTCCAATGGTAGATTAGGGTTTTACTTATTGAGTGTCAAAACTCAATGATCGGGGCTCCTCGGTTGTCGTGTCGGCCGATTTCCCTCTAGCAAATCCTTCCGTCTCCACTCCAGAAATGCTCCAGCAGATCCTCCTCTCCTCGATGAGCGCAATGGAGTTCGTTTGGGAAGAAACAGACTCCGGATGAAGGAAAAAGGTGTTTTGGAGAGATGGATCTTAGGGTTTCTTCGTGGAGGCTCACAATTTTCACAAATGATGAAAAGAGGAGGGGGTGCTGCTGTGTTGGGCGGCCAAGGGGGTGTCTAGGGGTTAGGGTTTCACTTGGGCCATCTCCTACTCAATTAGAAATGGGCCCAAGTCAAAAAGCTCAAAGGCCTACATGCAAAAAGGCTAAATAAATAAATAAAAGCCTTAAAAAATAATCTAATGCATAAAAATAATTTCTAAAAATAAAATAAAAATAAAAATAAAAATTCTAAGGCATGGTTAGTCCCTATAAAATGTCCCCTAAGGTTAAACCAATTGCTAGCACAATCATAAGTCAACATATTCAGAAAATCACATAAGGGCCAAAATGGCTAAAATGACTAAAATCATCTAAACCACTCCAAAAATAGAAATTAAAACTAAATAAATTTTTAAAAACAAAATGTGAATTTTAATTACATTATTAGGCTTCCAGTGAAGGTTGACTAAGGTCAAACTACCAAGTCACCAGTCTGCAACCAATCAAATCATACTGCAATCAATCTAATTAATAAATAGATAAAAATTAAAAATAAGAATCATAAAAATTAAAATAAATCACAATTACTAAAATATTCTTGAAATTGAAAAGTGAGTGTGACAAATCTACCCTCCTTAAAATAATTTTGTCCTCGAAATTAAGATGATCCTACCCTTCTAGGTTAAAATCCCCAACAATCATGGTCTTAAGAAAACTTATCTAAATCATGCAGTTGGAAAGATATCATACATGATTATGGCAGGTAATCAGTCTGGGGTCTCATCTAGCCACTATAGTCATACTAGATCGAAAGTAGTCATATGGTATCAAACATACAAATATTATGGTAGGGTACAGTAATCATCAAGATAGGATAAGGTATGGGTCAAGAACTCACCTTTACTAGGTCTGGTAGCTTGAACTCTCTTCCAGAGGTAGGCCTCGACTAAGGGCAAGTGTAGTAGGACAGTCTCGTATCTTGTGTACAGCTGACCCACAAGATAGGCATAATCCTAGTCTCTTCCTACAGTCCTTCCATACGTGCCCAAGCTTCTTACAGAAAGTACAGGTAGGCACCCACTCAACTGGTCTCTGCTGGACAGGAATCTGAACTGGATAGGCTGGTCTAGGCTGAAAGCCTGGGTACTCCTGAGGCTCTGGGTATAAACTGCTCCTCGCTCTCTTAGGACTAAGCTCCTCCCTCGAATGCATGTAATCCCACAACAGTTGAAAACTGAGACTCTGCTCTCTCATAAGCTCAGCCTAATGTCTCTGTACCTCCTGCACGTCCTGAAGGAGTCTGTAAATATGAGCCCCATCAGGGATGGCATGGGGTACCACTCTAGGAGGCAAAGGAAGGCCCTCAGTCTCCGACTGAACTGCAGTCCTCTCCTGAATGATAGGAGATGGAAGGAAACTCTCCGGTGAGGCTGCTAACACTTCCTGAGCAATAGAAGGGGGAAGTACAATCTCGATCTCTTCCGGAATTGCAGCTGTGCACTGGGGACAAACTCTGGTCATGGGTGCCATTTTGGAAAAGATAAGAAAAAAATAATAAATCATCGGGTTGTAAGGCAGTCTATCATCCTATACAAATACTGGTGATAGAAAAAAACAACAACTGAAATTAACTATAAAGCGTTACTATTCTAAAGATGATCAAAATTGAAAGTTTAAAGCACGACTGTCAATAACACTAAAATCCAAGCACTATATATATATATATATATATATATATATATATATATATATATATTAAAAAAAAAAATTATATATATATATATATATATATATATATATATATATAAGAAATTTTAGTCTCGATATGATCTAAGTTGATCAAATCTAGGATGAATCGAGGTTTGGGCAAGATGGAAAACGAGGTCATTGAAGTCTAGGCACAAGTATCAAAGATTGAAATCCATGTCACAATTTAATTAATTCAATTGAATAAGGTTCCAAATATTGGATGATAAGGGAATGACCAAGTCGATTGGCCACGATCAAGGGTTTAGAATTCAACACTATTGAAATCCTAAAGGATACTGCGAGGATATAGAAATAAGTCAATTTCCCTCTTTATAAGGAAGCTAAACTTGATACCCTAGGTTGACCTATTAAGTACAGTGCCTTGTATTTCTGAAATATATGAAAGACAAAAGCAAAAAGAGTTCAAAGACGATACTATTGAGTACAATATGTGGTTCATAGACGACGAAAATAATTCAAGGAGAATTGCCAAACTGTCGTGGATGAGACATATGCCCTAGAGTCTCATCCACGTAGAGTAATATATGAAAACGAACCAAAGTGCACTAGGTTGATCATATCATCATACACCGGTTCTGATTAGACAATATGTTAGTGGGTCGACCCAATAAAATATGTCATGATCAAGCTCGAAAAAGAAAATAAGCTTACAAAACTAAGGCTAAATTAGCAGCGTAAGGTAATCAAATATAAGTAAGGGAGGTATTGATGAAGAAGAAAAAAATAGTCCAAGATCATTAACTAAGCTGGTCAAGCAATCAAGATAAGGTACAAGGTTAAGCATTTAAGGAAACAAGAAGGACACCATCCCATGTCGGGTCGAAAGAATTGAGTCATAGTTGGATCTCGAATTTAAGTCAGAAAGTAATTTAGTATCATGGTAAGGGTTCAAGAGGTGACAACTAATATAAGAATAAAAGAATCAAGTTGAAGCATGAAATAAATTTAATTAAGAATCCAGTAAAATAATTTAGGGACAGAGTTCTAAAGGCGAATACAGTTAAGGAACGATCAAATACAAATGGTTAGAAAGTCACAATAAAGATCTAGATTTGAGGGAAGGTTGAGTAAGTCAAGATTGAAATACAGTCCCATAGTTTGGCAGACGACTAACAATACTGGAGTATATACTACTATCATAGTCAGGAGTGATATGGCAATTAGTGTCGAACACTTCTATCTCATTAAGGTTACCTTGGTGGCCTACCATTACATTCCTTTAAAAAGAAATTTCAAAATAACTACCTCATTTTTTATTCACTCTAAGCCTTCCAATCTAATCACGACTAATATTTAAATCCTTTTCATAAATCTCATAATAACTTTTATCACATTACTACTAACCTTCCAAAATTTAACATTTCAATCCAACTTTAAACTCCAGAGTTAATGAATCATGAATCCATAAAATTCTATATCACTTCATAACTTTAAAAACTCCCAAATTGGTCTCAAATAATCCTCAAAATAGACACTCAGCATATCACGGCAATCTAGTATTATAACTCAGTATTTTAATGCACTTATCAACCATAATTTCTTTTTCTAGGTCATTAAAATATATTCACTACTTCGTAAACCAAAATCTAAATAGATTTTTAAATCTTCAATCAATTGACACGATTCCAAATTTGAGATTTTTTTTCCAAAACAATCGTTTTCATATATATCTTCCCGATCTTCTAAACTAAATTTTTTAATATCATTGCTTCCACGTAAATTTAAAATTCAATAATCATATACATCGCAACTTGTACGACTCAATTTAATAGTTCATACTGTCACCCCCTTTTTTTGATCAATATCAAACCAATCTATATACGTTCAAAGATGTATAATCATAATCCAATAATTCACGAATCACATCAATTCCTGAAATCGATTTATATAGATTCTAACTATTTTCCTTCAGTATCAAAATAAAATTTTATAATCCTCTGGTGATTACTACTTAGAATCTTCAAGATAAATTTTCTTGGTAATATCCCAACTTACAAACTACTAATCATTAAATCATCCATTTAGAAAAATGCTCTTATAACTTAGTCAAAGTCTCCGTGTATTCCAATTCCTTAATGTAATCCTTCTAGCCATGTGTTTGACCAATGAGTATATAGCAGTGTAGCCATCTTCCTAACCATTATTAAACACAAGAAAGTAAGGGTATTGGTGAAAAGAGTTCAAACAAGATGCAAGAATCAAGGGAGAAAAGTTGACTAAAGTAAGGGAAAGGAAATCTAAATCGAAGCTCACAATGAGATTCTCAAGGGTAGTCCCAGGAATCTCTCAGAAAATTCTAATAGTGATTGAGTATCCTCTCATTCTAACACCTTACTTCCAATACTCTATAGCAGGCTCGTAGTAAAACAACTAAATTATCGTACTACCACGACATCGTACTAATACGAATGTGGTCCTGCATGGACCGAAGAGATGAAATCGTGTCTCCATAAATATCTTGAAGACAGATCAAACAAGGAATCAATTACTGAAAAAGAAGCAAAATCATCAAAAGAGGACAGTTGTTTTCAAAAGGAGACAACTAACAGCAATAATTTGATAAGAGTTTTCCTATGTGATTGAGTACCTTAACTTATATCTTATATCCTACTGCAGGTTGTAATGATACTCTAGTTCGAGTACCACTACGAAATCATACTAGTTGTGATTATGACGACCTGCATGGGCCACCACTAAAAACGTGTCACAACCCGCACCCAGTGAAAAGGCACGAGAAATAACGAATCCCAGCCTACGCCGCAGTGTCGACGGTAGAACGCTGTCCCGAGTCACAATATCTAACACAGTCTAGAATAAGCTCCGAATGGAGAGTAATAATAAGTAACTCAATCACAATACTAAGATGGAATAGAAAAAAGAATCTCAAGAGAGTCACAGATAAAATTCTAGGTGTAAACCACCAGAATAAATCTCAAGTACAAAAGTACAACTCATAAAGTCTCAAATAAAAAATACAAATAAAGTACTAAGTCTCAGCTAGACTATAGGTAAGTCCTCATCGACTGTGGGATCCTCCTGAGGGTCCACGTCGCCAGTGTCATCTAAGCCAATGCCATAATAGGTAGGACAGTACTCCTCATCAATACCTGTAAAATTTTCAACATGCCAGTCAGGACGGAACGAGCACATATCTCTCACAACAGTTCATAGCAGGAATGGACATATAAAACAAGCTATAGAAAACTATACATGAATCGCTGTAATGGAAATCAATAAGAGAGAGAGAGACTATAAAATGAGATATAATATGATAATAGAGAAATATAACCTTCTACGCGATTCAGAGCATGAATTGGTTATGTAAACGGTCTGGATTGCACATGGATACAGCTATGGAGTGCACATGGATACCTACTGGGGATAATGATCACATAACCAACTACACTCTCCCTGCCCCCAATCAATACACAAGGATCAATGCATGTTATGTTATTGCACATGGATAACAAATACTGCATACATGGAGCTCATATGGTCATGAGTGTACATGAATAACATATGAGTGGACATAGATAAATATGAATACATGGAGTACATGATGGCCATGATAAAGTACATGAACATGACATACTCGATGTACCCGAGAGGATAACATCGCATGAAAAGATCCAGAGGGTACTAATCCGTGTGAACATCGTGTCAGCATCAAGTATACTAGTCTATAACAAGAGAACATATCCAAAGAAGTATGAAAAGATCAGAGAATGTACTCGCCTGGCAAATCGAACTGATGATGATAAGGTGTAACTAAACTGGGGCAATGTAAACCTATTTAAAATACACACATGTCACAACCAAGTCCACAATATCAAGAGAAATAGCTACAATGCAAGACTACATGCTTCTAGGTCCATTTTGGTCAAAGTCAACCCTCGGTCAACTCTGATCAAACCTGGTCAACGCTGGTCAAACTTGGGTCAACTGGTCCGTCTACTAATTTCTAGGTCATACACAAAATTCTAGGTCATTTGGAGTTCGTTTGAGTTGAATTGGATCAAGTTTGACCCAAAGTTGACTTTTGTAAATTTGGTCAACTTGTCGGCCAATTCGACTAAACTAAGCTCGAAATGACAAACCAAATCTGTCCTAGGGCTCCTACAGTCATATACACAACTACAATCTAATCTAAGAGAATTAACAAGCAATTATATATATATCCATATAGGTATATACACACATGTGTATATACAAACAAATAAAACCCAAATCTAACAAAAGTGGTGTGTGCGTGTGTACGTACTGGTGCTTACTGAAAATAGGGTAAAATCTGAGATTAATAACATTCAAACATAATCATGGTATTACCCAAATTACTATACTATTATATACATCTATATAAAGTAAGAAACTACTTATATATATATATATATATATATATATATATATATATATATATATATATATATATATATATATATATATATATAAGCTCAAATGGAAAGATACGCAATGATGCGAGATACTTAAAAAGTCTAAAATCTGGAATAACTCCCCCTTGACCCATTCTCCACGTATAACAAATATGTGTTAGGAATGGGTTTCAACGGGGTTATATATATATATATATATATATATATATATATATATATATATATATATATATATATATATATATATATATATATATATATATATATATAAAGCTATATATAGAAAGCACATATACTCATAAATGATGGAAAATTGTGAAACAAAGCCAAAAGTTGGTTCTCACATATTTGAAATATCATATAAGTCCTGTAAACTCAGAATTTAGAAGCTAAAATGTTGGAAATCAAAATATCACATATCAATTAAAAATCGAAATTAAAGAAAACGATCCAATTTCACCTAACGACCCAAAATCCAAAATACACCAAACGAACCCGCAAAACTTGGCATAAACGTTGGCCTCGACCCACATGATGCATTCGTATACTCTTGGGTTCGAAAACGTGTCCGTGTCGTGTCCACAGAATGCGTATCAGAATTTCCCGATACCGCGTGGTACGCGTGCGTTCTCGCTCGTTTGAGCGATGTACACACAACGAAACACCACGTGCTTGTGCACATAGCTGGGGGGGGGTCCTGGGGTAGGTCTAGGACATGACGACACAGCAACATGCTGCCCAAAATAGCGCACGCAGACCCACACACCCGTGCGGCCTGCTGTGCGCGCGCGCGCCCGCGCGCACTCGTGCGCGTGGTGCCGGTCTCGCTGCTTCCTCGTCGGGCCACGCCGTGACTTGGGATTTGTCCTACGGGTCGTTTAGGTCTAGGCCAACATGTTTTGGGCCCTGGAACGGGTCTTTGCTGCGTCGTGTGCGCGCACGAAGTCCGTCTCCGCGACAAAAATGAAGGTCTGAATGCACAGTGGCTGAGCGGTGCACGCGCGATATCTCTGCGCTCGCTCAACGAACAGTCGTGAAATTTTACGAGCATGAGGAAGAGGTTTCCCCCACGTGCTCACAAATTTTCACACAAAAATACACTCTGTGCATCGCGCAATCACACGCGGACAGCAGGGCACGCACGACCTCGTGCACGGGATCCGTGCACGTGCGTCCGTCGCCCGAAACGTCGCTGATACGATGCCAGAACCCAAACCGTCTTCAGGAAAGTTTATCAAAATTATATTGTCTAAACATTCATGAAGTCAGAATCGAAAAACAACAACTTTCTATCCTAAGCGGCATTTCGTCGAACACGTTTCGTAAGGGACCGACACGGGCTCGATACCTCCATCAAACGGAGTCAAAATCTCACCAATGTTCGTAGGCAAGGCTAGAGCACCTATATGGATGCAAAAATGAAGAAAACCAGATTTGCAATGGTAGATTAGGGTTTTACCTATTGAGTGTCAAAACTCAATGATCGGGGCCCTCGGTTGTCGTGTCGGTCGATTTTCCTCTAGCAAAATCTTCTGTCTCCACTCCAGATATGCTCCAGCAGATCCTCCTCTCCTCGACGAGATCAACGGAGTTTCTTTGGGAAGAAATAGACTCCAGATGAAGGAAAAAGGTGTTTTGGAGAGATGGATCTTAGGGTTTCTTCGTAGAGGCTCACAATGTTCACAAATGATGAAAAGAGGAGGGGGTGCTGCTGTGTTGGGTGGCCAAGGGGGTGTCTAGGGGTTAGGGTTTCACTTGGGCCATCTCCTACTCAATTAGAAATGGGTCCAAGTCAAAAAGCTCAAAGGCCTACATACAAAAAGGCTAAATAAATAAATAAAAGCCTTAAAAAATAATCTAATGCATAAAAATAATTTCTAAAAATAAAAATAACAATTATAAGGCATGGTTAGTCCCTATACAATATCCCCTAAGGTTAAACCAGTTGCTAGCACAATCATAAGTCAACATATTCAGAAAATCACATAAGGGCCAAAATGGCTAAAATGACTAAAATCATCTAAACCACTCCAAAAATAGAAATTAAAACTAAATAAATTTTTAAAAACAAAATGTGAATTTTAATTACATTATTAGGCTTCCAGTGAAGGTTGACTAAGGTCAAACTACCAAGTCACCAGTCTGCAACCAATCAAATCACACTGCAATCAATCTAATTAATAAATAGATAAAAATTAAAAATAAGAATCATAAAAATTCAAATAAATCACAATTACTAAAATACCCTTGAAATTGAAAAGTGAGTGTGACATAGGGCGAGCCAGAATCCTTGTGATAGCTACTGTTCCCGGTCAGAAATATAGTGAAATCAGCTTTCCCATTCTTTTCTCCGACCCCACTACGAAGAAAGACGTTCACTTCTTAAAATATCGAATGAGAAGCAGGGAAGTAGAGGGGGGGGGTCAGAGAGGGGGCCTTCTTGAGAAGTAGGGGAAATAGAGCGATAAAGTATCGGTATCGGACTATTTATATGATTATCGGTATTGATCATTTAGGCGGCGTCTAGGCGGTAGGGCGAGCCAAAATCCTTTGCGATGGGTGGTAGGGCAAGCCAGAATCCTTTCAAAGGATTCTGGCTCGCCCTACTACCTGCTGAGGAGGTTGAGAGAGTCGAATGAGAAGCAGGGAAGTATCAGTATCGGACTATATATTTTTAATTGCAAATCTGTTTACTTTGTCTTACGAATCGGTATTGATATTGATCGCTTAGGCGTCTAGGCGTTGTCTAGGCGGTAGGTAAGTGTTGAAAATTAAATTTAAGATATCGGTATAGAGTGAGTTTCCTAGAAGGATATATATAAGATATCTTAGTAGTAGCTAGGTAAGTGTTGAAAATTAAATCTTATGCCAAGTCTTTTGGGCCTATCAGAGTTATTGATTTTTTCGGAAATCTTGTATAATGCTGATTACCTCAAAAGGCTTACATCGTAGGCGGATGAGTGTATAGAGTGAGCCTCCCTAATCCCCTTCTTCTTATTCGGGTCATGAGGCATCATATTTCGCATCATATGATATACATCTCAACCAAAGCGTAGAGAAGTGTGAAAATATTAATATTAACCAAGGACCAGTATCGGAATCAGTATCACCATGAATCTCATAGCTTGTTTTAACAGAGCATAATATAAAACCAAACGTGAAGCAACGCTTCACATTCATAATATTAGAAGGAAAAAAATTTCGATTGGTGGTAGGGCGAGCCAGAATACTTTCAAAGGATTCTGGCTCGCCCTACCACCAATCATAAATTTTTTTCTAATATTTTGAATGTAAAGCTCTGCTTCACACGTTTGGTTTTATATTATGCTCTGGTAGAATAAGCCATGATATTTATGGTGATACCGATTTCGATACCGATCCTTGGTTAATAATAATATTTTCACACTTCTCTACTCTTTGTTTGAGATGGATATCATATGATGTGGAATAGGAGGCTGAGAGATTCGAATGAGAAGCAGGAAAGTAAAGGAGAGTCAGAGGGGAGGGCCTTCTTGAGAAGCAGGGGAAGTAGAGCGAAGGGGGGTCGGTATCGGACTATATATTTTTAATTGCAATTCTGTTTACTTTGTCTTACGATACATATTTTTACATCCAATCTGCGATGGATCGTTACTTCGTTGATTGTACCTTGTGGTAATTGTCGCAATAGACGTTACGAAGAAGTGGTGACTGTGAGAGATTATTTGACCTGTAAGGGTTTCGTACGTGATTACGACCTGTGGTCATCGCAAAGTGAACTATATGCAGAAAGACAGGGTATTGTGTATGATACAGATACTCCTCTATATCCTAGTTGTGAGACTCATTCCGTACTGTCAGGCTATATCGTTAATGGCTTCAAGTTTAAGGCAAGACTGCTGAGGGTCATTCGCCATTGGAGGTTGAAGTATCCGAAGAGGAAAATAAAATAGATGAAAGAGAAGATGAGGAGGAAGAGGAAGATGAGGACGCATAGGACGTCTAATACTGTCATTTCCATACAACAATGAATCTTCCACATTACACGTCTAATATTGTCATTTTGTTTAATCCCTAATTAATCTCCATGTTTCCATCAATCTTACCAGATGACACCCAAGACCCGAGGACGTCACTTGAGAGAGGCACATATGGCTGCTGAAGTGGTAGTGGCACCTCCTGCTGCTGAGTCGGTAGTGGTACCTACTGCTGATGAGGTAGTGCCACCTCCTGCTGCTGAGTAGGTAGTGATTCCTAAAGCCGAGATAGCTGTGAAGGAGGAGGTGGCACCAGAGGGCAGTTGCACCGGGAGTTCCAGTCATCTATCTCCTATGGATATTGATCTTGCTAGTATGGATCCTACTTATGTGCAGTGGATGAGGAGGAAGATCTCTCTGCACGTATGTAGAGGACAATATATATATATATATATATATATATATATATATATATATATATATATATATATAAAATATGATTTTTGACCGAATTTGTTTTCGGTAGACTTATTTATGGGTTTTACTTGGATGGTTTTACAATTCTTGACGGAATTTTATTTTCTAGACATGGTTATTTTATAGACTTGGATGTTTTTGGATGCTATTACCTAGACTTTTATTATATAGAAATTCAACGGAGGGTTGCTCCGGGTCTCATTGATGTATGTTGGTTTGTGTGATGTATTTGTGATAGATATTTGTATATTGGTGTGTGATGTATATTGGTTTGTTGGTTCATTGATGTATGCTGCTTTGTGTGATGTATTTGTGATAGATATTTGTATATTGGTGTGTGAGGTATATTGGTTTGTGGTTTTGTGTGAGATGTGATGCATATTATGATGTTTCGATGTTTCGGATGTTGTACGAACAGGGAATGCTGTGTTTTATGTATTTTTTTTCAAAAATTTTCCAGTTAGCGATGGACTTGCGACGAAAGGTGACGGCTGAGCGACGGAATATTCTGTCACTAACTGGAGAATTTCCAGTTAGCGACGGATGTCGGCAGATTAGCGAATGATTATCTGTCGACAAGGTTCTGGAAATATAAAGATTTTCAGAACCTAAGCGACGGATGTTCCGTCTAAACCGTCGTTCTTCAGTCGAGTATTAGCGACGGCTAGCAACGAATTCTCGTTAGATTTTTCGTATCAGAAACTCTATGATACGCAGTTACCGACATATTACTGATGGACATGTCTGTCACTAAAAAGTAGTATAAAAAACTTTTCGATAATTGATTTGACGAAAATCCGTCGGCTAGCCGTTGCTAAATGTTTGATCCTTGATGACGGCAATCCATCGCTAAGTAGTCGAATGGCGACAGAATAGCGACGGACTTTGTTTAGCGACGGGCTATTTTTCGACGGATTTTTTCAGCTAAATTCCGTCGGTTAGCCGTCGTTAAGTTGATTTACCGACAGATTAGCGACGGATATGGCAGTCGCTAATTTGATGTATTTTAGTAGTGATGGTAGCTAAATATTGGATTAGGTTTTATTAATTAAAATTTAAATATTTGTTTAATTTAAATTTATGGAAAGTTTTGATTATTGGTTTCTTAATCCATATAATTTAGGAAATCTCTATCTATCTAAGGAAAGCTTTTCCCCTTCCAATCTAATCATAATTTAATTAAGTAATAGCTACTCATTATATATACTCTTTTGAACTTATAAATATCTCTCATCTTTTCCTTCCTCAAATTTCTTTATTTTTCGTCCAAAATATCCCAAATTTTGTTATAAATTCAGTCTCGTTTTTCAAAAACTGTAACAACTCCGAAGGACAATAACTCCTAATTTCTAATTTATTTTAGAAAATTCATAATATATTTTTTTGTAAAATTATTTGAGTGTCAGTTGTCCGAAAATTGATGCGTCGTACTATTTTTGAGATTTCGGGAGATCCCAAACTCGGCTTTACGATCCGTTTGATGTTTCAGAAAGCTAACATGATGATCTATAACATGCAATTTTTTTTCAGAAATTAATTTTAAAGTTTAAATTTTATTTTTGGGCTAAGGTATATTTATATTAGTGTATGCTATTTTAAATAAGCTTTTGACCTAAAAATATTATTGTAGTATTTTTATCTAATTAAATTATAGTTGTTTCTCTAATAATGATATTCCTAGAATTTTAAAGTATTTAAAATTATTTTAACTAATAAAAAGGGTACTTTCCATATTAAAACTTATTTTCAAGTATATATTTATCAAAAATATTTTGGGATAATAAAGTAGAGTTTTCAAGTATTATAAATGTCTAAAATAGTATATGTATTATTTACACCAATACCAATGATTATCAATCCTTGACCATGGCCAATCGTATTTCCTATTCTCTTACAAAATTGGACTTTCTTTTGTCGACCCTAACTAATTGGACTATTCTGGTCTCGATGGAACAGTCTGTCCTATCATTGGAGGCCATCTTGTGCAGTTTTAACACCAAAGTCAATTCTGTGCCATCATGATCATCGTACCACAATAGGTGCCACACCAGACAAATATACCTTGTTGAACTGACAGTATTTCTTGGATTTTCTATATTGTTGTTTCTTTTTTGACATTCTTGATTATCTACTTCTCATGTTCATGCCATTGCTATTTTTCTTTTACGTGCACACACGTTATTTTTTTCTTTCTATATATCACTGATATTTCATGTGTAGATCCTGATAGTGTTGCTTATTCCTGTTCTACATTCATTTGATATGTCTTGACCTGTTACTTGTATTTGACTTGAGTTGACTTGACTGGACACTTGTATAGTTTATTGAGATAGAGAGGACAATTAATAGGTATACAACTATATGATAGTATTATGTTGGTCGATAGTTCGGACGAGCTTCGGTTGTGTTGGTGATTCTGTTGGCCGTTAGTTTCGTGCTACTGTTGTGATATTTTGTTGGTCGTTATTCTCGGGGAGATGCTTGTGCTTATTCTGTTGGCCGTTAGTTTCAGATGAGCTGCGGTTGTGATGGTACCTATGTCTGTTAGCCCAAGTGTTGAACATTGTCTTTGATGTTGCATGTAGATTATTCAAAAGTAGAGTACCCTATTCCTGTCATTTTCTTTTGCATGTTATTTACTGTCATAGTAGGCATGTTTTTCTGTATCTTGTTACATCCCTCTGAGGACTTGGTGATATCTCCAAGTGTGTATTTTTCTTGACTTTCCGTAGGAGTTCTAGCCAAGATAGTGATCTTCTTCTTTCAATCGAAAATGACATACTCTTGGATCATGCTTGCTGCTTGTACTCTTTACTTTGCTATTTTCTTTCTTCTAGTTAAATGCTTGGTAGTAGATTTGTCTCCATCCAGCAATTTGATAATGACATTTCATATTTGATTCTATAATATCTTTATTTCCATATTTTTGTGGATGAGATTTAGTGATCCATAGCTATTTTTACATTGCATTTACAACTTACGATTATTTATTATACGACTGGCATGTTACATTCCTAGTGCTACGTATTTTGGGACTGGGGAGTTATACCCCATGTGGTACAGAACCGGGGTGCACATCCCACACCCGCACAACCTCTCACCACTGTTGACATGGTCAGCAAGCTTAGTGCTACCTCTCAAGTGGCGCCTGGGTTTTGGAAGCTCAGTGCTGATTACTATTTCCAGTCTTTTTGTTCCCAGTTAAAGATGCGACGTAGGAAGAACAAGGGCGCAGCCACCCTCCCGCGTATAGAGTCTGTTGCGCTGGGAAAGCCATCTCTCCTTGACAGAATCACTTACCACTCAGGTAAAGAAAAACTGGATTCTGAGTACTGCACGCCTTCGCAGGCTAGTACAAAGAAATCCAAGACAACACGTTCCATGCGCACTTATTATGCTACGCTAACAGCAAGCCAGAAATGTGCATTAATAGTTATGCGCACGGCTGATGGTAAGCTGTATCGAACTAACTCAGGGTCTTCTGCACCCATAATGAGTTAGTCTTCAAACTCCCCCCGTCACTTGGGTACATCCCATGCGCATGAACCAGGACATGGGGCAAATCTTGTGGTGACAGGCCCATGTGCCTAGTTTGGCTAGGCGTATGAAGTAGGCCCCTCCCACAACCAGTCTCCCACCAATGACCTAGGCACATCTCATGTGCCAGGAATGAGTCAGGGAGTGTATTATTCTCAATCGCACCTATACGCAACGCTTGGCCGCGCGCATAAAGTGGGTGGAAACATTAACTTTCCCTCGCAAGATTTATGTTATGTGATTAGTCGCAATCGTAAGGCGAGGGAGGCAACTACTATGCACAATTTGTCCCCTACATGGCATACTTGTGTTAGTATCACCATCAACTGCTGTTGTTGCAAAACAGTTGCCCTTCCACCAAGGCAGTATGTATTCCAGCGACTATAATCTGCGACACCGGTCCGACATCGTCTCGAAAAAAGAGTGCCAATCGAAGACGAGTAAGAACTTCGAATTGCCTCGTGCCATGCTACTTCAAATTCCCCTGCTCCCATGAGGAATTCTAATATGAATAATCCTCGGGTCTCGGCTTGTGCATCAAAAAGCTAACCCCGAGGCGATAAAACAATAGTTCCTACTTTTGGGGTATTTCAGAATCCTCGTTTAAAAATAAAATGTGCCTCTGCAGTACAGACTGGGAGTAGCCAGGCCCCGATCATTCATAACAACCCTTCGTTCCAAGAAGATGATGTCTATCAAGAAAAAAATACAGATGCAACGGGGGGTAGCCAACTTTAGAACTCCGAGAAGGAGGCTTTGATGACCATCTTCCTACAGGACAGTGAGACTGAAAGTAAAAGGTCCACTATTCCGTCTACCTCCTCACGCATCATGCCCGTCTACATGACAAGGGGTAGAAACGGAGATGACAGAGAGACCTCAACTTCAAATCTCCTGCAACACGTTGACACCTTAGAGACTAGGCTTAAAACTCTCAGCTCGTCCATGCAAGCCTTGACGCAGGCCGTACTGGAAATTAGGGCTAGCTTGACTGCCCAATTTCTGGCATGGGCTCCCCTACTTGTGAGTCTGGACCGAGGAGGGGAATCAAATGTACCCCAACACATTCCATCTCTGTATATTCCCTCGGGAATGGATAATCATACTCTGTCTCGATCTTCGACTCCTACATCGGTAGAGGAGTTGTTTGATATGGTGGAAGATCCGCACACTTGTGTTAAGGCTAAAGATGGACATGAGGAACTCCAGAAGCTCCGGATCAAGCAGCATCACCCACCTGAGTGGAACATTGTGGTTTATCTTCCCAAATACAAGCCACAATCTTTGGCTCCGTTTGAAGGCAAGGACTCTCCCCATTATTACCTGACTTATTTCTCCTCGATGATGGAACACTTACCACGTGACGATGCCTTGCTCATGAGCTTGTTCATCGAGGCATTAAAGGGGGTAGCATACGAATGGTTCTGCAGTCTCCCTGACAATTGCATATCCTCTTTCGAGGACCTAAAGAGTCTTTTTCTTTCCCGGTTCTATAATGGGGAATGGACATGGCAATGTCCTCCCTTATGGATATCACTCAGAAGGAAAAGAGCCGGTCCGATCTTATATCGAATGATTCTGTCAGGCATCTTTAAGATTAACCCTTAGTATCCCTGAGCCTGCGTTGATGGACTCTTGCCACAAGAACATGTTGCTGACTGTCAAACTCTTAGTCGACTCCACCCAGTATATGGACTGGACCTCATTCATTACCGGTGTTGATAGCGCCAAAAATAAATCCAGGGCCGCTCATCTTCTGGGGTCAATTTCCCTACTTTGGATGACTACGGGAAACGTCCTTTCAACAGCAGCAACAACGGGCACGAATCCAAGGGAAAACTTGCATTAACCGTCAACATCTCCAAGAGCGTGCCACCATCCTCTCAGAAGTTGTCACCAGCACCCAAGCCAAAAGAGATCTACTTTTTTTAACGATGATGACATCATACAACTCTTTGAGGTGCTTATACAAGGCGATAAAATCAAATTGCCTAATCCTAAACGTCCCGACAAAGTGGACAAAGTTAGCAATCCGGAGTATTGTCATTATCATCGGTTCGTCGACCATGCAACACGAGACTATTAGATACTGAAGAACTACATCCAACGCATGATCAATACGAATGTCCTCACCCTTGACTATGAGGATAAGACAGTCTCAGCGAACATGGTATCCCTTTAATTTGGCACTTTTTCGTCGATAAAGGCCCAAGATGGCGTTGTCCCTATTCTGAGGCGACAATGGAAGTGGTCAACCTCCCTCCAGCCCGTGACAATATGACTGGACTAGTACCACTCACCACGTCTCAGGACGAGTTATGTTGGCCATCCTTGACATGTGCCCTCTAAAGAATCTGAGAGAACTTTGAGGCTTACAAGGACGTTTGACATTGATTACTAGACTCATAGCAAACCTCTCTAGATGATGCCAACCCTTTACTAAGCTTATGAAGAAGGGAGTTTTCGACATCTGGAGCAGAGAATTTCAGCAAGCGTTTAATGACATTAAGACATACCTCATGAACCCTCCAGTTCTGTTAGCACCAATTATGGATAAATTCTTCATACTCTACATCCGTGCAACAGATCGGTCCATCCTTGACATGTGCCCTCCGAAGAATCTGAGATAACTCTGAGGCCTACAAGGACGTCTGACATACATTACTAGACTCATAGCTAACCTCTCTAGATGATGCCAACCCTTCACCAAGCTTATGAAGAAGGGAGTTTCCTACATCTGGAGCAGAAAATATCAGCAAGTGTTCGACGACATTAAGATATACCTCACGAACCCTCAAGTTCTGGTAGCACCAATCATGGGTAAACCCTTCATACTATACATCTGTAAAATGGACCATTCTCTTGGTGCCCTGTTGGCTGAGAAAAGCGATACAATCCACGAGCAAGCCATCCACTACCTAAGTAGGACGATGATATGCGTCGAGCATTAGTATAATCCTATCGAGAAGGAGTGCCTGGCTCTAGTCTTCGCTATTTAGAAGACTCGCCATTATGTAGCTGGTCAAACAGTCCACGTTATCCCCCGCATCAATGCACTCAGAGTGCTCATGATGAAACCATGAGCAATAAACTCAAGACTAGCTAAGTGGGCCATATTGCTGTCGCCATATGACATGGTATTTGTTCCATAAAAAGTTGTCAAAGGCCAAGCATTGGCCGACTTTTTAGCAACACATCCTATACCGGGAATATCAAAGCTCTATGATGGCATTCCTGATGAGGTGTTGGAATCCAATACCGTCGAGGAGGACCCCGTCTGGTTGATATTCTTTAATGGTGCTTCAAGGACAGGCCCTAAGGGCTAAATCATCACGGGAGTAGCGGTAGTCTTGGTTTTCTTAGACCGCTTGGTCATTAGCATGTTTATTCCCTCACGGGGTGATTCTAAACTTATAGTCAACCAGGTTCGAGGGAAGTATGAGGTCCGTCAAGAAGACCTACTTCCCTACCATAGGGTAGCTTTTGACATCATCTCTACTTTCACCGAATTCTTCATAGAACATGTGCTCCGGATACAGAATCTAGAGGTCGACGCTCTCACTGTCCTCGTTGCTTCCTTAATAGCCTCTGTGGGGACCCAATATCCTGTCACAATGATCGGTCAAGAACTGGTGTGTCAGAAAAACAACTTAAGCCTGCATCTGAACCACTCTTTACAGATAAATACTAATATCGATGTCAGGGAATGGCGGTTCCCGTTCATAGACTATGCAGTCTACGGGATCCTCCTAGACGACTTGAAAAAAGCTACATCCGTTAGAAGACGCTCCCTCCAGTTCTATTATGATACGACCACTAAGATGCTGTACCTTCGTTCATATGACGGACTTCTCCTCCGATGTTTATTAAACAACGAAGTAATGGAAGTCCTCTATAAAGCCCATGACGGCACCTGTGGGGCCCACCAACCCAATACTAAGCTACATGATCAACTTTGATGCATGGGTTACTACTGGACTACGATGATGGCAGATACTGTCGAATATGCCAAGAAATACCGAGCATGCCAGTTGCATGTCGACTTCATTTATCGACCTTCGGAGTTCCTATACCCCACGGTTGCGTCTTGTTTATTTAAGGCATGGGGCATGGACATAGTCGGACCAATCACCCCCTTATCCTCCAAAGGGTACCGCTTTATTTTGGCTATCATCGACTATTTCTCCAAGTGGGAAGAAGTAGTACCTCTTTCTGAGGCAAAAAGCTCAAATAATTAGCTTTATTAGACATTATGTTATCTACCATTTTGGGGTGCCTAGGAGGATCATCTATGATAACGGTCTACAATTCATAAGACATGCATTCAACCAATTTTGTGACAAAAATCGTATTCAGAACGTGGCCTCAACTGCCTACAACCCAACGACGAATGGACTGGTCGAAGCCTTCAATAAGACAATCGTTAAACTCCTCAAGAAAGTCGTATCATCCAACAAACGCGAATGGCACGAGAAGTTAGGTGAATGCCTCTAGGCTTACCGCACGACAGTTTAAGCTTTGACTGTAATACACTATTTTTCTGGTGTATGGAAGTAAAGCAGTCCTTTCCCTCAAAATTTAAATTCCTTCTCTACGAGTAGCTATCATCAATCGGCTAACGGATGAGGACAATCATCGTCGCTGATTACAAGAGTTGAGGCACTTGATGAGAACGCCTTCTAGCTCAACAGCGCATCGAGCTATATCATGCTCGCATTTTTGGAGCCTTTAACAAAAAGGTTAAAGAAAGAACATTCCAAGTGGGTGACATCGTCGTATCAATCATAAGGCCGATGGTGGTGACTCACAAGTCAATAGAAAAATTCGAACCCAAGTGGAAAGGTCCCTTTATAAGACGATGTACTCCAACGGGGCTTACCGACTCACAAAACCCAATGGAGATTTGCTAATGATGTCAACCAACGGCAAGTTCCTCAAGAAGTACTATGTTTAAAACTTTCTATCATGAACTTCTATATTTGCATCCCCAGTAAATGTTTATGAAATAATCAGTTGGGTTTGTTTTGCCCCCCAAATTATTTCATTCTTTATAATCCTTAGTCGGATCAGAGAGGTACTCTCGACAAAAATCGTAGTTCACATTGAATTGTTACTGTTGTTACATGCCCTTAGAGCCCAGCTGCTCTAGGGCATTCCCTTGTCATTTCCCCAGTAGAGGACATATATGTCCTTATTGTCCTTTACGCCCCTACAGAGTTCTATCTTACCAAGTCCACGTAACCTCTAAATAAGATAACTCTAAATAAAAGTTTACCACGTTCACATTACCTCTGAGTAAACATTCCTCCTTATTAACTTACGCGTTGCTATATTCCTATGTGCATAGTATGCATGTTGTCAGGGTTATATGCGACACGTTCCCAGGTCCCTTTGCATTTCTGCCGCATGGCCACCTGAGCTCATGGATGGTCGTCGTCCCAAACAACAAGTTCGGCCATGGAGTTTCTCAAAACTTGCCATTGCCATAACTTTCTCTTTCAAACTCAAAATCAAGCAAAATAAAGTCAAAACTTTATGAAATCAAATTCTCTACAACATGAAACAACTAGTTTTCAAAAATAACAAATTTTGACAGATCATTTCCATAAAAATTCATAAAACCCTAACTTTAAAACATAGATCTACACTAAACTAGCCGTAAAATCCAAAAATAGCAAGAACTGAACATGTAGAGGAAGTTTAAATGTATAATATTGCTAAAAATATATAAAAAAATAAAAAACAAAATAAGCAAGTGGTCTGTCCATTAGTACAAGATGTACTTGCCTAGGGTTTGGTTGAGAGAGATGAAAGTGAATGAGAAGGGATACTACCAGAATACTTCATATTAGCGACGCCAAATAACGTTCGTAAAATTATAAAAAATGTCATAAAATAAATTGGTGACGTAATTGGCGACGTTTGTGTTGTCGCGTTACATCAAGTCACTGACCACTTAAATGTCGCTAAACGTCAAAATAGCGACATTTTTAGCAACGTATAGACGTTGCAAATTTAGCGACTTCCTATAGCAGAATTAGCGACAAATTTTTGTCGCTGATCGTTGGTGCAAGTTGTAGGATTAAGTAACCTTTTGGCGACGTCTAGCGACCAACAATGACGCGTATGTGTGTCACTAAGCATCGCTGATATGTAGGAAGTCAACGACGTTTAGCGACATTTAGCGATGCAGGCACAGTCGCTAAGCGTCGCTGATATGTAGGATATTAGTAACGCTTAGCGACTTATAGCGGCGTCGCTAAATGTCGCTAAATTTGCAGTAAAAAAAATTAAAAAGACTGAATGGTTTCCCTGCAGTTTAATAACTAACAATTAATATCAATAAACCCGGAGCAACCCTCGTTGAATTCCCTGGGTTCACCGCCCTCTTCGGTAGAACACTCAATACTGGTAAATTCACATACATTTAATATGAATAATAAAATAAAATATGAAGAAAATAACACATTAGAATATAAATCGAGTCTGAAGAAAATCCCTTCGTACAGATCAGTACAATAAATAAATATCCACGCAAATAAGTCTACATACAAGCAACCAATAAAGTCTGAAAGCCTCAACAAATGTATAATATTCAAACCCAATATCATGGGTCTACACACAAACAAGCAATCTACACACAAACAACCAATAAACTGTCCTAACTAGGACTACTGCGGATTTGCAGGAGGAGGGGCACCATTGCGCATCAGGGATAAGAACAACTTATACTGCTTCCGTGAAATCGATACCGACGTCGATGAAGGCAGTGGCATCGGTAGAGTCGATGTCGATGAAGAAGGCAGTGACGTCGATGGAGTCGGTGACGATGAAGGCGCACCCGAAGGACGTATTTGCTCTAACACTGCTAGTTGATGGTTGTATGACTCCATGGTAGATAACAGCCTCGTACTGCTATCAACCATCGAATCCTGCATCAATATCAGCCTCTCGTCCATGGACAGTTGTGATGCCTGCAACTCCGTTACGTTGCGCTGTGTTGATGCTCTAAGATCAGTAATGCCACGCTTTGTCCTCTCAGTCTAGTCCGTGAGCCCCATAATGCTGCGCTGGAGTGTATCTAATGGTACGATGAGTGTGGCATCATCCATATGCGACTGAGACTGGGGCTACTCTTGGATCCTTCGCAGTATCTCATCACCAAGAGACTCAATCTGACGGTCAACAATCTTCTGGATTCGGGCAGACTCATGTGAGGGCTATTAGCAATGCACACTTGCAGCGGAGGCCCTAGAGGACCGTGTCGCAACTAGGGCGCCATAGGATCCTGTACCATAGTATGTACCCGTATAAGACCACCAGCGACGATCACCAACAGCTCGGCCTTCGATGAATCTGGAGCGGGCTGCGAGGAAGTACCAGCCTCTTCCGCTGTCAGTGCACTAGCAGTCGCCCGCTCGCGAAGCTTAAGATACGTGGCCTAGAAAAGTATGGATACTCTATAATTGCTAATGTCTAATGTTCTTATTATTATAAAACTACATGAATATTTATTTGCATATTTTCTAAGTTATATTAAAATTAACACAAAGTATTGAAATTAACACAAAATATTGTAATACTTACATAGGTCTGCTCGGCCTTCTCGTCAATAAGCTTTCCGCCTTTTTAGTGGGTGGCCAGGAAGACAGTCACCATGTTGGCATCATCACCCCTCCTTACATGTTAAAAATATATTATTTAAAACTAAAATTAAATATTTTTCTAGTACTAATTTATCGGACTTGTATTAAAATAATATGCCTGAAATAAAAAAAACATACTAAACGACGAAAATGTTCCGTCATCGGGATCGACCCACAGCACCACTTTGATGCCTTCTGCCTAGCCGCCTTGGCCTTCTCAGACCTTTCCTTGTACCTTGGCTCGTCGAATCTAGCCCTCATCGCAGTCCACTGATCAGGGGTGATCCAACCTTAGATCGGCTTTCCGGTGCGATTACGAACCTTATGGTCACTAATAGCATCACGGACCAGCTTGGCAGCAATGGCAGAAAACATCTCCTCAATCAACTCGGTCCAGTACGGTGGATAGAAATACGTTTGCTAGAAGAGCTAATTTAGTCATTTATATAATATGCATAAATTAGATGATTTATGTTAAACCTAAATATACTTTTACCTTGAAGTACACAAACCAAAAGCCTTCCTATCGTTCG
The DNA here is from genome assembly GCA_029216955.1 of Iris pallida. Lineage (NCBI taxonomy): Eukaryota > Viridiplantae > Streptophyta > Magnoliopsida > Asparagales > Iridaceae > Iris > Iris pallida. The sequence goes on along the minus strand of JANAVB010023996.1, from coordinate 8,249,818 downwards.
GAGCATCAGAATAGTTTATCCAAGGGCCACTATAATCATCACCATAATTGTACCTCAGAAAGTGGCCCAGGCGTCTTTGTACCGACGAGGGAGGATATCTATACAGACATAATTATATTCATAAAAAAGTGAATTTATGATGAATAAAGAAAGAAACAATATATATAATGATAAATAATGATAAACCAACACACTTACTTTGTATCGTCAGCCCAAATCTCTGTCATCGTCTCGTCCTGAGGTGCACACTGAGGATCTCGCTGATACTGATCCTGCGTCGTCTCAGCCTCCTCCATCTGCTCGTCTGTCTCCATCATTCCCTCCGCAGAAGGAACGCTAGACGAGGGAGTAGTCCCAAGCCTAGAACTACTAGTCCTAGGAGTGCTGCCACGTAACGTCGTGGCAGTCGGAGATATGGCTAGTCGATACACTGGACTACTTAACGTTGAGGATCCAGAACCAGTAGGAAGTACCTGAGGAGAACTCTATCCACGTCGGGACCTGCCGAAAGATCCGCGTCGTTCTGTCATACCTGATAATAACATATGATAATACAACAAATAAACAGATATATAGTACATTCTACAGTCAGAAACATCAAAGTTTACATTCTACAAGTGTAACCTGATATTACATTCTACAGAAATATCAAAGCCCAGATAATAACCAAGTCTAGATAATAACCAAGTCTATATAATAACAAGTCTACATAATAAAAAAATAAAAGTACATTTCTCTCAATCACCTTCAGAAAATTTATCTTGTTCATCTTCCTCGGCCTCCTCTTCCTCTTCTTCCTCATCTTCACTTTCATCTTTGCCTTCGTCTTCGTCTTCCTCTTTGGATAATTATTCCTCTTCTACATTATTAGTCATGTAATGAGTAACTTTCGTGTAGTCCACATCTACAATATTTGTTATAAAAGTTAGCTTGTCCTCCTTATAAGCTTTTTCGTCAACGTCAAAGGTATCTCTAGCTTTAGTCTTGCATACTGCCCACCAGTCAAATCTTGTTGTTTCCTGTCTCGGATAAGCTATGAAGTACATGAGCTGAGCCTGACTTGATAGGGAAAATGGTTTGTAGCGTTGATATCTACGCTTGTAGTTTACATCCATAAGACCATGCTTGTCAATTTTCCAACCTTAATTTTCAATCAGATCAAACCATTCATACTTGAACAACACGATCTTAGTAGGTTCTCTGCCATAGTTATATGTCAAATCCATAATCTCTTATAAGATGCCAAAGAAATCATTGCCTGGATTGACGTCTTTGTAGTTCGAAGATTTGATACACAAATAACTATTTTTCGTAGAATTAAGATCCAGGAAGCTGTCTCTGATTGGAGCATTTGTCAACTTGAACCTAAACCCATTTACATAGTAACTTGGCCATATTTTAACGGCAGTAATTGATCCTTTGGCTAGAGTTCTAATTGATTCAGTCTCGGGTGAAATTAGACGATCGACCTGAATACCAAAGAAGCGATAGTAAGTTATTTATTGTGCAGTTGCATTAAAAAAGAGGGTAATTACTGAGCTCCTTACATATGTGCTCAACCAAGAAGGAAAATGATGTCTCATTTCTTATTCTAATTCTTCGCCTGTTATGTAGGGACTAACCGACCTCAACTCATTATTATATGTGCTGAAAAACAATCAAGCAACCGCCGATTAGTAGTATAATATCAGCTTATACTATTACATTGAGATGACGTAAACCAGCTCATCATTAATTACTTACCCCTCTAGCTTCTCCACTTCATCTTCATCATAATTGAGTAATATATACAACTGACCAACCCTTAGCTCTTCGTCATTCAAATATCTCTTCTTTATTTTCCCCGAAGGCTTTTCGGACGCATTGAATACTTTCAGTATTGCATTATTAGATTCCTGATATCCATCATCATTTTTTGGAGCTCTCGTTCTATTAGTAGCAACATGAAATTTAAAATACGTCGAGCAAAAGTTTGTAATCTTCTCAATAACATAAGCTTCATAAATAGAACCCTCAATCCGTGCCTTGTTTTTTATCTTTATTTTTAGGTGATTCAGTTGTTGCTCAAACGGGTACATTGATCGATAATCGACAGGCCCATCAACACGTGTCTCATAGAAAAGATGAATTAGCGAATGCTCCATGGAGTCGAAGAATTCAGGAGGAAACACCTTCTCGAGTTTGCACAGTATTATCGTAATATCATTCTCTTGCTTTTCTAGACGATCGACGAGCAACGTAGTAGAATAAAGATCTCTAAAGAATATACTAAACTCTGTCAATAGACCCCAAACGACCTGGGGTAAGAATTTCCAAAATTTAATCAGAATTAATTTGGCGTGAAAACCCTTCACGGTCCACTGATAGTAATTCGACGTGAAACCCTTCGAGTACAAATGATATATAAATTCTACTTCTGGATGATATTTCAAGTTGTGACATCTCACACACGGACACTTAATTTTGGTACCATCTATGTACTGAGGGAATGCCTTGACGAACTGCAGGAACTGCTGTACACCCTCTATGAATTCATCCCGCACACCGCACATGTTATCAGGATGATGGTTGTATATCCATGAATGGTGACATAGGTAGTCCATTTTTAGATACTTCTGTAAGATAGATAGACATCATTCAAAGGCTTGCAAAAGTAATAGCATCGTTCAAACGTCACTATTTCTATACCCTTATATATGTCTCTATCTATCTCTATAGATAACTAACCCTCACTAGCTCACTCAACCCTCACTCAAATATATACACATACACACCTACCGTTGGATAATCTACCACTCTACCACTCGACACATATACACTACTAAATTTTATAAATTTAAGGTCCGTCAACACATATAACAATTTCATGATACGATGTTAATACCAACTCATGTTAACGTATATGTATCATATCTTAACAACATGTCCATGTCATAGTTTATAGCATATATATAAAATTTATAAATTTATACTCACAAATAAAATAGTTCTAATATGTGTAATAGATAAAATTGAACCAATTGGGGAGGGATAGTCTTGGAGAATTTTAGGGCATCGGCATTTGGGGGTAGGACTTTGGATCCTATTCTTCAAGTGAGGGCTGCTGTGGGTAGAGAAGTTTTTGTGTGTGTGTGTATGTGTCATATTCATATGTGTGTATGTATGTGTCGTATCCATTTTTGTGTGTCATGTCTGCATCCGTGTGTGTGTGTCCGATTAAGGTTAGGGTTTACCTGATCAACGAAGGGCGTTGACCGACGAGGGGTGGCCTTTAAGGAGGTCATCGCCTGGTGGAGAGAAAGCCTGGTGGGGGAGGGGTCGACCGATTGAGCGGCTGCCGGAGGGGGACTAGCGTTGGCCGGAAGGGGGGAGTAGTGATGACAAGGGGTAACGAAGACAAAGCAGTGGTTGGGGGGAGCAGTGGGAGAGGGAGGGAAAAAATTTAGGGATTCTTTTTTATTTTGGGGAAAAGGTGCTGGCCCCATGTATATTAAACAGTTAGCGACGCCTGCTTTAGACGTCGGTAAATGGCACTAATATTAAAGAAATTGGTAACTCATGAAGTAAGACGTCGCTATTTAACGACTTTTAGCGACGTCTAGCGGCGCCTTTTTTTACTAATACTAACCTCTGTCGCTAGTCGTCGCTATATGTCGCAAATAGCGATGTTCTGTGACATTTTTTGCATAGTCGCTAATTACATATTATTTAGCGACGTTTACTAGCGGAGTGGCTAATAACGTCACTAATATGTATTATTTTGGTAGTGGAAAAAAAATATATATATAGGGAAAAGTGGGGTGGCTCAACTAAACTCTAACCCTAATCTAATGTCTAACCTAAGTCAAGTCTAAATGCCGTGCCACATGATCATAAGAGATTAAAACAAAACAATTAATCAGAAATACGACATGGTCTAGTATTCCATCAACGAAGAAGTAAACCACACCTACAACCAGATAAGGACAATGGTGGCACACTACTTTGCAACGAGACACTGTTCCATGCCATGATTTGGTACAAATAAATGATACAAGTGCATAGGTCACAGATACCAGGTACCATGTGTTGGATTAAAATAAGAAAAATGCGTATACCGAAAATGGGAAGTGCCAGTAGCCTGGTGGATCATTCGACGAATTTTTGTAAAATATCATTAGACTTTCCGGTCTGGCTGTCAATTCCCTTTTTAGAAAAACTTCAATATTTTGTTCTATGCACAGATCATAGCACGGGTTTATGGCATTGCAAAGTGTATTATATATGTCCAGGGTAATCTCTTATATCAAAACGAAATTCAAATCATAAAAAGTACAACAAACATTATACACAAAAATATAAAGAACAATATAAGTTGATTTTTAGGATATATACTAAAAATTTAGAAATACAAAATTCGGGAATGGATGTGACAAATTTACCCTCCTTAGAAAAATTTTGTCCTTAGAATTTCAATAAAGCTACTCAACCCGGACAATAATATTATATGCTCAGAGAAATCATTACTCACTAGAAAAAGAAATACTTCAGAAGATAAATAATAATAAAATAAGAATGATAAATAAATACAGAAATAATAAATAAATGTATATATATATAATATATTAAGAAAAGAGAAAGAACAATGAGATATACGGATGAATATACCCCTGAGTCAACTTGGTAGGAATATGTCCTCGCTGACCTACGCTAACTCACAAGTGGACAAGAGTCAAATCTTAAAGTAAGTCAGTACCAATGACTTAGTCGAGACATGACTCCTATCCACAACATACCTTTATAGTCGGAACACATGGTAACTATAACATACCATAAGACACATATGCAGAAGAGTGGGACGAGGAACTCGCCATCACTTATCGGTGATATCGAGTCAACAGCTGCACTCCGGGCATAAGTAGAATTCACGATCGTCGATAAGAACCCAAGAATAAGATAAACTAAAAAAAGACTTAGAATCTCACCTACAATCTAACCGCCAACGGCCAACATCTACTATAAGATACCAAACTCTCTATGACCATGCCTCGGGGTTAATGAACTGACCTGTTATAGATTCTGCCTGGCATGTTGGACATAGGTAAATTGTGACAGATGTTGACACCAAAACTGCTGAGACTGCATTGAAAGGGGATGCTAACCAAGGGGTGTGACTACCTCTACAGGTCCTCTTTGGCCCTCAATCGCTAACTAAGGTAGGGATGGCAATTGTCCGACTAAAGAAGCCTTGGGATGTAAGTATGGACAAGACCCAATCATATGGTCAGATGCCCTACACCTGAGATACTTGCCATTATCCGTTTGCATTGAGCCCTTGTGTGCCATGACTTATTGATATCGAGTAGCTATACCCTACTAATACTGACTGCCTCTATGACTACACTGATACTATCATCGAGGCTGAAGAAATTGGCGGGCGAGGAGCTTGATGATCTAGAGCTCTGATTGCTGGGACTAGAGTTGATGATTGAATAATGATGCCCTACATGGGACATCTTCAGACCTCCGATCCTCTCTGCTAATCTACAGCCGACAATCTCTAGGGATCTAGCTGCCCTAAGTACTGAATCAATGGTGGCATAGTTAGGGTTTAAGGATTGTGGCTCCGACTTGAAGATAGTTCCCAAGATCCTTTGTTGCTCATCGGCTTATTCTGTCCTATAGCTATTTTGTTCAGTACTTCAATTCAGCCATTTTTATTCTTGAGATATGTGCATTAGTATCGTACTAGTTTCGTCCTATATTTATTTATTTTTACCTTCTGTTATTGTGTTGTTTATTTGTTGTTAGGCTTTATCATTCACCTCAGACTTCTCTTGTGGTATTTGCTAGTTGAGTTCCTGACCCTACTAGTTTTGTATGGCCAAGTTCCAAAGTTAGGGCACGAAGATCTACCGTCTTCTTTTCTGGATGGTTCACACATAGAGGATTGCGACATAGATTAGTGGCATACTAGTGTCCACTCACTTGTCTTCGAGACAGTCATAATCATCGTATGACATTTTTATTAGTTGTACGGTGTAGCTGTCCATCATAGGATTTCCTATTATTCTGGAAGCGAAGCGTGACAAGATTCTGTGGTTTTCCATGCAGGTCTATTTTTCTGACTTGTGGGGGATTCATCTTGTTAAAATCTCAATCCCATGTATTTGTCTTTATTTGATCTTCTCTTGCTTATCCATCTTCTTGCTTTTCTTGAACTATGAACGTGTTTATTATACTTTTGCTATATTCTTGTACTTTATTGATATTATGTGTCATTATCCTTCATGGACACCACCCCACCTTCTTCTTCATCCAAGGGTACTATTTCTTCGTCTTCTCCTATAGTTTAGGTAGCAACCTAGCATCAGATCCCGTCTTTGTAGAGTCAGGTACCAACAATATTCCAACATCTGTTGGCAGCTTAGTTTACTCCAGTCTAGTCAGTTTAGCCAACTTAGTCAGCTTAGCCAGCTCTATCACTTCGATTAGTTCAGCCAGCACAGATAGATCAGAAGGCTATGCTCGAGATAATAAGGAGCATTATCATCCAATCTACAGCCCCAGCAGTTATAACTCTAGATCATCGAACTCTTTGTCAGGCATTACCGTCAGCTCCGATGATAGTATCTGTACAACAGTATAGCAAGTCAGTATAGTCAGGATGTACCTATTATGGGAAGCTGGGGCACGTCGTAGCTCAATACAAGAGGGTCGATGGTTAGTATCTCATGGACGGGTCATGTGAGCACGTGGTAGGGTCTTGTCCCCGTAGGCGTCCAAAGGCTTTATTAGTTGCCTCAATGCCTTTAGCAAGACCAGTAGAAGTAGTCTGACCCCCAACTCAGTTTCACCTTCTGACGTGGTCTCGGTTGTTTCAGCGTCAGTATTCGATATAATTTGCCCAAGTCTAGCAGGTCATGTAGAATCAGTACCTGGTCAAAGCAGCAGCCCGAGGCATGGAAAGAAAGAGTTTGGTGTCGTAGAGAAGATGTTGTTCGAGGACGGTCAGATTGTTGGTAAGATTGAGAGCCATTCCTTCAGTATTCTTATTCATGGGTTCTGTTTATGGCCTTATATTCCATTCATGCCCTAACTGTGATGGTCGACTCGACATATTCGATGAGTAAAGACGAATTTCTTGTCCCTATCTTCTACCTCTGTATCTCATGATATACGATATCCATCATGTATCCCAACTACGAAGGTACATTCTGGATCGAAGTTATATTTTCGATTAAGTTATTGGAGCCGACTTGCCTCGAGACTTTACCTTTGTCTACTTTGTGAGTCAGCATAGGGTAGTGAGGACGATCCCTACTCGGCTGACTGTGGGGTATATTCATTCACATGCCTCATAGTCCTCCTCTATCCTATATTCATATATCTATGCATTTATTTATATTCCTCATATTATCCGTTCACATGATTTTCTTGATGAGTTATGTTTAATTTTGTATCATGATCTTATTCTAGCCTGGAAATATACTCGCTCAAATTTTAGAAAAAAATTTGAGGACAAAATTTTTCTAAAGAGGGTATAGTTGTCACATTCGTTTTCGATTTTTGTATTTTTGATTTTTGGGTATTTATAAATTTCCTCGTAAAATAATAACATGTTGTATTTTATGTTAATTTATTATATTCTTGTATTTATCATTTTGTTTTGATATGTGAGACTATCATAGACTTGTATGATACCTTTTTAGTTTTGCCATAGACCCGTGCGTTGAAAAGATAACCCTGATTGCTTGAATTATGGAATATTATCCCTTGATTGACATACCATCGGTATACTATAATATACTTCCGGTATACCGTCCAGGATATTTTTGTAATTAGTATTTTGGATATTTTTGTCAATAGTGTTTTGGATATTTTTATGAATAATATTGATGCATTATATTATCTATTGTTTTCTTGGTTCTGAAGCACCCTATTATTAATTGGGTATTTGTAATATTTTCAATGGATGAGATTGATTTAAAAAGAGACATGGATTGCTAACGTGGCAGATCCAATGATCATGATTAACTCACATTTTCTATATATACCCTTTAGATTTCATTTTCTTTTCTTTCTCCTCATTTACACTCCATTTTTCTTGTGAGCTTGGAGCTTGGTCTTGAGGCCTAAAAGTATGATTTCTAAACCCCTCTTGGTGGTGGAGCAGAAGTGTAGGTTGGAAGCTTAATCCTAGGTAAGTAATCTTGTTTGAAAGTGACACGACCATGCTTTATTTTTGGTTTTCAATAGAATTTATCATTCTATTGATCTACAATATGCTTCTCTAATTTTTTTACATCTTTACTATATGGCATCTTTTATTTTGATCGATGGTTTTGAGTAGATCTAAGTTTCTAGGTAGTATTTTTAGGTATTTTAGGGGAATCATCTCTTTTAATCTCAAATTTTGTAAAAAAAAAAATAATGTTCACATGTTGTAGGGAGTTTAATTTCATGTGATTTTGACTTTTAAAAATATGTTCAATTTATAATGAAGTTTTTATGGCAAAAGCAAGTTCGGATAAAATTCTAGATTTTTGGTACTATTAAAGACCAGTGTACCGACGGTAAACTACAGTGTACCACCGGTATGCCATTTTTATACCCCGAAAACTGTCGAATTTAATATACCACCGATATACTATAATATACTGTCGATATAATACAGTATACCACCGGTATGCCGGTTTTGGCTATTTTTTCCCATTTTTGTCCATTTTTGCTGTTTTCTTCAATTGTTTTGATCATTTATCATAATATTATAATTTTGTAAAGTTATATTCTCTATAATAAGATAAGTGTACATTTTCTTTACTGACACCGTAGACGTAGCTTATTATATATTTAATCTATCTGCATCTTGGCATTGGACAATCGAATGAGAGTATTGTCCAGTATATCGAGTGTTGTGAGTTATGAGAAACATTCACCAGTGGTAACTCACGAATGTCCCGTATCTATGGATTGTCATTTTAGGACGATTCACGAGTGTCCATGAGTTAAGAAGTGGAAATGAATTATAGGGTAATTGACTAGTAAACTCATATAGATCACTAGGAGGGGAGGATACTTCGTGCTACCTTGACTCGGGTTGCTATGGGCCCCGACAGTGGCATGATTACCCCGATTGGCATGGGTCCCTGACCACTATTGATTATGTGCTGATGGCACTACTGAATCTTAATTTTTTTGAGTAGATATTTATCTACTATTGAATGATTCTGATGGTTGTTTATATTTCTGTATGTCCCCATACCATTGTTGCCCCTATGGCCATCCGAGTGTCTGCAGCGTAGGTGGTAGCAAAGTTTCTCAACTTGCACACTAGAAATTAGGCTTGTGATAACCATATTTAGTTAATGATAGCAAGCCCTAGGGTGATGATTGGCCGTGCACTTTTGGTTGTGTTACTTTATATGCCTGTGTTTCATTCTGTGTCGGTGAGTGCCCAGAGGCTAAGTTTTACCAGAGAAAAGATTTGCAACCCTGGTCATTGTTTGGTTTAAGGGTTGTGGCTCCAAATTTGATATGTACCTAAGCTCCCTTGTTGCTTATTGGCTTATTCTATCCTAAAGCTATATTATCTAGTATTTTATAGTTATTTTTGATATACGTTCATTGGTACCGCACTAGTCTCGACCAGTATTTATTTACTTTTGCCTTATGTTGTTGTGTAGCTTTGTTGTTCGCATCGGGCTTCCCATATGGCATTTACTATTTGGGATTCTAGCCCAATTGGTTTAGCAAAGCCATGTTCTATAGTTTGGGCAGGATTATATATTGTCTTCTTCTCCAGATTGTTCACACTTTTATTTTTGTGGTATTTATCCTAGGGCATGTATTAAGTCCTTGATTCTGGGGTTTGTTCTCTACGTCTTTAGATGGCGTTTGTGCATATTGTAGAATAGCTGCTAGTTGTACATTACGTATCCTTTTTTTTTATATTTTGCTGATGTATCTTTGACATATTAGCTCTCATGATTATTTATATAGTTGTCTTTTGGACGTCTTATCCATCTTATATGTGATTTACTCTTTATTGCTTCTTATATTGATTGGATTGAAATATGACTTGTCTAACCTTCAGAGTCGTTACTGGCATGCTAAAGTCCGTCCACTTGTTTTTTGGACATCTGTGATTGTCGTATAATATTTTCATACGTTGTACGGTATAGTTGGCCATGTTTGTTCTGGTATTTCCTCAGTATTCTAGGAGCGGGACATGATAGTACTTCTTATGGAAGAATGTCTTCTTGAAAGTCTTCCAGTCAATGGACTTTGAAAGCACCATCTCTTGTGGTGCCCACCAATTTCGGGCATGATCTGATAACCAAAGCTTCACATTTGCTACCTTCCTGTCTGTTGGAGCCTTGGCTGATGTTCTGATATAGAAAGTCTGTGGACTGAAACTTTTTTTTATTAAAGAATAGAAAAAGTACAATAGGAATCCTTAACACAGGAATTTCGAGAACAAATATATTTGCAAATTAGGGTGGTGGAAGTCTGCGTTGACTTCTTTACTCCGTTAACGATTTGATGTGAAGATTGTTGAAGTTTGCTAACTCTGGCTTACTGGCAGAATCCTGACAGCAAAGGGTGCTCTATCATTGAAAGTCACTTTGGAAGTTCTTAGCAAATACAACATATGTAGCATGCCCGTACGAGGATGATACTGTTCTTTGTACATAGCTTTTCTTCATTAGAATAGCTATGCTCGCATAGGCAAAAAATATAGTCTTTTGTCTCAAAGGAGTGTGAAGATGAATAGGCACATAGGCATCTGAAGTTAGTAGGGGTGTACGTACCCAAGAATTACATATAGCCCGCCACGTGGTCTTAAGATGTGTTGCATGAAGCACTGCTATGTCAGCACATGATCTCTCCATGGGAACGGCCCTGCATCTAACTGTGTTTAATGCATAGGCACTTTTATTGCATACTGCAAACTAAAAACCCCATAAGATATTTAGTCGCATAGGAATGATCTTATACAGCTGTAAAATAGAATGATTATGATGACATAATCACTGACATATCATCGTAATCTACCATTTGCACACTGCCAAAGACCATTATTTATGTCAAAGTTTTGACAAGACGACTATACGCTTTTAGGAATATGTGCATATCGTTTCAAGTATCACTGCTTTGGGATATGGCTTTGTGAACTGTGTATTGATTAAGTCATGAGTTTTGACACCTAGGTGTGTAAGGCAGACTATGCACCTATTTGAGTATATGCGTATTTTTTATGCTTCTACAATACCCCTCCAAAGTTTTTAAAATTTGAACAAGTTTTGAAATACTTTGAAAGAAACATGAGAGAAGGATTTGTCTCATAAGACTTTTGACATATTGGTTCACTGCCATGCTGTCATTGCTTTGATTTTTTCCTTAGAATCTAAACCGTCTTCGAAATTTGAGGTGGCTGTTACTCTCTAATGCTTGGATCGAGGCTTAGTTAACTATTCAACGTGATTTTAGGAACATAAAACTAACATTTATTGTGGATCTGACCTTTTCATCATAAATCATATCACATAACGCATTGCTGCATACTCCAACTTTAGGCGCCTATGTTATCCCTCCCGTACTAGAAATAAAGGGCATTTGGCAGAACTTTTAATCACATTTTTATGTTCTTGCAAACTCGAGTTCCAATAGCCTCGTGCAAGCTTGTAGGGAAGTTGAGCATAACTTTGCCAAAGGCGTTGCTCTGCAGATGTGTTAGGAGTCGAAAAAACTTCGATTCTTCAAGGTAAAAGTTCGTGAAGTATTTTTCGTCTTTTGATTTCTTGAGTCAACAAGATTACTTCTTTGTACAAAGTATATGGATGAAAACTATCATCCTGGCTATGCTTGAACATAGCATATCATTAGAGTGCATAGTTGGGCTTATAAACCTTTAACAAGAAATGCACTACTAGTAGGAACTTCTATTAAACACATAGTTGGAGTTGTCACTAAACTTCATCAAGAAATATGTTGATGGAAGAAACCACTGTCATATAACGCATAAGCGCATAAAGTTAGACATACTTGTTTATGCACCTTGTTATGACGAACAATCAAGACTGTATTGATCTTCAGTAGAACAACTTGCATTATGTGCCTAACTCCTTGACCTTGCTATACTTTGCAGGATACTCCTCGAATGACCGGAGCTCAGATCGAGCTTGGAAGGCATGGGGAGAATCCTTGTACGCAACTTCTACTGTCTCCTGGAAGATGGCATTCGAGAGAGAATTGAAAGAGGCATCCCTTTTGCTCAAATAAAGGTTCCAGCTGCCGGTATGATTTAAGGTCTTGAGGCCTTCTCCGGACATGCAGCTATATCTGGGGAATTGAAGATGTTATTAAACACATTCAGCATCGCATCACTGAACTTGGCCTGGCTTCCCATTATGATCTAAAAATGATTGTCTCCGACGAGCTCAACAAACTGAATGAAGCTATTCATAAAGAAGAGATTGTCTTTGTCAAGAGAGGGTTCTTAAGGAGCAGACTGTCAAGGCACATAAAGAATATGAATTTTCTACACATTTTCAATCAAACATGCCATTGAACAGGAGAAGAACATCAAATGGATGGTTGAGCTCACTGAAGAAATTAAGGCCCTTTAACAAGCTTATGATCTAGAAGAGTCTGCCTTGGCTAAGAATACTGAGAAGATTTTTGGTGCTCAGTCTAATGAGGCTAGAAATACAACTGAAACGCTCGAGCTTGAGCTTGTTACTATGTAAGGAAATGTACTGTGACACCATTTCGAGATGATGATGTAAGGCGAGATGAAGCAGAACATCGAGCGATTGACCAGAAGCAAGCTGAAATAGAAGCTTTGAAGAAGAATATTGCGGAGCTTTGAAAAATGCCTGACCACATAATGCTTTGTAACTTTCTTTTTTGGTTGATAATGGAAGCACTTGTATCTTTGTTTTATTTTGAAAATAAAGAATACTTTCCATTTTGATGGGGATAGTTGAAGTTCAGTATTCAACTAGAGGTAATATGAATATGGCATCATATTAAATTCATCATATATGGACCCATTATCTTAGGATATACTATACTAGAGTATAGATAATAGATTATGGAAATAATGCTATCAGAGGTAATATGGACATGATAGACATTGCGTGGACTTATTATTCTCGGCATACCCTAGGTATAGATAATAAGTTGAAGCGATATGTCACACGTATTATGGATGTGACAAATAGCTTTTAGTGGACCTATTACTTATGGAGAACTCGACGAAGTACAAGTAATAAGAATAGTCAGAAACTGTATATATATATATATATATATATATATATATATATATATATATATATATATATATTAGAGGAAATGTGGACGTGATAAATATTCCTGTATAAATTTGCTCAGAGGTAATATAAACTTGGCAAATTTATGAATCTCTATAGAGAGTAGATGTCGTAGAATAATTCAGAGATAATAAAAACATGAATATTCTTTTGAAGATAGATTATTTCTGTTTCAGCTGGAGAATTGAAATAAGATATCTTTAAAGCAACTTGGCTTTAATGACAGCTTTAATAAAGTTGAAGAATGTATTTAGTGATCTCCTACGAGAAGGGTTCCATAAGATTTTAGTATAATTCTACTAGGGAACTTTGAGGATCCATTATTTATAACTTATCCAGAACATCTGAATAAAAATAATGGTTCGAAGAGAAAGAAATGTTAATATTACCCTATTGGGGCTAAAATTTCTCACTCCAAAAAATAATGTAAACACTGTACATTTATGAACATTTTTTTGAAATATAAACTTGTTGGAGAATACAACACTATGTTTATTATAGTTAGACATAGTATTTCTTCAACAAATTTCCATTAATAGGCATCATTAGTATATCTCCATTAGGTTTTGCTAGCCTATAGGCTCCATTCGAATACACCGATTCGATAACAAAATGTCATTCTCATTTAGCTAAGAACTTTCTTTTGCTTTTGTGTGTCATCATCATAGGTCTTCTTATTGAAAGAACTAAGTCACCGACTTGAAAAACTCGCTCCTTCACCTTCTTGTTGAAGGCTCTGGAAATGCGGGCTTGATACAACTCAATGCGCTGTTGAACCATGAGTCATTTCTCACCGAGTGCTTCCAATTCCTGTAGCCGTAGACGATCATTGTCTTTGGTTGTCAATTCATTGAATAAGGCGATTCTATGAGAGGATCTACATCTCCAGAGGAAAAACCACATCACTTTCGTAGACTAGGGAAAATGGTATGGCACCAGTTGGGGTCCGTACTGTAGTGTGATATGCCTAGAGAGATTCACCAAGTTTCTCATTCCAATCGCTTTTATTAGAGGAAACAAACTTTCTAAGCAACTTGATAATAGTCATGTTGAAAGCTTTTGCTAATCCATTAGCTGCAAGATTGTAAGCTGTACAAGTTATATTTTGGATCCAATTTTTGTCACAAAATCAATAAATACATGACTGGCAATTGAGGTCCATTGTCATGAATAATCCTCTGGGGTAGCCCAAAGTGATAGATGACATGATGTTTGACAAAACTAAGTACATTGAAAGTCTTCACTTCAATAAGTGGTATGGCCTCCGCCCATTTAAAGAAGTAATCGGTTATGCTAAGAAAAACCGATGTGCTCTGGATGAAGGGGCTGATTGGTCCGGTGACATATTCTGTCCATTTAGAGAAGTAATCGGTTATTGCTAAGATAAACTGATGTCCTTTCGATGAAGGGGGACTGATTGGTCCTATGACATCCATTTTCTAAGCTTTATATGGCTATGATGCTGTCATCGGATGTAAGAACTTCGAAGGTTGATGTATAAAGTCTGTATAAATTTGATAGGCTCTGTACTTTTTCACATAGTTTATGGCATCAGCTACAATAGTGTGCCAGTAATAACCCAAACATATTAATCAATCCTGTAATTTTGGACTTGGCTAGTGAGTACCGCCGTGAACTTCATAGAGTACCTATTTAGCCTCTTTATCCGATAAATATTGTAGAAGGGGTCGATCATATGACCTTCGATATAGCATCTTAGTCGCAGTATCATAGAAGAATAGAAAAGATCACCTTTTTACAGCGACGACCTCCTTTGGGCCGTCGAGAAGGATTCTATAAACAACATAGTCAATAAACAAGAATCTCCAATATTTAGAATCAATATTCACTGTGGCTATGTAGCTTTGGTAAACAGCTAAGTTATTCTTTACACAAAACAACTTTCGACCAATCACTGCGATCGATTTTTGTGTATTGACTGGAGTAGCGAATGATGGTGATAGACCAACCAAAGCGTCCGCTTTTGTATTTTCTAATCGGGTACGTATTCGATAAAGAATCCAAAAAATGGCATCTATCTAAAGTGTTGCTCGGTAATAAGGAATACGACCCTCATGTCAGACCTTATATTCTCTCCTAACTTGACTAACTACCAGCTTAGAATCATTATAAGCTTCCAAATAGCCTACCCCCAGATGTTTGGCTAACTGGAGTCCAATAAGTGAAGCATTATAATCTGCAACATTATTAGAACATGGCACCATAAGAGAATATGCGCAATGGATAACAAGATTATCAGGGATATCAACATTACCCCTACTTCTGCTATAATATTACCTTTGGGACCTGTTCTTGATGCTCCATTAAAAAACATTATCCAAATAGACTATTCCATCATGGTGTTAGACTCCAACAATTCATCTAAAATTTTAATATAGAGCTTAGAGGTTTTCGATATCGGGTGAGTAGCTAGAAAGTCGGCCAATGCTTGGCCTTTGATTGTTTTCTGTTATACATACACCATATCATAAGGAGATAGAAACATTACCCAAGTAGCAAGGCAAGAATTGAGCGTACTCGGTTTAGTCATAAGGACCCTGTGTGGATTAACTCGGGATATAACATGAATAGCCTATCCAGTTACATAATAACACGTCTTCTGGATTACGAAAACTAGAGCAAAGCCCTCTTTCTCAATATGATTACATCTGTGTTCTACACCAAACATCATGTGACTCAAGTAATATATAGCTTGTTCGTGGCCTTCATTACTTTTATGTGCTAACAATGCACCAAGAGAATGTTCAATTGTACGCACATATAACAAAAAGGGTTTGCCTACTACTAGAGTTACCAATATCGGAGAATTGGTAAGATACTTTTTGATGTCATCAAATGCTTGTTTATACTTTTATTTCAAGATAAAATCAACTCCTTTCTTCATCAACTGGGTGAAGGCTTAATATCGTCCAGAAAGATTAGAGATAAACCTCCAGATGTAAGCCAATCTTCCTTGTAAGCCGCGTAACTCTTTGAGATTCTTTGGAGGTTGCATCTCCAAGATGGCTTTAACCTTGTCAGGATCAGTATGTATTCCCTTTGATGTTATAAAAAAATTGAGAAATTTTCCACTAGAGGCTCCCAAAAGGACTTCGTTGGGTTCATCTTGAGTTGGTGTACATGCATTAATTCGAACACCGTCTACAAGTCTTGAAGGTGATTGCCCTTTGAATGACTTTTGATCGCAATATCGTCGACATAGTATTCCACCATTTTTCGTAGATGTTCGAAAAAAAATTGTGCTTATAAAATGTTGATGCGTAGCTCTGACATTCTTTTAACCAAAGGGCATCACCGTATAACAGTATATCCCCGACGGTGTTTGGAATGATGTGTGCTTCTCATCATCTGGGAATATTTTGATTTGATTGTAACAAAAAAACCTATCCTTAAAAGACCACAAGTGTTATCAATCATAACATCTGTAAAAGGAAGAAGGAATTCATCTTGTTGATAAGCCACATTAAGATCTCGATAATCAATACACACTCGAATCTTCACATTCTTCTTTTGGATTGGGACAATATTAGCAACCCAGTTAGGATATTGTTTTTCATGAATGAAGCCACTGGCTATAAGTTTCTTGACTGCAGTTTCAATTGCTCCCATGACATCAGAAAGGAATCATCGTTGTTGTTGCTTTACTGGCTTAGCATTTTAAAGAATATTAATATGATACATTGTAACTTGAAGGTCGAGGCCAGACATATTTTTGTAGCTCAATGCGAAGACGTCAATATGTTCCCTTATAAGATGTATAAGAGATTGTTTGTCTTCTTCATAAAGATTTTTACTGATGAAGATCAATTTAGAAGAATCTGAATCACCTAAATTGACTTGGATAACATCATCTTCAGTAGGGGATTCTCGCTGTTCGAACCTCATTTTCCATTGTGATCCGAGTTGCTGAGCCCATGGATCCATCTCAAAAGGTTTTGCATGTCTTTTTTCGTCAATCTGGTCTATTGACACCATATTGGCCGATAAGACCTGTTCAAGGACCTCTCAAAGACTATTATCTGAATCCCAGACTGAAGAATCCGATGAATGAGATTGTACCTCACAATCTTCTTCTAAACATTTCGGTGTTGTAGGGGAGTTACATAACCTAATCCATAATGGTTACGATGATAATAATCATCAGGTTTCCCTTTTGAAGAAATAAGCCGTACTGGCAAACGCCAGCCTTGGCCAAAGTTAAGGCCCTTTTGACTGTTTATGTCATATTTCATTCTTTGAATGATATTTCGAGCTTGAGGAGTATAATGGTAAGGTTGTATTTTACCATTATCAGGCTCTGGGTCTTCAACTAAATACTCCTTATTAACTTCAGTCCAACCAATTATAATTGGTGTGTCACCTATTTGCCTTGCTGGAACTTTGAAATATGAATCTTTGTATGGATGACAGGGAGTATTACTTAGAAGATACAGGTTCAGGCATCGATAGCTTCTTATCTTTTATAAGTGAACATAAAGAGTCCACAAACTTTTGAATAGGCCTAGGAACACCAGAATAATCAAAAGAAAAACCTCTTTTATTAGGTATATATAAGACTTCTTCTTCCGGGATAACATCCTCCGGAAGTATGATACAAGGAGGTCTATTTACAACATCTGCTCTTCGGCTATTGCGGTGTGAGTCAGATTGATCACCAAGGGCTCCACATATTGGACATTTGCCATGACGCAGATCGATCACCATTGGTTCTTATTTCTTTGTTGACTGCAGATCGACTAAAGGTAATTCTTTTTAGTTGATCGTAGGTCAATCACAAAAGGCAGTTCAAATTTTGCTTTAACAGTGCTTTTGCGTAGGTGAATAATCAGAGGACTACTGTCCATTTTTGAGCTTCTTGTGGTAGACTTTTGTTCTTGCTAGGAAGTTTGGGAAGATTGATGACCAAGAGTTCTTCAACCAGCGTCTTCAATATAGGACCCTTCAAGTGTATTAGCAAATGCTCTTCAGTGGCCGACTTTTCGGCCGTTTCTTCCTTTTCATCGTTGGCATCATTTTTGTTACCTTGTGCGATACTGGATGTTGATGCTTCTTTAAGGGGCATCTCATCCAATAGTTTGTACAAAATGAATCAGTGTAGTAAACATCGACCATTGAAAGGATCGACATTTGTGAATTCGGTACAAACTACCCCCTCACTGTTCATATACTTGAAACATTGATGAAAAGTAGAGGGCACCAGAAGATTTTTATATATCCAAGTCCGACCCAGCAGAATGTTGTAAGAGACATTTGTATCAATGACATAACATGTAACCTGTATTCGAAGTTACCAATCTGACATTTGAGGTGAATCTTCCCCAGAGGATGGCTTCATCCAGCATTAAAGCCATTGATATTAGTTGTGGTGGTCGAAAACTTGTGGATTGGGATCCCCAGCATTTGAAGCAAACTTTGGAGAATAATGCTGAATGAGGAACGTGGATCAATATGGATTCGATCCACTTTGCAAGCCCTAACTTACTCTATATAATACAAGTGCCTGTATGTCGATTGTTTTTCAAAAACATATCCTCTTGGGAGAAGGTGATGTTAAAAATCTTCTCAATCACATGTGGTAGTGGAGATAAGACATAAGATCATCAACAGGCTCTGTGATATAGGACAAGTACGAGTCAGCATGCTGTAATGCCTCACTCAATGTGTTTCACATCTCGAAGATGGACAACAGAGCTGGAGTGTTGGCAAGCTGTGGCAGTATGTCAAAATTGTATGTTCTGCCAAGCTCTTAAGAATTTGGTTTCTTCAAGGACTTATCAAACCTTACTTCTTTTTGTTTCCTTTGTCCGTTTTTGTTGACTTTAAGGACTTAGCTCAACTACCACCGGGACAGCAGATAGAGCAAGAGTAGAAATCGCAGGAAGAGAAGTATCTTCTTGTTCTTGATCATAGATTTGCAAATACATCTTTCCGGGCCTAGTCTCTCCAATCATGGCTTCACTAGCCATGTTACATGTCTTAGTCTTCTTCTTCTTTTTAAGCTTAGAAGTGGAAGAAGTCATCTTTGGATCCCTGTCTTGAAAGAGGTAAGGATAGACCCGCATCACCTCGCCATGCAGAGTAGTCAGAGGTACTAACCCTATTGTCTGCTCACGAGCAGGTGTAAGATTGACAAGTTGCCCTCGGTATTGGAATAACACCATCTTGAACTTATGTTGTAGGGAAATCTCTGAATTGAAGAAAAACTCAGTTTATAGTAATATGCTTCTCGTTAGTGTACAGTGTGATGGCTTTCGAATCCAAGAGCTGTTGGATATGGTTCTTTAATATTTAACAATCCTTAGTATGATGATGCACATATCAATGATAGAAGCAGTATTTAGGATCATTAGTGTATCCCAATTTATCTGGCCTACGAGGATCAGGAAGCTTCAACTTGTCGCTTTTTATTAGGACATAGAAAATGTCTAGTACATGGTCCTCGTTGAAAGAGTACTGCTGTTTGGCTTTGAAGCAGTAGGAGCCTTCTGTTTAGATTAGGAAGCTGTCGCTGATATATCTACAGTAAATAATTCCTTCCCTTTATTGATTTTCCTTGAAGTATTGCTACTCTGGTGATATTTTCCCTTGTCATTGGATGTCTTGAGGTCCATCAATTGTAAGCACTCAACGTATTCTTATGCCTTTTCTGCTCCAGCAATGAAGGAAGGCCAATAATTACAATATGCATTTCTTAGACAGAATCTGAGAGTAGGTAAAAATTGGTTCGAGTATCAATCAACACTAGCTGTAACTTCATAGCCAATCTTTGAAAATGCTTGATAAAGTCTCCAGGTGGCTCTTTATTATTTTGCTTTGTCGAAATAAATTTTGATAGAGGGATATCACAGGTCGCTTCATAGAATCTGGTAAGGAACGACTTCTCCAAATCCTTGAAGCTGTTAATGCAATCATCAAACAGACTGTAAAACCATACGAAGGCTACACCTTTTAACGTACCGATGAACCGCTTGGACTAAAGTGCATCAATCTTGGGTATGTGCACTGTCTGATAAAAGAAGTATAGTAGATGCTGCAGTGGTGACCCCGTTCCTTCTTAAGGTATGAGAGGCTGAGGTTTGTATTTTAGAGGACAAACCATGTCATCCCTTTCTGGAGAATAGGATCGGGATACCCCCAAGCTTTGGAATTCTTCCTTTGAGCTCATGCCAACTAATCGAGCATTAATATTCTGAATAGCTTCTTGAGTATCGACAGTTTGATATGAAGAAGTCAATTGAATGACACTTGGTTGTGTCTACTGCATTATTAGAATAGACATACTTTCAACAATTGGAGAACTGACTGGGTTTGCAGTCATTCCAATTGCATCTTGGACAACAAGTATTGTAACTTAAGGCTGAGCCATCGTTTCCTGATTGTTCATCATAGCTTGTGATTGCTGCATCATCGTCATAACTCCTTGCAACATATTTTCAAGAGCCTCTATCCGCTGTCGGTCAATACTTCTTCCTTCTTCATTAACAACCACATAGGCATATGCTGTATGTGGACTGACGAATGGAGAAGTATGCAACGAACCTTCACTTGAATCAGTGCTACTGGTGGCTGATTGAAATGATATATTAGTTCTAAGAGCACCAAAAATACTATTTTCTGAGTTCTGAGGTACATTGTCCTTCGAGTGAGATGTAGCATCGTCAAAGATAGGGATGTTACAACCTCCAGTCAGAGAAACAATATTACTATGTCCTTGAGGGATATTTGGATCGCAACCGAGTTCCTTGATAGACTCCTTCCGATGAAGAGGCTCGCTGACCTCCTCTAAATGAAGAAGCCCGGCCACCCCCTTGGCTTGATGTTGTATAAACTGAGGCCATCGGTATTTCATCTTCATCATTTGAAATTTGTCCTCCAAAATACTGTTGGTTTGGCATATTTGATTGCAGCCTCTGAAATACAGACTGCTTGGCTGGTTCATCAACTGTCTTTGAGCAACATCAATTGATAAAAATCTTTGTACATGAGTGCCTTTGAGGGGACACTACCTTGGTTGAGGAGATCTCTTTTGACTTACGTTGCATCAAAGTATACCACCTAAATTAGTAGAAGGAAATTTTACCCCACCCCTTATTATGCGTAATGACAAAATCAGCACATGGGGATGTTGGTATTGAACTCTTTGACCTATTTTATGTACATGGGAAGACTCAGTACTTAGGTCTTGAGTGTTTGTGGCATGTGGACTCATTTTGTGCATATTAGGAAGCAATGCGCATGAATCCACTGTATATGAAGAAGAGGCGCATGTATGAATAGAGCGCGTAGACTCTATCATGTACAATTTGCCATCTTCTGTACATGTAACTCCACTTTTCCTGAATAATAAATTTTGTTATTTCCTATTAGAATTTAATCACTGTTTATCATTAAAGTATTTTTCAAATTTTAATCTAGACTGCTATTTTTGAATAAATATTCTTAATTAAATATTTAATTGTTTTCCTGATTTAACTTGGATTATCCTAATTAATGATTAATTTCATTAGTGATTTTCACAAGAATATTTATTTTCTAACTATAGTTTCCTAAACTATTTTTACTATTTTTCTAATACTTAAACTTATTCCAAATTGCATTTTTTCTATTTTTCCTATGTAATTTCCAGCCCATTGGATCAGCCAACCCTTTCCTCAATTTTCAGCTAAATTCCTATATTTTTTCAGCCCATTTCAAAGTGGGCAAAGCCCGGCCCATCTCAATGGGTCAGCTCAGTTGGGCGCGGATCCACATTGGATCCAAACTCCAAACCCGATAACCCCAATACCCACAAACCCGCATCCAATAGTTATATAACCGTTTTCTCTGTTTTCAAACTCCATTTACTCTTCACTGTTTCCCTCCAGAGCTCTCCGCCCTGTGAATTGAGAACGACGACGACGACGATGACGGGAACGACGTCCACGGCGACGCCAAGAATTCTAGGGTCTTCCAGAAGTTTCCCCTAACCGCCTAACTGTCTCTCTCTTCTCCACCGTTGCTTCATAACCGACTCCTCGAACGTCGACCGTCCGATTGTAACCGCTCGAGCCCCCTCGGCCTATAAATTGACCCCGAGACCCCTCCTTCTTCATCACACACTATTGCAGCGAAGCTATGCAGAAATTCTCCTCGGCCGCTCTTCTTCTCCTTCCTCCGCTTCTTCTTTCTCGAGCGATCATCCATGGCGTCGGCGTGGGAATGATGACAGTGTAGCAAGGATACCACAACATTTGTTTGATCTGCAATCCGAGTGATCGATTGGATCACCATCTCGTGATCAGTAGCTCCTTGTCTTCGCATTCACGGATTTGGTAGAGCATCTCCTAGATCGAACACTGATTGGTAAGTGGAATTTCTGGATCGATTCTTGTTCGAATTTTTATTTCTTTGAGGTTGATCGGTTGAAATTTCCATTGATGAGTTTTTTTGATTGATTCTTGCAAGTATCTCCAATTTTGGAGTTTGATTTAATTCAAATTGAACTCACGATCGATCCTTCGGTTCGTGCACGCCACCTGTTCGACGAAATGCCCAGAAGGACGTATCGGCGAGACATGGACTCGGGGACACCACCGTTGGACACTGAACTCTTGTGTCGAACCATTGTAAAGACTCAGGTACAATTCGTGATCCATTATACTGAATTAGTTGATATTAAGGGGATTGCTCTGTTCGGATTGGTCGAGTTTATGTCGAGCTTACGTCGAGACCGTACTATCGTGTGTCGGATCAATTGTGTGAGTGTCCAGGCTCTGCGGACACGAATTGTATCCAGCAGACACGGCTGGAGGTCGGACACAGGGATAGCTGACACTGATATGACCGTTAGAATTATACTGTAGTTCCTGTAGGTTAAGTTCAATGTGAATGATATGGATTAGTTTTGGGTTTTAGTTGATAATTGAATTCATCCAATGTTGTTGTTTGGCCATGGCATGGGCCGAGTCTGTAGGCCAGTGGTTTGGATTGCTATTATGGTCTTGAGCCAGTTGGTCAGGAACAACAGTTATTTGGTGAAAAAGACTTTGGGTCTTAATAATAAATGGGTATGTTTTACTCTTGAAGTTAGAGTTGGGCAGGATTTATTAGTTAGCTGGCTTCATATTTTGCTAGTTGAGATAATTAGTTGATTAAGAAATTATTACTAGTGATTAGAACTTATTAGGAGATTAGGAAGTTAGTAAAACATTAGTGCTTGATTAGAGGTTAAATTAGGAAGTTTCTAAAACTCTTAATTCCTATTTTCTAGGTGATCTAGAAGACTTGGACAAATCCTAGAAATCAAGGCAAGTACATGTACTCAGTATCACCATCATTGCATGCATTGCACTTACACTTGTTATCGTGTCATTTATTGTCACTTGTTCTCGATCGATTGATTGATTGCTTGCATTGTTCTCGTGTCGGGTGGGGGACGTTCTAGAAACATGTGATGACTAATATTGGACAAACATTGCCTGATAGCATACTCTGTATGCCTGAGTCCATTTCGTGCGTGACTGATAGCATTGTCGTCAGACATGCCTGATTATTGCGTGACTGATAGCATTGTCATTAGACATGCCTGATTATTCGTGACTGATAGCATATATTTTATATGCCTGATTATATATTAGTTCCCACATGTTGATAACGTCCAATTGCACATGTACACGTAGCTAGTGCATATTTTATTCACATGGCTTCTCTGTTTTTTTAGTTATATTTTGATATACCGTTCCATTAATCTCCATAGTGAGTTTATTGAGTTATATTGTACTTTGCTCCTTTCCTGACTGGATCGTTGATTACAGGTGAGATGGATCATAGATTATCATTCATGATTGGCATTGGAGCTCGCTTGACATTGAGATACTAGATTCATGTATAGAGATTGATAGAATGTATTTGTTTATGTCATTGTTGTATCATTTATATTTTATCGGCTTTGTACCCGGACATTCATGTATAAGTTGTAATAACTATATAGTGGATTGCTGTGATGGTTAGTATAGATCCCGTGATTAGATGCTGTGATGAGATATTCTTGTATTTATATGACTAGACGGCTCACTACCGCTGTCAACGACAGTGTAGGCCGGGCATGACATCGACCCGTACCCGATTATCCGGGAGCGGGGCGTGACATGTTTTAGTGGTGGCGCATGCAGGTCCTCTATCTAATGGTACTTAGGGTTAGAGTGCCATTGGAAGCCTGCAGAATTAGGAAACTCATCACAGCATAGGACCGTTATCATATTGCTTATTTTCTGTCTTTTATATATATTGTTAACACACACAGTACACCTACGAGTCACTGATGGTTCTCTTCTTACAATTCCAGAGATGGCCAAAGGAAGGAAGGAACCGCATCCGCGAGGCCACACTCCGACTGTAGCCCATTCCGAGAGAGGATCATCTGCCTTACCTATAGTAGACCCAGAGCGCTCCGGTACTCACGTGCCACCTGTCACGAGAGCTTCTTCACGACACTCCATTAGTTCAATGAGGGGCACCCAGATGCATGAGCTAGTCCATGGGCTATTGGAGGCCCAGAGAGCCTAGACCCAGAGTTTGTTGGACGCTTAGAGGGAGCAGACCACTATATTGCGGGAGGGTATTGAGAGACTAGTTAGCCCATTCCTACCACCACCACCTCTACTTCCCCAGACTACTACTACTGCTCCACCTACATCTCATATTCCACCTCCACCGACTACCATACCGACCCTATCACACATCCCACATCCGTCATACGCTCCACATCCATCACATGTTCCACCACCACCCACCCAGGCTCCTGTTCAGCCTACTACCACCACTTTTGTTCAGCCTGAGCCTATTTCTTTTATTCCGCCTTCCATTCACACTCATGCCTCCCCCACTTATACCCCTGCCTCCTTCACTCCCCACCAGAGAGAAGGTTCTATCCTAGACTTTAAAAGGATGGTACCTAGAGTGTTCCTTGGGACCGAGGGTATACTCTACGCCGATGAGTGGCTAGAGGATATGGAGAGGGTGATGCGACTATCTAGGCTTCCGGAGGACCTCAAGGTGGAGGCAGCCGGCGTGCAGATGCATGATCTGGCACGTACTTGGTTTAGGAGTGAGCCTCAGCTCTCAGTACCTGGATTGACTTGGGATCAGTTTGTGGAAATCTTCAAGGAGAAGTTTTTTCCAGCAGTAGCTAGAGAGGCTTTGGAGCATCAGTTTCAGACTCTTGAGTAGGGGACTCGCTCGGTTGATGAGTACGCAGCAGAGTTCAGACGATTGAGTCGGTTTGCAGAGGGTAGAGCCAGAGATCCAGTCGTGAGAGCCACGAGATTCAGGCAGGGTTTGAGCCACGAGCTTCGCTACCTAGTCACGGCTAACGGAGCGACTACTTATGCTGGGATGGTCGCCGTTGCTTAGAGATTGGAGATTGATCTGAGCCTCCGACCCAAGAGAGACCGGGACATTAGTGGAGGAGGTAGCCACCCGGGACCATCCAAACGTCCCAATAACCATCAGACGAAGACCTTCGCATCCCAGCCTTCTCAGGGGACACAACAGCAGCAGCAGCGACCAGTTCAGCAGCCTTGTGGATTTTGTCAGAAAGTGGGCCATACCTGGCAAGTGTACAGGAAGAGACTTGGACAGTGCCTCATCTGTGGTACGGCTGATCATCAGGCTAGGGAGTGCACCATTGCTCGTACAACAGCAGGATCTTCGGGACTTCCACAGCCAAAGGGACGTGTCTACCTTATGACAGAGGAGGGAGCAGAGGCTATTCCGATTCCTGACGAGGATTAGAGACCAGAGGCTTTCTCGCATAGCTGGAGCAGACCGTGGGTCCTCATTTCCCTTTATGATTCTTCCTAGCATCTAGATTTTTCTTGTTGTTTCATATTCAAGACTTGTTCCTAAAGTCTCTGTATTATTTCATTTTGGCTGTTTGTTTGATCCTTGTTGTTCCTTTAGTACCTAATAAAACTACTTGTTCACTTCCTGTCATGACTTTGATTGTTAAAAATTCATTTGATTCTTCATAAATCCTTGAAAATTTCTGGATAAGGTTAAGATATATTCGATGACCTACTATGACGTAGCAGATGTGCACTGTAGTCAATTATCTGGATTATGGAAACTGAAAGTTCATTGCAGCCAGATGCACACTGGCGAGGCATGGACTCTAAGTCGAAGTAATTACAGGTAATCATGGGCTCTCGGATATTATCGAGACTAAGTCCTAAATTTATATTGTTTTCTGATATCGGATGAAGTTGACATATTATTTTGGTAATGTATCATTATCGGGACCATGGAACCGAAGGTTCACTGCAGCCAGATACATACTGGCGGGGTAGGAACAGTAGGGAAAGTGATTCCAGATATGTATAATTACCGGATAATATTGAGACTATTATTCCTTGATCTTGTTTCATGACTATCACTTTGTATCGCTTGAATCGTGTCAATTTGTTTTTGATTATTCGTAATCGTGCCTAATCGTGCCACCTAAAATTTCGAGGACGAAATTTTTCAAGGGGGGAGATTTGTAACTCCACTTTTCCTGAATAATAAATTTTGTTATTTCCTATTAGAATTTAATCACTGTTTATCATTAAAGTATTTTTCAAATTTTAATCTAGACTGCTATTTTTGAATAAATATTCTTAATTAAATATTTAATTGTTTTCCTGATTTAACTTGGATTATCCTAATTAATGATTAATTTCATTAGTGATTTTCACAAGAATATTTATTTTCTAACTATAGTTTCCTAAACTATTTTTACTATTTTTTTAATTCTTAAACTTATTCCAAATTGCATTTTTCCTATGTAATTTCCAGCCCATTGGATCAGCCAACCCTTCCCTCAATTTTCAGCTAAATTCCTATATTTTTTCAGCCCATTTCAAAGTGGCAAAGCCCGGCCCGACTCAATGGGTCAGCTCAGTTGGGCGCGGATCCACATTGGATCCAAACTCCATACCCGATAACCCCAATACCCACAAACCCGCATCCAATAGTTATATAACCGTTTTCTCTGTTTTGAAACTCCATTTACTCTTCACTGTTTCCCTCCAGAGCTCTCCGTCCCGTGAATTGAGAACGACGATGACGACGACGGGAACGACATCCACAGCGACGCCAAGAATTCTAGGGTCTTCCAGAAGTTTCCCCTAACCGCCTAACTGCCTCTCTCTTCTCCACCGTTGCTTCATAACTGACTCCTCGAACGTCGACCGTCCGATTGTAACCGCTCGAGCCCCCTCGGCCTATAAATTGACCCCGAGACCCCTCCTTCTTCATCACACACCATTGCAGCGAAGCTCTGCAGAAATTCTCCTCGGCCGCTCTTCTTCTCCTTCCTCCGCTTCTTCTTTCTCGAGCGATCATCCATGGCGCCGGCATGGGAATGATGACAGCGTAGCAAGGATACCACAACATTGGTTCGATCTGCAATCCGAGTGATCGATTGGATCACCATCTCGTGATCAGTAGCTCCTTGTCTTCGTATTCACGGATTTGGTAGAGCATCTTCTAGATCGAACACTGATTGGTAAGTGGAATTTCTGGATCGATTCTTGTTCGAATCTTTATTTCTTTGAGGTTGATCGGTTGAAATTTCCATTGATGAGTTTTTCTGATTAATTCTTGCAAGTATCTCCAATTTTGGAGTTTGATTTAATTCAAATTGAACTCACGATCGATCCTTCGGTTCGTGCACGCCACCTATTCGACGAAATGCCCAGAAGGACGTATCGACGAGACATGGACTCGGGGACACCACCGTTGGACACTGAACTCTTGTGTCGAACCATTGTAAAGACTCAGGTACAATTCCTGATCCATTATACTGAATTAGTTGATATTAAGGGGATTGCTCTGTTCGGATTGGTCGAGTTTATGTCGAGCTTGCGTCGAGACCGTACTATCGTGTGTCGGATCAATTGTGTGAGTGTCCAGGCTCTGCGAACACGAATTGTATCCAACAGACATGGCTGGAGGTCGGACACAGGGATAGCTGACACTGATATGACCGTTAGAATTATACTGTAGTTCCTGTAGGTTAAGTTCAATGTGAATGATATGGATTAGTTTTGGGTTTTAGTTGATAATTGAATTCATCCAATGTTGTTGTTTGGCCATGGCATGGGCCGAGTCTGTAGGCCAGTGGTTTGGATTGCTATTATGGTCTTGAGCCAGTTGGTCAGGAACAACAGTTATTTGGTGAAAAAGACTTTGGGTCTTAATAATAAATGGGTATGTTTTACTCTTGAAGTTAGAGTTGGGCAGGATTTATTAGTTAGCTGGCTTCATATTTTGCTAGTTGAGATAATTAGTTGATTAAGAAATTATTACTAGTGATTAGAACTTAGTTAGGAGATTAGGAAGTTAGTAAAACATTAGTGCTTGATTAGAGGTTAAATTAGGAAGTTTCTAAAACTCTTAATTCCTATTTTCTAGGTGATCTAGAAGACTTGGACAAATCCCGGGAATCAAGGCAAGTACATGTACTCAGTATCACCATCATTGCATGCATTGCACTTACACTTGTTATCGTGTCATTTATTGTCACTTGTTCTCGATCGATTGATTGATTGCTTGCATTGTTCTCGTGTCGGGTGGGGGACGTTCTAGAAATATGTGATGACTAATATTGGACAAACATTGCCTGATAGCATACTCTGTATGCCTGAGTCTATTTCGTGCGTGACTGATAGCATTGTCGTCAGACATGCCTGATTATTGCGTGACTGATAGCATTGTCATTAGACATGCCTAATTATTCGTGACTGATAGCATATATTTTATATGCCTGATTATATATTAGTTCCCACATGTTGATAACGTCCAATTGCACATGTACACGTAGCTAGTGCATATTTTATTCACATGGCTTCTCTGTTTTTTTCAGTTATATTTTGATATACCGTTCCATTGATCTCCATGGTGAGTTTATTGAGTTACATTGTACTTTGCTCCTTTCCTGACTGGATCGTTGATTACAGGTGAGATGGATCATAGATTATCATTCATGATTGGCATTGGAGCTCGCTTGACATTGAGATACTAGATTCATGTATAGATATTGATAGATTGTACTTGTTTATGTCATTGTTGTATCATGGCATGGGAACAGATAGACTCATGCACCTAGGGATGGCTCGTGCTTGAGAGAAACTCGAATGGTACGCACCTTAGAAGAAACTCGGTGGCACACGCCTGAGTTAACACGTGCCCTCCTTATTTGAGTAGTATATTGTTTTCGAGATGAGTGGACTTCATCTTTTGTGCCAATTTTTGCCTTTGTATGAGGATAGAAGCGTTCAACCAAAGGTTCAAGAACATCAACTTTTTTTTATTGAATACTGTCTCAGGGTTGAGGTGTAACAGGTGCGTGTAATAAGCGCGAGTGATGTTTCTGCTGAGTATCATTGGGCACATGGGTTATGGAAATTTTTTTGCTTCTACAAGACCTCATTAAAGTTTTCTGACTTATGCAGAGTTAGAAATACTTTGAACAGAAGCATGGCGCATGGATCTTCTAGGTGTGTGTCTCCATGAGCGCAACTCAGACGAAGATGGCTATCAAAAAATCTTTTTGGGGATAAGCATTCGTTGATTTGGTTCAATCTTTTGCAAAGGTGGTAGGTATTTCATCTTTATCTCGAAACGCGCATTCGAAAGCCTATAAACAGGTGCTTGCTCTGGGGAGAGAGACTCTTCCCTTTTTAAAATTTCTTTTCTTCTTCGAGCTTTTCATCTCCCCTCGTCGAATCTTTGTCTCCTCCAATTCTCGCCGACTTCTCCTCGCCATGGCACCCAAATCTGCTGTTGCTAAGGGAAAGGGAAAGCCAAGGCTCAGTCGTCTAAGGTGGTTACCACCACTATTGTCGATGATCTAACCCACCCTGACGTTCGTCATGAAATCGAGGGTAAGGCTTCTTCGATTGAGAATTTGTTCACAATCGTTTAATATCGGCCATCTGCCCAAGTCGAAACGTGGATGGGTTTTCTCCCATATTTCTTTGAACTAGTCGAAGTGCATAAACCCTCTTCTAAAAAGTTAAGGTTTATGACATGCGCCTAAACTCATGCTCCGAGACTCATGAGTTTAGGCTCACATTTGAAGTGGCCACGCGCCAAGTAAATTAGAATCCTTAACAAGAAATTTGAGTAAAAGTAAATTCAGGGATTGAAGCGGTGGAAGTTAATGTAGGAACTTTGAGCACATCTAGAGGGGGTAAATAGAAAGTGTGTGTGTACAGCAAAAAGATAATCACCAAATAAAAAACATATGTATAAGCAGTGTCACATATGATAATTGCTAGGCAGATGAAAAAAACTATATAAAAATTAAATGCATAATATAAATAGCATCAGAAAAACAAACTCATGACACAGCGATGTATACTAGTTTCCCTATAGGAGGACTAATCCAATCTCGAGTATTCTTGTTCGATGTTAATTCACTATGGAACAAGCTTTGAATCCAAAGCACTTGCAGCTCCTTACAACAACAAGTTTTTATCCGAAGGACTCACAACCTTAATAAGGCGAAACTTGAAAACTGGAACGTTTTCGGAAAGACTTGTTTACTAACTCGAACAAAACTCTAGATCAAACCAAAATAGTTGAAAATGTAAGGCTCTTTGAATGCTTTTAAATAGATATAAAAGAGAAGAATGAATTATTTGGAATAGAACTTCTTATTTATTTATAGCATTTTTTATGGGCATAACTCGACATGAGTTGGGATGCATATTGTTTGTAATTCAAAAGTTGATTGCAGATCTTCAGGAAGACCACATGACTTCAAAAACTGCCTGACCGAACTCGGTCAGAGTTTCGGCCGAACTCTGGCCGAATTCTAATGGTAAGTTTTCTGACTAATTTTTATGTTCTTAATGAAGAACTTTTTTGGGTTCATTGGGTATTGGGCTTTTTGGCTATTATGGAACATGAAGTAGAATATTTTTGTGGTTAGGTAGACTATTTTGAAAATGGAGTTTAGTAGCATAGTTAGTTGTTAATCCGATCGACCTCACATATTGTCTAGACTTAATAAAGTATAAAATACAAAATAAAGTATGAAAAAAAGCTTGATCAGCATCCGTAGTCTTTCTTTAACAAAGACGATGAATAGCGTTTGACATTTATTTGGAAGTTTTAAAGAAATACTTCAAAGATTACAAACGAGAATGTAAGAAGGAACTCCTAAACATGAATCCTAATTAAACTTTTTTTTGGATTGAAACGGTGGAGGATTGCTTCTTTACTCCGTTGACGATCTGACGATGAGGGAGAACTGTTGGACTTAACTTTATTGGCTAAGGGGAACATCAAGAACTCTCTCTAGAATTCTCGGGCACTCTTGAGGAATGGAGGAACCAGCCTCTTGAATGGAGGAGAACCCCTCCTATTTGTAGCAGAAAGGAAAGACCAACACACGCGCTAGTAAGCGACATGCACGTAGGTCTTCAAGTGCCACGTGGTGCTCCTAAGCAGAACTTAGTTTTAAATGTGCACGCACTTCACTGGTGTGGGGTTATGGCCGATTGCCATATGGCATATTGTTGAGATTTATTGTTCAAGAAGATTCTGGGATTTTTAAAGCTCGCTCTTTGACAAGACTAGGTCTTCAACATGTGGTGCACGCCGATAGTTCGAAGATTCTGCTTTATTTCAATCAACGAGATACTCGCACCCAGGAATCACCATCCTGGAAAGTGCATATTGTTGTCGTAGGAGGGAACTGGAGTAGGAGATTCAAAACATGGCATGGGAACTGTAACTCCTCTTCCCGAAATTTTGTGATATATTTTTATTTTTTATTTGATTAGTTTACATTTAATTTTTCTATGATCATTGGAGTTGTGACTAAGCTCACAGGTGAGTTATGACCATCTTGTGGTCACATGATCTCTAGATAGGGTCTATATGCATTCTATAGCTATATTATATTTTATTATGATTTTTAGACATTTATATATATTTTTAAATATTTATTCTATGAAGATTTATATTTATGAATGACTTTCATAATTTATTTTGAGGCCATTTGTGACTATTTTGAGACCCAGTATTTTTCTTTATGCTCTATTAGGTTAAATATATTTTTTGTATTTTTTTACAATTTTTCTGGATTTTTAGATAATTAAATATAGGAAAAACCTATTTTCTAAGACTTCTAGAATTTATTGTGCAAGCCTATGAGCATATATTGACCCCAAATATTTTTCTAGGGTTCATTATGCTATTTTATATTTTCTAGAATTTTTTCATAATTTTTGGCAATATTTAAGTATTTAATAAGGTTTATATATTTTTAAAGGCTTCCAATATTTATTATGAGGCCATTTGGGACTAATATGAGGTAAAACATTTTTATTTATATTCTAAAAGGTTAAATGTATTTTCTATAATTTTCTACAATTTTCTGAATTTTTCTGATATTTATTTGGTGTTATTTGGAGTTAAAATGAGTTTTTAACGATTTCTGCATTTAAATTAACTAATTACACAGTCATCTGCACAGTCAGCTGTACAGTCAGCAATGGGCCCACCTGTCGGTGCCCAGCAGCCCACCGACTCTCTCATATATATATATAAATATATATATATATATATATATATATATATATATATATATATATATATATATATATATATATATATATATATATTCGTTAAACCTAGAAATTTCAGCAGCTTTTTGTGGGAGAACTCATCTAGGGTTTTCGACTTCCCGAAGCGATTGCCGTCAACTCCGACGTGATTTTCGTGCACCGTTTTTTTTGTTGGATTCATATTGAGGTAAATTTTCTGAATATGTAATTTATTTTCATATATATTATACCTAAATTTCTGGAAAATTCGTATAGTGTCGGTTGTCCGAAACTTGACACGTTTTGATGTTTTTGAGATTTCGGGAGAACCAGAAATGAAAATCATGAACCGTTTGAAGTTTAGGAAAGCTAACACAGTGATCTACGACATAAATTTTTTACAGAAATTATTTCATTCATTTAGTATTTTATTTATTCTGTTGAACTCAGAATTGATCGGTTGATCACCGTTTTGGTCACGATTAGCCATAACGGCGATATCTTTTGTCCAAAGCATGATTTTGCGGCACGGTTGATTCCAGCGCACTTGTGGCGCTGACATTTACCAAGGTGCACTTTCAAAATCTAAAGTTCATAGCATTTGACTAAATAGTCAATGGTACGCCTCGATTTGCGTGCCATGGTTTCCAAAATTGGAAACATGACTTTTGATGGCCAAACTTGTAGGTTTAGATTATCTTCAGATTATTATTAGGTTAAATTAGATTTTTAAGTAAATTATTCTAGAATTAATTATTATTAGATTAGTAACCCAACTAGCCTCTATTCCATAAATTTAGAACTAGAACATTAGAATTGATTTATAGTTTTCGTGCACGGTTCATGGTGCGATATGTGTTATAGGTTGACAGCTCCTAGATCGGCATTCCCTCATCCTCGACTTGTGACTATGATTTGTGCAAGGACCACAGGCAAGTATACCTTGCCTTCCTCTACAGTTTTGTTTACATGCATTGTATTTCATTTTCCAGTTTTGATTGTTTATGGACATGTGCTTTTCGTATTATATTATTTTGAGTTGTTTTCATTGCATATAGCCGTGTTCATGTTTGGTCTTGTGGTTCACACTTGGAGTTTCTCATCAGTACCTTGCTTGAGTCGTGTCATAGAACGAGTACGTGTAATTGAACTGCTAAATCCCTGATATTATTTCCTTGACACCAGAGAGTCCACACTCGGGACGAGGGTGTTTTTCTTGATCTTTTTACCACTACTAAAATAATCACTTTTAGCGACGTCAGAGTACGTCGCTAAAAAGGGCAAATCCGTCGCTAATTTCTATTAGCGACGTATGTAGCAACGAAACATGGATGTCGCTTATAGGCTTGTTGCAGATTACAATTTGGTCACAATTCGTCGCTAGTTGTGACGACCCTTCTAGTGTCGCTAGACGTCGCTAATATTAGCGACAGATAGCGACGTCAGCATACGTCGCCAGTATAGCGACGTAGGGCGACCCCTTAGCGACGCCATAAACTTTACATATGATGACATGGCATGGCAGCCACGTCAGCATATTAGCGACGCATAGCGACAACGTTAGCAACTTTGGCTCTCAGGTGGTCATATACATGTCAGCATTATAGCGACGGATAGCGACGTTACGTCACTATTGTGCGACGTATAGCGACGTGTACAGGACGTCACAGAACGTCGCAGAACGTCGCTATACGTCGCAGATGTTAAAAAATTTTAAAAAAATATTTGGTATTTTTGTTATGCTGTGTGTCTGTGTTTACAGTGTGTCTGTGTTCACAGACACACAGCATCACAAAAATACACATTATATTTTTTTAAAATTTGGGCAGCACCTCCTTTGTATATCAGATCATCGCTTATAACCCAGCGTAGGTATATTTGTCATCCCCGTCGCAGATATCATCACAATTAACAGTCTCCCATCATAACAGTCTATAACTAATAGATGAATAACAGTCTCCCATGCATCATAACAGTCTACAACTAAATATCATACATGTACTCAAAGAAAATACCAACAAATTAAATATCATAAACATACATGTCCAACAAACGTACATGTCCAACAGAGTCAAATAATAATGAAAATCAGTGCACAGAACGGTCAATGGGCCCATATGGCCAATAAATACAAAGATGATAAAAAAATATACTGGATCACTGAGGACCCCTGCCGCGCATCTGGGATAGAATGTAGTCATACTGCTCCTGGGTGAGCTGCACCGTAGGGGTAGTAGGAGGCAGTACAATGTCTGGAGTCGGCACCGTCGATGGACCGGAAGGACGTATCTGCTCCAGCTCTCGCAGTCGCTCACCATAACTAGCAAGGGTACTCACCACCCTTTCAGTACTCGCCTCAAGCGAAGCTGAAACCTGAGTGAGTGAGGCATACATGCTCCTCTGCGATCCCTTCAGCTCGACCTGTCTATGCTCTGTCCGCTGCGTAGACTCGGAGAGCGTGTGCAAGCTGGCAGCTGTAGCCTGATGCAGACTCATCAGCTCCTGTATACTGCGCTCGACCGCATCAAATCATCCGGTGACGATCGGAGGGTCAGATCGTCGCTCGACCGCATCAGAAATCTGCTACTGCAACTCGCGATGCAGCTCCTCGATCTGACGACGAATATCCTCAGTTCGTGACGACACTTGCGAAGCTGGAGACTATGCACTGACAGAGGGGGCCCGTGATGACTCCAAAGCCAAATACGCGCCGTAGGATCCCGTACCGTAGTACGTACCCTTCTGAAGACCGCCAACGGCGGTCATCCAGAGCTCGTTCGACAATGGAGCTGTAGGCGGCTGGGAGGAAGTACCAGCCCCTCCTTCTGCTTGGGCACTAGCAGCAGCAGCCACCTCCTCCTGTAGCCGAACAAACTTGGCCTAGAACATGTTTGCTAACGTGTAAGTATTTGCTAAAGTCTATATTGATATCTATTTTCCTGTTTTCTAAATTATAGTAAATTAATATAAAGAATAGAACGTACATATGCCTGCGTTGCCCTCTCGTCAATGAACTCCCCAGCCCTCCGATGGGTGACCAGGAAGACGGTGACCATGTTCGAGTCCTCACCCTTTTTTACCTGTTAAAATATATTATCTATTATTAGTATTAAACATTCTATTGAACTATATATAAATTAATATCCGTCATAGGAAATGTACCAAATGACGAAAATGCTCCATCATCGAAATGGAGCCACCACACCACTTACCGGCGCTCGACCGTGCCACCTTGGCCTTGTCAGACCGCTCCTGGTACTTGGGCTCGCTGAATCTAGCCTTCATCGCAGCCCACTGCTATGGCGTGATCCAACCATGGATCGGCTGTCCGGAGCGATCACGAGACTTCTGGTCGTGGATCGCATCACGGATGAGCTTGGCTGCGACGACAGAAAATTGGCCCTCGATCCTCGCCGCCCGATGTGGTGGATAGAAATAGGTCCTCTACAAGAAGTAAAATACAAAAGTTTTATAGTATACACAAATGATTATTAAAATTTAAAAATAAACAAATTTTTTACCTGGAAGTGGGCGAACCAAAAGGCCTTCCTATCTGCGGGAGCATCTGAGTAGTTAATCCAAGGCCCACCATAGTTCTGCCTCAAAAATACCCCCAGCTGTCTCTGTACTGCAGAAGGCCGATATCTATACAATAATAATTTTTTATGAATATATATGTACACATAATCATTTAAGAAATATATATTAATTAATTAACTTACTTCATAGGCCCGTCCGTCCAAATCTCCATACGCGTCTCGCCCGGGGAGCGCATGGAGGGTCGCTTTCACCTTCTGCCTGGGTAGGATCAGTCTGATCGTCGTCCTCCATATGCTCGGCGTCGTCTCCCTCCATGGAGCCGTCGGCAGGAGGAATGCTGGACGGAGGATCAGGGATGCTGGACGCAGAATCAGGAAGGCTAGACGACGAGGGAGGAGTCGCCAACCTGCTGGAACTGCCCTGTCCCGATAATAGACCGGGAACAGAACGGTACAATGGCGTACTCAGAGATAAGGATGAGGGTACGAAATCTCCATCCCCAACCCGAGGCTGACGGGACTGCCTAATATAAAATCCTCCGCGTCGTCCAGATGGTCTAGTCATACCTGATAATAACATATGACAATAAAACAAAAAAACATATTTATATGATAGACATCACAGATTTTTGAAAAATATCATAGTTACAGATAAAAGTGTCAATAAAGTGTCACTGAAGTGTCATAGATTTATATGATAGAAGTGTCACTAAAGTGTCAAATATGATGATAAAACAAACGTACAGATTTAATCCTCTTCTGAAAATTCATCTAGTTCGTTTAGCTCATCTACTTCTTCTTCTTCTTCTTCTTCCTCCTCTACATCTTCACTTTCATCTGCATCTTCCTCTTCAGATAATTCTACTTCTTCTACACAATTAGATGTGTAATGAGGAACTTCCGTCGTGTCCACTTCTATAATATTTATTACAAGAGGTAGTTCATCTTCTTGATAAGCTATATCGTCAACCTCAAAGGTATTTCTAGCTTTGGTCTTGCATACTGTCCACCAGTCCGACCTTGTTGTTTCCCGTTTAGGATAACTTGTAAAGTACACGAGCTGAGCCTGACTTGATATGACAAATGGTTCATAGGCTTAATATTGACGCCGATAGTTTATATCAACAAGACCGTGCTTGTCTACTTTCCAACCTTGACCTTCAATCGGATCGAACCAATCACACCTGAATAACACAATCTTAGCAGGCTCTATTCCATAACTATATGTCAGCTCCACGATCTCCCGTAGCACGCTATAGAAATCGTTGCCCGCATCAACATCTTTGTAGTTCGAAGATCTGATACACAAATAGCTGTTTTTGGTGGAGTCGAGATCCACAAAGTTGTCTCTGATCGGGCAAGTTGTTGACTTGAACCTAAACCCATTAACATAGTAGCTTGGCCATATTTTTATAGCATAAATTGGTCCCTTGGCTAGCGTTCTAATAGACTCATTCTCAAGTCTTGCGTATGGACGATCGACCTAAATACCACGAAAGAAGCAATTATGCTCATTCTCAATCAAGTGCATATACAGAAAGGTAATTACAGAGTTCTCAAGTCTTATATATGCACTCAACTATGATGGAAAATAACGCCTTAGTTCTTGTTCTTGTTCTTCTTCTGTTATGTGTGGCCTACCTGACCTCACATCATCATTAAATATGCTGAAAACAACATCGTTCAATTAATGTAATAGTATAATAATCAACACTATTAAAATAATGTAGACGTATTAATTACTTACCCCTCCAGTTTCTCTACTTCCTCCTCATCGCAGTTGAGTAATACATACACCTGAGCAACCCTTAGCTCATCATCGTTCAGATATCTCTTCTTCATTTTACCCGATAGCTTTTCTGGAGCATTGAATACCTTTAGTATTGTATCATTACTTTTATGATCTCCGTCGTCGTTTCTGGAAGCTCTCGTTCTATTAGTTGCAACATGAGGCTTGAAATACATCGAATAAAAGTTTGTAATCTCCTCGAGAACATAGGCTTCACAAATGGAACCCTCGACCCGTGCCTTATGTTTTACCTTTCTTTTTAGGTGATTCAAATGTCGCTCGAACGGGTACATCCATCGATATTCGACGGGTCCACCAACACGTGCCTCATAGGATAGATGAATCGGCAAATGCTCCATAGAGTCGAAGAATCCAGGAGGAAACACCCTCTGTAGCTTGCACAGTGTTACCGTAATGTCCTTATCTTACTTTTCTAGACGATCAACGAGCAATTTCTTAGAACAAAGATCCCTGAAGAATATGCTAAGCTCTGTCAATGGATCCCAAACTGCCTGCGGTAAGAATTCCCGAAATGCAATCAGAATTAACCTCTCCATGAATACGTGACAGTCGTGGCTCTTCATACCCGTCAATTTATTTTCCTTCGGATCGACACATCTTCTCAGATTTGACACATATCCGTCTGGAAATTTTAGGCCCTGGATCCACCGACAAAGTCTCATTTTATCCTCCTTGTCCAGCGAGAAAATTAACTTCGGCAGGAACTGTTTTCCATTCTGCTCTATCAAATGCAACGCAGGGCATTTGTATATTTCTTCTAAGTCCAACCTGGCCTTGGGATTGTCTTTCGTTTTTCTCTTTACGTCAATCACAGTATTAATTATGTTATCAAACACATTCTTATCAATATACATGTCATCAAGATTATGTCTGATCAGATTGGTAATCCAGTATGGCAGATCCCAGAATATGCTCCTCTTTGTCCAGTTATGATCTCTACCAAATCCATCGTACGTGTACCCAGTTGTAGGATCTTCGATAGCACTTGGAAAATCTTTAACCTCCTTCCATATCGTGGCTCTGCACCACCTTGGCAGTGGATCACCATTCTCTACAACGCCGGCACGAAATGTATTCATGTTCCTTCTGAACGGATGATCTTTTGGCAGAAATTGTCGATGACAATCAAAGAAGCACGGTTTTCCTCCGTGTTTCAAGCAAAAAGCCTTACTATGGTCCATACAATACGGACATGAGAGACGACCATGAGTGCTCCATCCAGATAACATTCTATAGGCCAGAAAGTCGTTGATGGTCCACATAAGGGTTACCTTCATCTGAAAATTCTGCTTCCTGGAAACATCGTACGTGTTAGCGCCTACTTTCCATAACTGATTCAACTCATCTATCAAAGGCTGTAAGTACACATCAATGTTCCTTTTGGGATTGTTCGGACCAGGAATTATAACGGTTAGAAACATGTACTGAGTCTTCATGCACATCCAAGGCGGTAGGTTATACGGAGTGACAATCATAGGCCAGCACGAATACTGGGATCCCAAAATACCAAAAGGAGTAAAACTGTCAGAAGATAGTCCCAACCTGACATTACGCGGATCTGAAGCAAAATCAGGATACACTTGATCAAAGTGCTTCCACGCTTCTCCATCGGATGGGTGATCCAACACTTCTTCAATCTGTTCTCGCATGTGCCAACTCATATTTTCGGCCGCCTCTTTCACCATAAATAATCTTTGCAACCGCGGTGTTAAAGGCAAGTAGTGCATTGAATCGGTCATTCTTCTTGCACCGGTAGACCTTCCTGTACTAGTTGTCTTATAGCGATCAGCACCATAAAATCTGCACACATCTGCGTCCTTATCGTATTTATAGTACAGCATGTACCCATTGCGACAAGAATCGATTTTCTCATATCCCATCCAGAGCGATCTCACCATCCTCTTAGACCGGTAGAAGTCTTTAGGCAACTTAGCACCCGCCGGCAAATCTCTATAATCAACTTCAACACTCGGTTGTAACATTTTTACGACATGTTAAAATCTGAATTAATGCTCAACAGTCTTGTAACCACCTCCAACGGTGAATGATCCTCACAACCAGGATACAATGGAGTCCTTGCATTCTCCAGCAACTCCATGAACTGTGCAGCATCGGTGTTCGGTGCCTCCTCAGGTGCATCATGAACAAAACTAGGCTCCACAGCGTCGAAAACCATGTTCACGCACCCGTCGTCGTATGCATGATTATCTGAAACAAAATTAGGTCCCGCATGCATATACGGCTCAACATAAGGCTCCGGCTCTGATGCTAAAGACACAAGTTTTCCGTGTACGGTCCACTGATAGTAATTAGGCGTGAAATCCCTCGAGTACAAATGATATGTCACTTCCACTTCTGGATAATATTTTACGTTATGACATTTCACACACGGACACTTAATTTTGGTGCCGTCCATGTACTGAGAGAATGCCTTAGCAAACTGCAGGAACTGCTATACTCCCGCTATGTATTCATCCCGCACACCATACATATCATCAGAACGACGATTGTACATCCATGAACGATTCCGCAAGTAGTAATTCATATCCATTTGGAAATAATTCTGCAAAGATGGACACACATTATCCAACAGGCACTAATTCGTATATTATGTCTTATTATGGGACACACATTAGTAGCGGACAGTTACTAATAACAATGATATGCAATCTAGGTCAAACTAGGTTGTACTAAGTCAAAAAAAGTCAAACAAGGTCAAGCTAAGTCAAACAAAGTCAAATAAGGTCAAACAAGGTCAAGGGTTGACCTATAGTTGACTTTGTCAACTCTTAGTCCAATCTAGGTCAGATGTTGACTCTACTTTGACTTTCAGTCAAAATAGTCAACATTGGTCAAACAAGGTCAAATCTAAGTCAAATATCCTATTTTTAGTCATTACC
The DNA here is from genome assembly GCA_029216955.1 of Iris pallida. NCBI lineage: Eukaryota > Viridiplantae > Streptophyta > Magnoliopsida > Asparagales > Iridaceae > Iris > Iris pallida. The sequence goes on along the minus strand of JANAVB010023996.1, from coordinate 8,208,655 downwards.
TACCAAGGTACCCTTTGCCTTATCGCTATTGGTATCCCAATACCAATACCTTAAGTTGGTACCCTTTACCTTATCGCTATTGGTACCCTTTACCTTATCGCTATTGGTATCCCAATACCAATACTGCGGTAACATGGTTGGTATATTAAGGATCTTTGACAAGATGACATGTTACGAAAACATGGTTGGTACCCTTTACCTTATCGCTATTGGTATCCCAATACCAATACCAATACCGCGGTAACATGGTTGGTACCCTTTACCTTATCGCTATTATTATATACATGGTTTAAAGTATCGGCCGATACCGATCCGATACGGCCGATACCGATACGGTTTGGCATGTTTCGATCCGATACCGACCGATACCAAATATTGATCGATACCGACATTGGGGGTCTTTGTTTCGGTCAATTCGGCAAAACCAATCGGTAAGGGTGACTACTATTTCATATAATTTCAAAACTACTAAGAAATAATGCTGAAATACTTAAAATAATGTAGATATGTGTGTGTATATAAGTATGTGAGTATATATATACATGTATATATGCAGATATGTGTATTTATATATATAGAAAAATATATATATAGGTATATATGTATGTATTGTGTGTGTGTGTGTCCTGTGTCCTGTGTCACAGAGTCGTGTCCGAAATAGGGTTAGGGTCCTGTCCCCTGCCCCTCCCCCTACCCCTGCCCCCTCCCCCCTATAGGGTATCCTATTACCATAGACTAATCTAGGACACTCTTAAGATACTAGGATATCTAACTATCCTAGGATACCAAATTCTATTCAAGATACTAACTTAGGGTACTAACTTAGGGTACTAACTTCTAGCCCATATCCTAATATCCTAGGCTATAACCAAGGGGACACATATATAGGTTAAGATATTTACATATACTATATCCTAGGATATAACCAAGATACTAACTTAGGGTACCAACTTCTAGCCCATATCCTAATATCCTAGGCTATAACCAAGGGGACACATATATAGGTTAAGATATTTATATATACTAGGCTATAACCAAGGGGACACAATATATACATTCAACAAGTTATGCATTTATATACTAGAGAGATAGAGAGTGTATAGTGTCAAGTGTGGATATACAAGTGTCATGTGTGTACGTGTCTCCCAAACCAAACTCGTGTCCAAATACTCGACACAATGTGTCCAAAAACAAACCAAACTCAACACATCCAAAACTGGACACGAATCCAAGGGCACGAGTCTTTGGGGACACGAATCCAATGGGCACGAGTCTTTGGGGACACGATGTGTGTCCGTGTGTGTGTGTGTTCGTGGGAGAGGAGGAGGAGGAGGAAGAGGAGTTAGGTTAGGGTTTACCTGAGGAAGAGGAAGAGGAGCTCGGGATTGGGGGAGGAGGAGCTCGAGGAGGAGGATCTCGAGGAGGAGGAGCTCGCCGGAGGGGGAGGGAGTCGCCGGGGGGAGGGGGTCGCCGGGGGTGGGAGGGCACTGACAGAGGGGGAGGGAGTCGCCAGGGGGGAGGGGAAGAAAATTTAGAATTTTCGAGCGAGTGAGGGAGAAAGAACGAAACGGTGTGCCCTAAGTAAATAAAATTAACGACGTCAAGTATTGCAGTCGCTAAACGTCGTAAAATTGGCAACATATGCTAATAATATGTCATTGAACGTCGCTATTCAGCAACGTAATAAACTCCTGTCGCGGAACGTTGCTAGGCAGCGACGTTTTGCGACATGTATATAAAGCTGTCGCTATATTTCATAACTAGCGACGTCATTTCTTGCCGTCGCTAAATTACGTCGCCATTAGATGATATTTTAGTAATGTACGTCCGTGAGTCCACACTCGGGACTAGGATGTCGATTATTTGTACCAGAGAGTCCACACACGGGACAAAGGTGTTGACTTGACTTGACTTGACTTGCACCAGAGAGTCCACACTCGGGACGAGGGTGTTTACATCAGAGAGTCCACACTCGGGACGAGGGTGTTTACATAAGAGAGTCCACACTCGGGACGAGGGTGTTTACATCAGAGAGTCCATACTCGGGACGAGGATGTACTACTTGCACCAGAGAGTCCACACTCGGGACGAAGGTGCCTTGCCGTGAACTAACCAGAGACTCCACACTCGGGACGAGGGTTAGTACTAACCAGAGAGTCCACACCCGGGACGAGGGTTAGTGTTTAGTTCAAACCCGTGGGTCCACACTCGGGATGAGGGTTTGGTTCTTCCATTGATCTCGTGATTATCGTTCATCCGGCAGTTCATTTATGCGTAGTTGTTCTAGTGTTCGTGTTCGTGTTCGTATTTGTGTTCGTGTTCGTAGTCATTTGTCGTGTTCCTACTTTTTTGTTTATTTTTTTGTGCATGATAAAACTGTTAGATAGGCATGTATATTATGTATCTTGCTATGTCCTCTGAGGACCTGATGATCTCTTCAGGTTTAGCGATTGTATGGAGTTAGCTAGTGGTTCTGGATGATAGATGTGATGATACGCTTGTGGGATTCAGGTATCGTTATCGTGTTTATTATCCGCTCGTGCTTTCATAACTTATCATGAGATATCATATTTCTTGATTCAGTTTAGAGACGCTTGTTATTTTTCTTGGAGTCTTATCAGACATATATGCTAGTGGGCTGCAGACCACGACCCATAGTTTTTATTCATGTTTTATTATCTTATTGTGGATTGAGATATAGATTGCATTGCCCTGATTTGGCAGTATACCATAGTCTTGACAGTGTTTACGTATTCGAGTTGGGCTGGAGTCCGCTCGATACGTAGCTGGCTTCTTCACGCTCTCACGTCCGAAAAGCGGGTGTGGGTCGTGACAATTTTTTTGGTGGCCCATACAGGTCAGAGCATATCGTACTAGTTACGTAACTGTACTGGTACGAGCCTACGCATCTGACTAAACCATTAGAAATCTCAATCTACTATGTCTAGAAAATTCTCTTAGAAATTCTCTACATCCTTGAAAACTCCATAATTGCTCTCGATTATACTTCCTTACTTTTCGTACCATTGATTCTCGTACCTTCCTATTTCGGGGTGACGAACGATCGTACTATCTAGGATTCATCAGTAATTCTTAAGTTATAGTATAATATTGCTTGACTATTGAATATTTGGTTGTTTATAGATATGAGGGATTATAGATGCCATATGCCCTAGATATCTATGGATAGTGATGTTAGCATCTAGTTGGATGTTACAAGATTTTAGTGACCGTATTTTGAGGAGTAGTGTGACCAAAGGTGGATAGAAGTCCTCAAGTATTCGGAGTTATAAAATGAGTAGAGAAGGTCATAAAATATTTTTGAGAAATTAAATTTGAGGAGATTATGGTAATAGTAGACTTTGATTTTTAAGGAATAATTATGAATTAGAATTTCGAGGACGAAATTATTTTTAAGGTGGGTAGATTTGTAACTCCTCTTCCCGAAATTTTGTGATATATTTTTATTTTTTATTTAATTAGTTTATATTTAATTTTTCTATGATCATTGGAGTTGTGACTAAGCTCACATGTGAGTTATGACCATCTTGTGGTCACATGGTCTCTAGATAGGGTCTATATGCATTCTATAGCTATATTATATTTTATTATAATTTTTAGACATTTTTATATATTTATTCTATGAAGATTTATATTTATGAATGACTTTCATAATTTTTTGAGGCTATTTGTGACTATTTTGAGACCCAGTATTTTTCTTTAGGCTCTATTAGGTTAAATATATTTTCTGTATTTTTCTACAATTTTTCTGGGATTTTTAGATAATTAAATATAGGAGAAAACCTATTTTCTAAGACTTCTAGAATTTACTGTGCAACCTATGAGCATATATTGACCCCAAATATTTTTTTAGGGTTCATTATGCTATTTTATATTTTCTAGAATTTTTCTAGAATTTTTGGCAATATTTAAGTATTTATTCATTAAGGTTTATATATTTTTAAAGGCTTCCAATATTTATTATGAGGCCATTTGGGACTAATATGAGGTAAAACATTTTTATTTATATTCTAGAAGGTTAAATGTATTTTCTATAATTTTCTACAATTTTTTGGATTTTTTTGATATTTATTTGGTGTTATTTGGAGTTAAAATGAGTTTTTAACGATTTCTGCATTTAAATTAACTAATTACACAGTCATCTACACAGTCAGCTATACATTCAGCACTGGGCCCACCTGTTGGCGCCCAACAGCCCACCGACTCTCTCATATATATATATATATTATTATATTCGTTAAACATAGAAATTTCAGCAGCTTTTTGTGGGAGAACTCATCTAGGGTTTCCGACTTCCCGAAGCGATTGTCGGCAACTCTGAGGTGATTTTTGTGCGCCGTTTTTTTGTTGGATTCGTATTGGGGTAAATTTTTTGAATATGTAATTTATTTTCGTAGATATTATTCCTGGTCGGTTGTCCGAAACTTGACACGTTTTGATGTTTTCGAGATTTCGGGAGAACCAGAAATCAAAATCATGAACCGTTTGAAGTTTCGGAAAGCTAACACAGAGCTCTACGACATAAATTTTTCCCAAAAATTATTTAGTTCATTAATTATTTTATTTATTCTGTTGAACTCAAAATTGATCGGTTGATCACCGTTTTGGTCACGATTAGCCATAACGGCGATATCTTTTGACCAAAGCGTGATTTTGCGGCACAGTTGATTCCAGCGCACTCGTGGTGCTGAAATGCCAAGGTGCACTTTCAAAATCTAAAGTTCACAGTATTTGACTAAATAGTCAACGGTACGCCTCGATTTGCGTGCCATGGTTTCCAAAATTGGAAACATGACTTTTGATGGCCAAACTTGCAGGTTTAGATTATATTCAGATTATTATTAGGTTAAATTATGTTTTTAAGTAAATTATTCCAGAATTAATTATTATTAGATTAGTAACCCAACTAGCCACTATTCTATAAATTTAGAACTAGAACATTAGAATTGATTTATAGTTTTCGTGCACGGTTTATGGTGCGATATGTGTTATAGGTTGACAGCTCTTAGATCGGCATCCCCTCATCCTCGACTTGTGACTACGATTTGTGCAAGGACCACAGCCAAGTATACCTTGCCTTCCTCTACAGTTTTGTTTACATGCATTGTATTTCATTTTCCAGTTTTGACTGTTTATGGACATGTGCTTTTCGTATTATATTATTTTGAGTTATTTTCATTGCATATAGCCGTGTTTGTGTTTGGTCTTGTGGTTCACACTTGGAGTTTCTCGTCAGTACCTTGCTTGAGTCATGTCATAGAACGAGTACGTGTAATTGAACTGCTAAATCCTTGATATTGTTTCCTTGACACCCGAGAGTCCACACTCGGGACGAGGGTGTTTTTCTTGATCTTTTTACGTCCGTGAGTCCACACTCGGGACTAGGATGTCGATTATTTGCACCAGAGAGTCCACACACGGGACGAGGGTGTTGACTTGACTTGACTTAACTTGCACCAGAGAGTCCACACTCAGGACGAGGGTGTTTACATCAGAGAGTCCACACTCGGGACGAGGATGTACTACTTGCACCAGAGAGTCCACACTGGGGCGAGGGTGCCTTGCCGTGAACTAACCAGAGAGTCCACACTCGGGACGAGGGTTAGTACTAACCAGAGAGTCCACACTCGGGACGAGGGTTAGTGTTTAGTTCAAACCCGTGAGTCCACACTCGAGATGAGGGTTTGGTTCTTCCATTGATCTCGTGATTATCGTTCATCCGGCAGTTCTTCTATGCGTAGTTGTTCTAGTGTTTGTGTTCGTGTTCGTATTCGTGTTCGTATTCGTAGTCATTTGTCATGTTCCTATTTTTCTTGTTTATTTTCTTGTGCATGATAAAACTGTTAGATAGGCATGTATATTATGTATCTTGCTATGTCCTCTGAGGACCTGATGATCTCTTCAGGTTTAGTGATTGTATGGCGTTAGTTAGTGGTTCTGGATGATAGATGTGATGATACGCTTGCGGGATTCAGGTATCGTTATCGTGTTTATTATTCTCTCGTGCTTTCATAACTTATCATGAGATATCCTGTTTCTTGATTCAGTTTAGAGACTCTTGTTATTTTCCTTGGAGTCTTATCGGACATATATGTTAGTGGACTGCAGACCACGGCCCATAGTGTTCATTCATGTTTTATTATCTTATTATGGATTGAGATATAGATTGCATTGCCATGATTTGGCAGTATACCATAGCCTTGACAGCGTTTACTTATTCGAGTTGGGCTGGAGTCCGCTCGATACGTAGTCGGCTTGCTCACGCTCTCACGTCCGAAAAGCGGGTACGGGTCGTGACAGGAACAAAGACTCATGCACCTAGGGAAGGCTTGCACCTGAGGGAAACTCTAATGGTACGCACCTTAGAAGAAACTCGGTGGCACACGCCTGAGTTAACACTCGCCCACCTTATTTGAGTAGTATACTATTTTCGAGATGAGTGGCCTTCGTCCTTTGTGCCAATTGTCACCTTTGTACGAGGATGGAAGTGTTCTGCCTAAAGTTCGAGAACATCAGTTATTTTATTAAATACTGTCTCAGGGTTGAGGTGCGGATGATTTACCTTTAACAGGCACGTGTAGTAAGCGCGAGTGATGTTTCTGCTGAGTATCATTAGGCACATGGATTATGGAAATTTTTATGCTTCTACAAGACCTCATTAAAGTTTTCTAACTTATGCAAAGTTAGAAATACTTTGAACATAAGCATGGCACATGGATCTTCTAGGCACGTGTCTCCATGAGTGCGGCTCAGACAAAGATGGCTATCAAAAAATCTTTTTGGTGATAAGCGTTCATTGATTTGGTTCAATCTTTTGAAGAGATGGTAGGTGTTTCGTCTTTATCTCGAAACGCACATTCGAAAGCCTATAAATAGGTGCTTGCTCTAGGAGAGAGATACTTCTTTTTTTGAAATTTCTTTTCTTCTCCGTGATTTTCATCTCCCCTCGTCAACTCTTTGTCTCCTTCGATTCTCGTCGACTTCTCCTTGCCATGGCACCCAAATCTGCTGCTGCCAAGGGAAGGCGAAAGCCAAAGCTCAGTCGTCTAAGGCGGTCGCCACCACTCTTGTCGATGAGCTAACCCACCCCGACGTTCGTCATGAAGTCGAGGGTAAGGCTTCTTCGACTGAGAATTTGTGCACAATCAGTTAATACAGACGAATTTTTATAATCCAGTCATCCCGCTCCGGCCATCTGCCCAAGTCAAAACATAGATAGGTTTTCTTCCATATTTCTTCGAACTAGTCGAAGTGTATAAACCCTCTTCTGAAAAGTTAAGGTTTGTGACATGAGCCTAAACTCTCTGAGACTCGTGAGCTTAGGCTCTCATTTGAAGTGGCCACGCACCAAGTAAATTAGAATATTTAACAGAAAATTTGAGTAAAAGTAAATCAGGGGATTGAAGCGGTGGAAGTTAATGTAGGAACGTTGAGCACCTCTAGAGATGGTGAATAGAGAGTGTGTGTGCAGCGAAAAGATAATCACCATATTAAAAAATAATATGTATAAGCAGTGTCACAGATGATAAGTGCTAGGCAGATGATAACAAACTATATAAAAATTAAACACATAATATAAAGAGCATCAGAAAAACAAACTCATGACACAACGATGTATACTGGTTTCCCTATGGGAGGACTAATCCAGTCTCGGGTGCTTTTGCTCGATGTTAATCCACTATGGCACAAGCTTTGAATCCAAATCACTTGCAGCTCCTTACAACCATAAGTTTTTATCCGAAGGACTCGCAACCTCAATAAGGCAAAACTTGAAAATAGAAACATTTTTGGAAAGCCTTCTTTACTAACTTGAACCAAACTCTAGATCAAATCAAAATGGCACTTGCTTGGCTAGGAGTTGTCAAAGGCTATATATGAAAATGTAAGGCTCTTTGAATGCTTCTGAATAGATAAAAAAGAGAAGAATGAATGAATTATTTGGAATGGAAACTTCTTATCTATTATAGCATTTTTTATGGGCATAACTCGGCATGAGTTGGGGTGTATATTGTTTGTAATTCAAAAGTTGACTGCAGATGTTCAGGAAGACAATATGACTTCAGAAACTGCCTGACCGAACTCGGTCAGAGTTTCGGTTGAACTCTGGCCGAACTATAATAGTGAGTTTCCTGACCAGTTTTTGGTGCTCTTAATGAAGATAACTTTTTGGGTTCATTGGGTATTGGCGTTTTGGCTAGTATGGAATGTGAAGTAGAATATTTTTGTGGATAGGTAGACTATTTTGAAAATGGAGTTTAGTAGCATAGCTAGTTGCCAATCTGACCGACCTCACATATTTTCTAGACTTAGTAAAGTACAAAATACAAAATAAAATAAAAAATATCCTGATCAGTATCCATAGTCTTTGTTTAACGAAGATGATGAATAGTATTTGAAATTTCTTTGAAAGTTTTAATGAAACACTTTAAAGATTACAAACGAGAATGTAAGAAGGAACTCCTAAACATAAATATAATTATACATTTTTTTTATTTGGATTATGGTGGTGGATGATTGCTTCTTTACTCCGTTGACGATCTAACAGTGAGGGAGAACGGCCGGACTTAACTTCACTGGCTAAGGGGAACATCAAGAACTCCCTCTGGAATGCTCGGACACTCTTGAGGAATGGGGGAAACCATCCTCTTGAATAGAGAACTCCTATTTATAGTAGGAAGGAAAGACCAACACACGCGCCTGTAAGCGATAGGCATGTAGGTCTTCGACTGCCACGTGGCACTTCTAAGCAGAACTCAGTTGTAAATGAGCACGCACTTCATTGGTATGAGATTATGGCTGATTACCACGTGGCGTACTGTTGAGATTTGCTATTGGAGAAGATTCTGGGCTATTTAAAGCTCACTCTTTGACAAGAGTGGGTATTTAACACATGGTGCACGCTGATATTTCGAAGATGTCACCCTATTTCAATCAACGAGATACTCGCGCCCAGGAATCACTGTCCTAGAAAGTGCATTTTATCGTCGCGGGAGAGAACTGGAGTAGGAGATTCAAAATATGGTGTGGGGACAAAGACTCATGCGCCTAGGGAAGGCTCGTGCCTGAGAGAAACTTACGTGCCTTAGAAGAAACTCGACGCCACACGCCTGAGTTAACTTGTGCCCACCTTATTTGAGTAGTACACTGTCTTCGAGATGAGTGGACTTCATCTTTTGTGCCAATTGTCGCCTTTGTACGAGGATAGAAGCTTTCAGCCCAAAGTTCAAGAATATTAGCTTTTTTTGTATTAAATACTATCTCAGGGTTGAGGTGCGGATGATTTGCCTTTAACAGGCGTGTGTAGTAAGTGCGGGTGATATTTCTACTGAGTATCATTGGGCATGTGGGTTATGTCAATTTTTATGCTTCTACAAGACCCCTTCAAAGTTTTTTGACTTATACAAAGTTAGAAATACTTTGAACAGAAGCATGGCAAATGGATCTTCTAGGTGTGTGTCTCCATGAGCATGGCTCAGACGAAGATGCTGTCAAAAAATCTTTTTGGGGATAAGTGTTCATTAATTTGGTTCAATCTTTTGAAAAGGTGGTAGGCATTTTGTCTTCATCTTGAAATGCGCATTCGAAAGCCTATAAATAGGCGCTTGCTCTGGGGAGAGAGGCTCTTCTCTTTTTGAAATTTCTTTTCTTCTCCGAGCTTTTCATCTCCCCTCGTCGACTCTTTGTCTCATCCGATTATTGCCGACTTCTCCTCGTCATGGCACCCAAATCTGTTGCTGCCAAAAGGAAGGGAATGCCAAGGCTCAGTCGTGGAAGGCGGTCGCCACCACTTTTGTCGATGAGCTAACCCACCCCGACGTTCATCGTGAAGTCGAGGGTAAGGCTTCTTCGACTGAGAATTTTTGCATAATTGGTTAATGCAGACAGATTTTTACAATCTAGTCCTTCTGCTCCGGCCATCTCCCTAAGTCGAAATGTGGATGGGTTTTCTCCCATGTTTTTTGACCCAGTCGAAGTACATAAACCCTCTTCTAAAAAGTTAAGGTTTATGACATGTGCCTAAACTCATGCTCTGAGACTCGCGAGCTTAGGCGCTCGTTTGAATTGGCCATACGCCAAGTCAACATGCTCATTTCTTTGTGGAAAATGTGCAGACTCATGCGCCATTTTTGCAGGCGCGCATGAAATAACCCACGCGCTTAACTTTTCTCGCAAAAGGATATGTGCTGAAGTTCAAAAGAAATGTAATATTTTTCTTAACTCTTTTTTTCTTTGTAGTGACCAAGGTAGTGCATTCTCTGGACGAAGTCCTTTTCGGTCTTTCACTTTGCCCACTGGGCCTAAACTTCATTGAGGATGTGGTGGAACCTGCAAAGGCCACCATCAAGGCTGAACAATCGATTACAAGAATGTCCTTTATTGAAGGACAATCTGATCTTTTCTTGGGGCATATGCTAACTTTGGGATAAATCCCGAAGGGGGACGGAATACAGAACTCATCTATGAGGCTGTAGTCCCTATTTGGTGACTGTGTGGCATCTTATGCCGATGAGATTTTAAAACTAAGGGATAATTGGTTCTTTGTGTTCAACGGATTGAAGATGTATCTCCCTCACACAGACTTTCATCTGCCTCTCTCAGCTTTCACCTGTCTGGCCTCGAAGAGAAAGATGGACTGAAACTTGACCCTTACTCAAGCTGGGGCTCTGGCTGGCCACTTCAAGTTGAAGTTGCATTCTGCGGCTCGAGATATTTTTGAGGCCGTGAGGGATGGTCCTTCATATTCAACGAGGGTATTACATCCTGGTCAATTAATAGGTAATATGAAGCAGGAGTCCATTCCTTTCAGAGCTTCCACTTTTGCTAACTGATGCTAGAGGCCGATGTTTCTTACCCTTCCGGCATTTACCGGGCTGCAGGATGGACACATAAAACAAAGGATTGGGAAACCATTACCAAGTGGGTCCTCACAGAGTATAAGGATTTATTAAAGGATTTAGGTATGTTTTATCCCACAGGGCTACTCAATATAGGATATATGTGAACAAATCCATGTTCTTAGCGATGCTTGAAATGTATAATGCTGATACGGGCACCTTATATACATCCGGCGGGGAGATGGGTCTTGCTTTGCATGAAATGCACTTAGTTTCAAAGCTATCCTGGGATTGTGAATCGTATGAAGAGTACACCCCTACCTTAGAGGATGTATGGGGTTTGGAGATAAAAATGCTGAAATGATGGATTTTTATAAGGAATTAATGTGCCATCATATAATAACTCAGCGCCATGACCTCCTCAGATCTACTCCATACATGCTTAGAAATGACATATTTTTATGCAGAAAGGGGCACCACAAAGAAAAACCGCTTTCAGTATTCGCTCGTTTTCATCGATTGAGGCTATGGTGAAGGCTATAACGGTACTGGAAGAGAAGAATCCCTGCAAGAGTGATTCTGGAGATCAGAGTGATACCATTTTTTTACTACTTTGATCACGATGTACTCCTAATGTCGTCAAAAGTGCGATTAGCAACATATCTTATGTTGTGGCTTCTAGATTGCATAGTTCCCGCCTGCTCCGATTCTCTCGAATGACTGAGTCGAAACCTCGTCTTCCCTGATGTGTAGCTTGTTTTTGGCGTGAAGCTATCCCTTCTTCCCGCGATGATTTGTGGTCTCCAATGAGGTTTGAGGCAGTTTATAGAGAAGATTATTGTCTATGTGGATAATAAGGGGGGATTTGCTCGCCCTGAATTATCTTACCACTATTTGATGGGTTGGCTAGTGCTGCACTACCAGACCTTGATTAACCCGGATATGGTGTCCCCCGTTTAACCAGGAGTTACTTTTTTTCGTCGCTACTGACAGCAATCCTGGTTGCACAAGGAAGTCCCCATCTGTAGAAGGGCTTTAGTATACTTAAAGGGGTACGAGCCCTTCAAAGTACATCCAACTTATAAAGATTTCAGTGAGGAGAGTGATTTGGTGGATGCAGGGATATATTATACCAGTCTGACAGAAGAATTATTTCACTGCCTGCAGTCTATCCGGCCTTCTCATTTGCTTTGTCGAGATCGGAATAAAGTATATTTGGAGCCCTATCTGCCTTGTCGATTTGCTTACCAATTCGGCTATGGTCAACTCCTGCAGGTCAATGCTAGTGATTGCCTCGGCTATAAAGCTAGCCTGTTTGATGGGGGCATGGGCTTGGCAATATTACAATGCTGGTTGTACCCAAGCGTGCTTCGTGGCTCATTCATAAACTCTGCTCGTGTATATCTTATACTCCGTCGTGAACTTTTATTGTTCAACAAATTATGCTGCCCCAGACTATAATCGGGTGGAGAGTTTTATAAAAGGATAATGTTTGGTCCCTATGCAAAAAGGACAATAGCCTCCTCTCCAGACGGGGAAATAGAGAGGGAGGAAGCTCCGCATATTCGTCTCCCTGTCGGAAGAGGATAAAGAAAGTTATTTCCATGTCCAGAGTAACTTCACTGGTAAAGATCCGGAAACTTTGATTTCTTCATAGAAAGACTATACCTTTCTTAAACTTTTATTGACCCTCTTTTTTTATGTAGGTTGCTCGTGAGAGTACCAAATTTTATAATGAAGCATCCAATCCACCTCTCTCCCCTATCAAGGGGATGTGGTTGACGGCTTTTCCGTTTAGAAATGAGAAGAATTTGGATGTAATAACTTCTTCCTTTGATTTTTCGAAGGGATATATCGGTGACTTGATAACTTCCCTGAATAGAGCCCAGGCATGAACGAGCTCAGGTAACAAAAATTATTTGTTATAGTTTTTTTCTTCTTTCCATAAAACTGACGAGAGTTATTATGTCCATCAGTGATACTGCCTGAAACTAGTAGGGCCCTCACCGTCAGAGGGGAGATGGCTACCCAGTCTAGACCTGAGGTAGAAGGGGTTGAGGTTGATCCTACTGCCTTGATGGGCCCTGCTGACGTTAGAGCTGTTGAGGAGGCTACCACCTAATAGGCTGATGAAGGGTTGGTCCTTGGGGTGGTTAATCACTCGGGTAGAGAGCTAGCACCTGAGTTTCCAACCCAAACCGAAGGAAATAACATACTCCTCCGCGGAAGGCATCGGCAGCAAACTTTGTAGCACCCAGTTTTCCAAATGAGAGTAATTTTGAAATTTCGTGTTTATAATTATTTTAATAATGATATTTAATTCATGATATGATTTTTGGTGATTTTAAACCATTTTAAAAATTATTTAAATCAATGACTTGTGGTTTTGACGTTTTGCTAGTGAAACCCTAGAGACTGTTTGACCTAGAGCCTAACCATGTGATTATGATATTTTAATATCATTTTTGGCCTAAAGATATTTTGTATTTGACCTCTTTGAATTATTTTGATATTATTTTATTATTTATGATATTGTTTTGGGGTTATTTGAGTCGGGTTCGAATTTCAACTCAATCCGACTTGAAACGGGGACCCGGGGGTAATTTGACTCTAGTGGGACCCACACACTAGTTAGGCATGGCCCACATGATATTAATTTTAGTCCACATGATAGAAATATTTTAGTTAGAGGTTAGACTAATTATTATGGATAAGGTTAGTGTGATTAGAGACTTTAGAATGACTAATTTAGCCCCAACCAATTAGCCCTTTCCTAATACTCATAGAATAGGTTAGTAGGGGCTTTTAGACTTTTCCTAATAGGACAAAACCACCTTTATGGCCAGCCACAATAAGGATAGGGTTGAGCCTCCCATTTGTCATTATCCATCTATTTTTCTCTCTCTTGTTCTTCCCCAAATTCCTAGAGAGCAATCACTAGCAATTTCTCCACCAAATCCTTCCATTTCACCACCAAATCTTCTTCTTTCCTTCTCCATTCTAGCCAAGGAGGAAGCTATCCAAGTTTGGGAGGATTCGGAGCTCGTTCGTGTCCTTTTGGAATCTCTACGTGTCGGTGTCGCTCCGGGAAGATTTTTCTTCAATTCGATCTACCGGGAGGTATAAATCCCTTCTCCTTTTCATTTTCTCATGCATATAGGTCTATTTTGAATCCATAGGAATGACCCCCATGGTTGTATCTCCATTTGTGTCCATTTTGTGTCCATTTGGAGGTCATAGGAGTGTCCTTTGGGTTATGGATGTGTCCATGTTACATATATAGATTTATATATATATATATATATATATATATATATATATATATATATATATATATATTTATATATATATATATATATATATATATATATATATATATATATTGTAATGAGAGTGTATCTATATTTATATATGTAATAAATGGTTCATGATGATTATATAATCAAGTTTGTGAGTGTGGTTCCTCATATTATTATTGCTATTATTGTTGTGGATAATTAAGATATATATTGTGTATTCTTTTGGCTCAAACTATCTAAATTCGTCATGATTTTTATCCACGTTTTTAATTTCAGCCCTAACTTAGAAATGTCATAACTTCTAGCTCAAAGCTCGGTTTAATCTCCCGTTTTTTTAAAAGAAGCGTATTGAAGTTAGCGTTCCAAAAACATGTATTAATAGGCCTAATTATTTCTGTAACTTTCTAGAGAATTATTTGAGTGTCAGCTGTACGAAAGACAAACGCGCTCTCGGTGTTTCCGCGATTCCGGGAGTTTCCGGAAACGAAAATGCGATCCGTTTCAAGTTTCGGAAAGCTAACACATAGATCTATAACATACTTTAATCCTAAATTTTAATTCATGCTGAGATGGTACAGTATTGATTATTAGTAGGAGTTACTATTCGGCATATGCATTTTGTGCACCCTTGTGTGTAATATAATGTTCTATTTGATTTTAACCCATGTTAATATATATACATTATGTAACTAAATAGAGAATACAAGCATGAGTAAATAGTTAAATAAATGATGTACGAGGTGTAAGTATTCTATCTAATGTAAGCATGTATAAGTATGGCTTGTAATGAATATGTAGGTTCCATAGTATGTAATGTATGGTACATATAGTAGTGCAAGAGAATAAATAAATGATGAATGAATGAAAGCATGAATGTAATGTAATAATAGATGTAATGTATGAAATATACAAGTTAATGAGATGTAATGTTCTATGTTAACACAAATCCTATATTACCTCATGTACCCCCTTACACTATGTTGACACTATCATACTTGACACATTGTTCACTTACACTTTGACACTCTTTGATATGTATACACTATGTATGTCCATTTAACCCTCACTTGCCCCTTTGCCATGTTCACATACACACACATAGCCTCTTAAATAAGTATTTATGAATATAGTTAACTTACCTATGTATGTATATTATATATATGTTAGCATATTGTGTTGTAATATATAAGTTTATATAACCATTTGAAATGCCATGATTATAGACCTAATGTTGAATACCAATATATGCATGTGTATATATGTGTAGACATATATAGCTTAAGTAATAGATTACCTAGTGTATATCCAATATGAATTCTTGCCTATTTGAGTATTGAATAATTGCATGCTATATAGAGTTGGGTGTATGTTGGCTTGTATAGCCTTGTATTGATGTGTGCTTGCTAGGATAGTCTTGGTTAGGCCTAGTAAGACTTGCTGGGTTAGGACATGACCTAGTTTGACCTAGTTTGACTAGTGCAGTTGACCAGAGTTGACCAAGGGTTGACTTTGGCCTAGTTTGACCTAGATTCATGTATAATGCATTGTAGTGCTTTATATTACCCTTCTGGATATATTGTGACTTGTTCTGTTCTAATTAGGAGCCAGATACCTCTTCTCGGACAGTATCTTTATCTTGGACATTCAGATATCAGGCGAGTACATTCTCTGATCATTTCATATCCTGTTTAGAATTATTTTCCTGCTTTAAATTACTTTACTTGATACTGTCACGTTGGTCACACGGATTGGTACTATATGAATCTTTTCATGAGATGTTATCCCCCTCGGGAGCATCGGATACAGCATGTTTTGTGCGTTTCACGAATCATCACGTATCTCTATGCTTCCTCTGATTCACGAACCGCCTGTGACACATGTACTCTCATGTTCACAGAGATCCCATGAATCACCTTCACGTACCACTCATTTTATGAGCCATGTGAAGTTTCACGAACCTTAACATAACTTGAACGGATCCTTGTGTATTGATTGGGGTTGGGGGAGTAGAAATAGACATATAAATATTATCCAAGTAGTTGTAGTCATGAATCACTCTCTTAGCTGTAGTCATGAACCTCCTATGCCATTCACATGTTTATATTTTACTCTGACTCACTAGTCACTGTTAGTTCTCTATGTATAGTAGATATTTCTATTACAGTTCTCTTTCTCTGTTTATATACTGTATTTTCTTCAGATCCTGTATCTTACTTTACTGCATGATTATATTTTCTAACCTGCTATGATCTGTTGAGATGTACTGTGCTCGCTCCAGTCCTGACTGGACCCGTTGATAAATTTTACAGATAGCCTGGAGGTTGCCTGCTAGCCTAGATGAGACATTAGAGGTTGTATAGATAGCTAGGGTTTATTCATAGTTTATTTTCAGTTGTCTTGAGATGTATTTATGGATTACTGTATTTGAGATTTGAGATGTATTTCTGGGTTGTGTATCTTAGACACTTAGACTCTCTGATCTTCTGTGTTTCATTTGAGTTTTATATCTTATCGTACTCCTTCTTCCTTAGTTGTGATTGCGTTACTTTCTGCTATGTCACCCCCATTCGGGGAGTAAACTATTTAGTCTTATACTGTTAGATGCATTGAGACCTAGGACAGCATTTTACCGCCGACACTGCGGCGTAGGCTGGGCGTTGTTATGTTCTCGTGCCCTAACTCTAGGGTGCGGGTCGTGACACGTTTTTAGTGGTGGCCCATGCAGGTCGAGTTTGTGTAGTGGTATTCGAACTAGAGTACCACTACAGCCTGCAGTAGAATTAGGATATATTTTTAAAGGTACTCAATCACAGTTAGGATTTCTTGAGAGATTCTTGGGACGACCCTTGAGAATCTTGTTTAACTCCGATTTGAAAACTCTTTTTCCTTGATTTGATTTATCTTTACTTTCTGTCATTGAATTTGATTTTGATGTATTATTATTGAATTTGAGTTTATATTTATTGGTTTTGATGAAGATTATGGAATTTTGAATCTTGATGTTAGCTGTAGCATCCGAGCTTGTATTTATAAGATTTGAAGGATTTTTGTTCATTTTTGAATCTTGAGGTTCGTTGATAAATTTGATTTTTGGGTATTCATTGTTGATTTAATTTTTTTTTGGCAAGATAAAATTATATGGGCTAGGTCATCTATGTTATGGAATCTAGTCTTCTATAGTCGCATTAGCCAGCATGGTCAGGACATATAGTCTGACTTTGGATATATTTCTCGGGTGTGGGAATTTAAGGTTTTCGCAGCCAAGCTAGCGGCACCGCAAAAATGTTAAATACCATGATTCTAGAGGTATGTGCATAAGTCAAGTGCTCTGTGATTATCGTAGCCATGCTCACTAGTATGACGAGGATTTAGAGTACCATGATTTTGGATAGACGCATATGATTATCAGATTGTACCTTAAATGTTTTCGAGCATGTTTTCTTTACTTTTGTTGCAGTCCTTCAAAAAAAAATATTAATTGGTTTGTTTTGTTTAGTTTCTAATTATTTAACTTAGGAGTAGGTTTAGCTGTTTTTATAAACCTTGTGAAACTTCTTACCATGAATTTCTTCTTAATACAATGAATCGATGATTTTGTTAGATTTTATCTTGGATTTGATATTTTAACTCTGGATTTCAAAATGGATCCTTCCTTAAACAGATAAGCAAAACAGATTTTATTGTTATTTTCTCCTTGCTATTATTCTAGTATTAAATAATAATAATGATAATAAAACTGTCTTGATTTCGTCAATCATCTGCTTGCAATTTTGGTAGGAATTCAAATGTTAGTCTTAACGTAGAATTAATTTTAAATTGGGACATGAGAATGCACATGAATATATATATAGCAGACACTTTGCCTGATACATATGCATGCTACGCTTGATTTCCAACCTATCTAAATAAATATTAATATGTTGTTGATGTTAATTTTCAAACCCCAATATTCCTGGTTTTCTGTTTTTCCCAGTTTAAAGTCATAATTTAAATATAAATTTTATGTTATTAGCTATGTTTACATCACTGCACATGTATGTTATACATAGGGTTTCAGTTCAAAATTTTTGGGTTGAATGTTATGTTAAATTTGTCAAATTTAAGAGCTGTGTACATTGTTGATTGTAGGGATATAATATTAAGTTTCATATTCTTACATGTTAGTTTGTGATAAATATTGAGTTGGTTTTGATGTGCAAATTTCTCCAAAATCCTGAAAACTAGTTACATGTTAACATTTTTACATTGATTTCAAATGTTTAGTTTGATTTCAGATTTAACATGTAATATTGAACTGTATGCGTAGATAAATGTATTGATAGCATGTTAGGATTTTATTTCTATCATGCTAGGATGTATTGGGAGCATTGAAATTAGTTGTGATGTTTCAAACTCCAAAAATTTGAAATTGCATTATGTTAATATTATCCTGGTTTAAATTGTTAGCTTATTTTCAGATTTTGTATGTAAATGCTGAACTAAAATTGGGTTTAACCTTTCAATACTAGGCTATAACCCTGGACAAGGACACACACACACCCCCTCTTTATATCTATATGTATAAGGTTGGCCATGCATGTTATGAGTGAATAAGTTGCGTATTGTAGATTGTTTAACCAAAATACTATGATTAGTGTAACTTGATAGCTGTTGTTTTGGAACCCAATTTCTCATATACAATTTCATATGTATTCACGTACACACACGCCTACTATCTAACCATATGAACATGTCCCTATACACATAATGCTAGTTTTTCCCTCTCTAACGCTCTGTATATATTGTGATTGGATTTCCATGCAATTGACTTTTATTCCTTAACTAGTGATTTTGATTTTTTCTTGAATAGTACCCTTTTTCAGATAATTGGTAGTTACCTTCATTTTATTTTTTGATGAGTACCAGTTTTCATATAGGATGGTAGACTGCCTTACAGTTTTGATGGTTTGTTGTCTCTGTATCTTTTTTGTTTCGCACCCTGGATTGCTTGTGTGTTTTGATACCCTATAACCGTTTTGGTTAGCATGACTAGTATACCTAGATGAGACTTACTACCACCGTATGACATGACCCTGTATGCCATCCTTTTGATGGTATGATTTGTTTAAGTTCTGGGACTTTGATTGTGGGGGTTTGACCTAGAGGAAGTATGGACGTTTTAATTTCGAGGACGAAATTTTTCTAAGGTGGGTAGAGTTGTAGCACCCAGTTTTCCAAATGAGAGTAATTTTGAAATTTTGTGTTTATAATTATTTTAATAATGATATTTAATTCATGATATGATTTTTGGTGATTTTAAACCATTTTTAAAATTATTTAAATCAATGACTTGTGGCTTTGACGTTTTGCTAGTGAAACCCTAGAGACTGTTTGACCTAGAGCCTAACCATGTGATTATGATATTTTAATATCATTTTCGGCCTAAAGATATTTTGTATTTGACCTCTTTGAATTATTTTGATATTATTTTATTATTTATGATATTGTTTTGGGGTTATTTGAGTCGGGTTCGAATTTCAACTCAATCCGACTTGAAACAGGGACCCGGGGGTAGTTTGACTCTAGTGGGACCCACACACTAGTTAGGCATGGCCCACATGATATTAATTTTAGTCCACATGATAGAAATATTTTAGTTAGAGGTTAGACTAATTATTATGGATAAGGTTAGTGTGATTAGAGACTTTAGAATGACTAATTTAGCCCCAACCAATTAGCCCTTTCCTAATACTCATAGAATAGGTTAGTAGGGGCTTTTGGACTTTTTCTAATAGGACAAAACTACCTTTATGGCCAGCCACAATAAGGATAGGGTTGAGCCTCCCATTTGTCATTACCCATCTATTTTTCTCTCTCTTGTTCTGCCCCAAATTCCTAGAGAGCAATCCCTAGCAATTTATCCACCAAATCTTTCTATTTCACCACCAAATCTTCTTCTTTCCTTCTCCATTCTAGCCAAGGAGGAAGCTACCCAAGTTTGGGAGGATTCGGAGCTCGTTCGTGTCCTTTTGGAATCTCTACGTGTCGGTGTCGCTCCGGGAAGGTTTTTCTTCAATTCGATCTACCGGGAGGTATAAATCCCTTCTCCTTTTTATTTTCTCATGCATATAGGTCTATTTTGAATCCATAGGAATGACCCCCATGGTTGTATCTCCATTTGTGTCCATTTTGTGTCCATTTGGAGGTCATAGGAGTGTCCTTTGTGTTGTGGATGTGTCCATATTACATATATAAATTTATATATATATATATATATATATATATATATATATATATATATATATATATATATATATATTGTAATGAGAGTGTATCTATATTTATATATGTAATAAATGGTTCATGATGATTATATAATCAAGTTTGTGAGTGTGGTTCCTCATATTATTATTGCTATTATTGTTGTGGATAATTAGGATATATATTGTGTATTCTTTTGGCTCAAACTATCTAAATTCGTCATGATTTTTATCCACGTTTTTAATTTCAGTCCTAACTTAGAAATGTCATAACTTCTATCTCAAAGCTCGGTTTAATCTTCCGTTTTTTTTAAAAGAAGCGTATTGAAGTTAGCTTTCCAAAAACATGTATTGATAGGCCTAATTATTTCTGTAACTTTCTAGAGAATTATTTGAGTGTTAGCTGTATGAAAGACAAACGCGTTCTCGGTGTTTCCGCGATTCCGAGAGTTTCCGGAAACGAAAATGCGATCCGTTTGAAGTTTCGGAAAGCTAACAGATAGATCTATAACATACTTTAATCCTAAATTTTAATTCATGCTGAGATGGTATAGTATTGATTATTAGTAGGAGTTACTATTCGGCATATGAATTTTGTGCACCCTTGTGTGTAATATAATGTTCTATTTGATTTTAACCCATGTTAATGTATATACATTATGTAACTAAATAGAGAATACAAGCATGAGTAAATGGTTAAATAAATGATGTACGAGGTGTAAGTATTCTATCTAATGTAAGCATGTATAAGTATGGCTTGTAATGAATATGTAGGTTCCATAGTATGTAATGTATGGTACATATAGTAGTGCAAGAGAATAAATGAATGATGAATGAATGAAAGCATGAATGTAATGTAATAATAGATGTAACATATGAAATATACAAGTTAATGAGATGTAATATTCTATGTTAACACAAATCCTATATTACCTCATGTACCCCCATACACTATGTTGACACTATCACACTTGACACATTGTTCACTTACACTTTGACACTCTTTGATATGTATACACTATGTATATCCATTTAACCCTCACTTGCCCCTTTGCCATGTTCACATACACACACATAGCCTCTTAAATAAGTATTTATGAATATAGTTAACTTAGCTATGTATGTATATTATATATATGTTAGCATATTGTGTTGTAATATATAAGTTTATATAACCATTTGAAATGCTATGATTATAGACCTAATATTGAATACCAATATATGCATGTGTATATATGTGTAGACATATATAGCTTAAGTAATAGATTACCTAGTGTATATCCAATATGAATTCTTGCCTATTTGAGTATTGAATAATTGCATGCTATATAGAGTTGGGTGTATGTTGGCTTGTATAGCCTTGTATTGATGTATGCTTGCTAGGATAGTCTTGGTTAGGCTTAGTAAGACTTGCTGGGTTAGGACATGACCTAGTTTGACCTAGTTTGACTAGTGCAGTTGACCAGAGTTGACCAAGGGTTGACTTTGGCCTAGTTTGACCTAGATTCATGTATAATGCATTGTAGTGCTTTATATTACCCTTCTGGATATGTTGTGACTTGTTCTGTTCTAATTAGGAGCCAGACACCTCTTCTCGGACAGTATCTTTATCTTGGACATTCAGATATCAGGCGAGTACATTCTCTGATCATTTTATATCCTGTTTAGAATTATTTTCCTGCTTTAAATTACTTTACTTGATACTGTCACGTTGGTCACACGGATTGGTACTATATGGATCTTTTCATGAGATGTTATCCCCCTCGGGAGCATCGGATACAGCATGTTTTGTGCGTTTCACGAATCATCACGTATCTCTATGCTTCCTCTGATTCACGAACCGCTTGTGACACATGTACTCTCATGTTCACAGAGCCCCCATGAATCACCTTCACGTACCACTCATTTTATGAGCCATGTGAAGTTTCACGAACCTTAACATAACTTGAACGGATCCTTGTGTATTGATTGGGGTTGGAGGAGTAGAAATAAAAAATATAAATATTATCCAAGTAGTTGTAGTCATGAATCACTCTCTTAGCTGTAGTCATGAACCTCCTATGCCATTCACATGTTTATATTTTACTCTGACTCACTAGTCACTGTTAGTTCTCTATGTATAGTAGATATTTCTATTACAGTTCTCTTTCTCTATTTATATACTGTATTTTCTTCAGATCCTGTATCTTACTTTACTGCATGATTATATTTTCTAACCTGCTATGATCTGTTGAGATGTACTGTGCTCGCTCCAGTCCTGACTGCACCCGTTGATAAATTTTACAGATAGCCTGGAGGTTGCCTGCTAGCCTAGATGAGACATTAGAGGTTGTATAGATAGCTAGGGTTTATTCATAGTTTATTTTCAGTTGTCTTGAGATGTATTTATGGATTACTGTATTTGAGATTTGAGATGTATTTCTGGGTTGTGTAGCTTAGACACTTAGACTCTCTGATCTTCTGTGTTTTATTTGAGTTTTATATCTTATCGTACTCCTTCTTCCTTAGTTGTGATTGAGTTACTTTCTGTTATGTCACCCCCATTCGGGGAGTATAAACTATTTAGTCTTATACTGTTAGATGCATTGAGACCTAGGACAGCGTTCTACCGCCGACACTGCGGCGTAGGCTGGGCGTTGTTACGTTCTCGTGCCCTAACTCTAGGGTGCGGGTCGTGACACGTTTTTAGTGGTGGCCCATGCAGGTCGAGTTTGTGTAGTGGTATTCGAACTAGAGTACCACTACAGCCTGCAATAGAATTAGGATATATTTTTGAAGGTACTCAATCACAGTTAGGATTTCTTGAAAGATTCCTGGGACGACCCTTGAGAATCTTGTTTAACTCCGATTTGAAAGCTCTTTTTTCTTGATTTGATTTATCTTTACTTTCTGTTATTGAATTTGATTTTGATGTATTATTATTGAATTTGAGTTTATATTTATTGATTTTGATGAAGATTGTGGAATTTTGAATCTTGATGTTAGCTGTAGCATCCGAGCTTGTATTTATAAGATTTGAAGGATTTTTGTTCATTTTTGAATCTTGAGGTTCGTTGATAAATTTGATTTTTGGGTATTCATTGTTGATTTAATTTTTTTTGGCAAGATAAAATTATATGGGCTAGGTCATCTATGTTATGGAATCTAGTCTTCTATAGTCGCATTAGCCAGCATGGTCAGGACATATAGTCTGACTTTGGATATATTTCTCGGGTGTGGGAATTTAAGGTTTTCGCAGCCAAGCTAGCGGCACCGCGAAAATGTTAAATACCATGATTCTAGAGGTATGTGCATAAGTCAAGTGCTCTGTGATTATCGTAGCCATGCTCACTAGTATGACGAGGATTTAGAGTACCATGATTTTGGATAGACGCATATGATTATCAAATTGTACCTTAAATATTTTCGAGCATGTTTTCTTTACTTTTGTTGCAGTCCTTCAAAAAAAAAATATTAATTGGTTTGTTTTGTTTAGTTTCTAATTATTTAACTTAGGAGTAGGTTTAGCTGTTTTTATAA
Source organism: Iris pallida (assembly GCA_029216955.1). Lineage (NCBI taxonomy): Eukaryota > Viridiplantae > Streptophyta > Magnoliopsida > Asparagales > Iridaceae > Iris > Iris pallida. The sequence continues at coordinate 8,184,742 of JANAVB010023996.1, read as the reverse complement.
ACCTTGTGAAACTTCTTACCATGAATTTCTTCTTAATACAATGAATCGATGATTTTGTTAGATTTTATCTTGGATTTGATATTTTAACTCTGGATTTCAAAATGGATCCTTCCTTAAACAGATAAGCAAAACAGATTTTATTGTTATTTTCTCCTTGCTATTATTCTAGTATTAAATAATAATAATGATAATAAAACTGTCTTGATTTCGTCAATCATCTGCTTGTAATTTTGGTAGGAATTCAAATGTTAGTCTTAACGTAGAATTAATTTTAAATTGGGATATGAGAATGCACATGAATATATATATAGCAGACACTTTGCCTGATACATATGCATGCTACGCTTGATTTCCAACCTATCTAAATAAATATTAATATGTTGTTGATGTTAATTTTCAAACCCCAATATTCCTGGTTTTCTGTTTTTCCTAGTTTAAAGTCATAATTTAAATATAAATTTTATGTTATTAGCTATGTTTACATCACTGCACATGTATGTTATACATAGGGTTTCAGTTCAAAATTTTTGGGTTGAATGTTATGTTAAATTTGTCAAATTTAAGAGCTGTGTACATTGTTGATTGTAGGGATATAATATTAAGTTTCATATTCTTACATGTTAGTTTGTGATAAATATTGAGTTGGTTTTGATGTGCAAATTTCTCCAAAATCCTGAAAACTAGTTACATGTTAACATTTTTACATTGATTTCAAATGTTTAGTTTGATTTCAGATTTAACATGCAATATTGAACTGTATGCGTAGATAAATGTATTGATAGCATGTTAGGATTTCATTTCTATCATGCTAGGATGTATTAGGAGCATTGAAATTAGTTATGATGTTTCAAACTCCTAAAATTTGAAATTGCATTATGTTAATATTATCCTGGTTTAAATGGTTAGCTTATTTTCAGATTTTGTATGTAAATGCTGAACTAAAATTGGGTTTAACCTTTCAATACTAGGCTATAACCCTGGACAAGGACACACACACACCCCCTCTTTATATCAATATGTATAAGGTTGGCCATGCATGTTATGAGTGAATAAGTTGCGTATTGTAGATTGTTTAACCAAAATGCCATGATTAGTGTAACTTGATAGCTGTTGTTTTGGAACCCAATTTCTCATATACAATTTCATATGTATTCACGTACACACACGCCTACTATCTAACCATATGAACATGTCCCTATACACATAATGCTAGTTTTTCCCTCTCTAACGCTCTGTATATATTGTGATTGGATTTTCATGCAATTGACTTTTATTCCTTAACTAGTGATTTTGATTTTTTCTTGAATAGTACCCTTTTTCAGATAATTGGTAGTTACCTTCATTTAATTTTTTGATGAGTACCGGTTTTCATATAGGATGGTAGACTGCCTTACAGTTTTGATGGTTTGTTGTCTCTGTATCTTTTTTGTTTCGCACCCTGGATTGCTTGTGTATTTTGATACCCTATAACCGTTTTGGTTAGCATGACTAGTATACCTAGATGAGACTTACTACCACCGTATGACATGACCCTATATGCCATCCTTTTGATGGTATGATTTGTTTAAGTTCTGGGACTTTGATTGTGGGGGTTTGACCTAGAGGAAGTATGGACGTTTTAATTTCGAGGACAAAATTTTTCTAAGGTGGGTAGAGTTGTAGCACCCAGTTTTCCAAATGAGAGTAATTTTGAAATTTTGTGTTTATAATTATTTTAATAATGATATTTAATTTATGATATGATTTTTGGTGATTTTAAACCATTTTTAAAATTATTTAAATCAATGACTTGTGGTTTTGACGTTTTGCTAGTGAAACCCTAGAGACTGTTTGACCTAGAGCCTAACCATGTGATTATGATATTTTAATATCATTTTCGGCCTAAAGATATTTTGTATTTGACCTCTTTGAATTATTTTGATATTCTTTTATTATTTATGATATTGTTTTGGGGTTATTTGAGTCGGGTTCGAATTTTAACTCAATCCGACTTGAAACGGGGACCCGGGGGTAGTTTGACTCTAGTGGGACCCACACACTAGTTAGGCATGGCCCACATGATATTAATTTTAGTCCACATGATAGAAATATTTTAGTTAGAGGTTAGACTAATTATTATGGATAAGGTTAGTGTGATTAGAGACTTTAGAATGACTAATTTAGCCCCAACCAATTAGCCCTTTCCTAATACTCATAGAATAGGTTAGTAGGGGCTTTTGGACTTTTCCTAATAGGACAAAACCACCTTTATGGCCAGCCACAATAAGGATAGGGTTGAGCCTCCCATTTGTCATTATCCATCTATTTTTCTCTCTCTTGTTCTGCCCCAAATTCCTAGAGAGCAATCCCTAGCAATTTCTCCACCAAATCCTTCCATTTCACCACCAAATCTTCTTCTTTCCTTCTCCATTCTAGCCAAGGAGGAAGCTACCCAAGTTTGGGAGGATTCGGAGCTCGTTCGTGTCCTTTTGGAATCTCTACGTGTCGGTGTCGCTCCGGGAAGGTTTTTCTTCAATTCGATCTACCGGGAGGTATAAATCCCTTCTCCTTTTCATTTTCTCATGCATATAGGTCTATTTTGAATCCATAGGAATGACCCCCATGGTTGTATCTCCATTTGTGTCCATTTGGAGGTCATAGGAGTGTCCTTTGTGTTGTGGATGTGTCCATGTTACATATATAGATTTATATATATATATATATATATATATATATATATATATATATATATATATATATATATATATATATATATATATTGTAATGAGAGTGTATCTATATTTATATATGTAATAAATGGTTCATGATGATTATATAATCAAGTTTGTGAGTGTGGTTCCTCATATTATTATTGCTATTATTGTTGTGGATAATTAGGATATATATTGTGTATTCTTTTGGCTCAAACTATCTAAATTCGTCATGATTTTTATCCACGTTTTTAATTTCAGTCCTAACTTAGAAATGTCATAACTTCTAGCTCAAAGCTCGGTTTAATCTTTCGTTTTTTTTAAAGAAGCGTATTGAAGTTAGCTTTCAAAAAACATGTATTAATAGGCGTAATTATTTCTGTAACTTTCTAGAGAATTATTTGAGTGTCAGCTGTATGAAAGACAAACGCGTTCTCGGTGTTTCCGTGATTCCGGGAGTTTCCGGAAACGAAAATGCGATCCGTTTGAAGTTTCGGAAAGCTAACAGATAGATCTATAACATACTTTAGTCCTAAATTTTAATTCATGCTGAGATGGTATAGTATTGATTATTAGTAGGAGTTACTATTCGGCATATGAATTTTGTGCACCCTTGTGTGTAATATAATGTTCTATTTGATTTTAACCCATGTTAATGTATATACATTATGTAACTAAATAGAGAATACAAGCATGAGTAAATGGTTAAATAAATGATGTACGAGGTGTAAGTATTCTATCTAATGTAAGCATGTATAAGTATGGCTTGTAATGAATATGTAGGTTCCATAGTATGTAATGTATGGTACATATAGTAGTGCAAGAGAATAAATGAATGATGAATGAATGAAAGCATGAATGTAATGTAATAATAGATGTAACGTATGAAATATACAAGTTAATGAGATGTAATGTTCTATGTTAACACAAATCCTATATTACCTCATGTACCCCCATACACTATGTTGACACTATCACACTTGACACATTGTTCACTTACACTTTGACACTCTTTGATATGTATACACTATGTATATCCATTTAACCCTCACTTGCCCCTTTGCCATGTTCACATACACACACATAGCCTCTTAAATAAGTATTTATGAATATAGTTAACTTAGCTATGTATGTATATTATATATATGTTAGCATATTGTGTTGTAATATATAAGTTTATATAACCATTTGAAATGCTATGATTATAGACCTAATGTTGAATACCAATATATGCATGTGTATATATGTGTAGACATATATAGCTTAAGTAATAGATTACCTAGTGTATATCCAATATGAATTCTTGCCTATTTGAGTATTGAATAATTGCATGCTATATAGAGTTGGGTGTATGTTGGCTTGTATAGCCTTGTATTGATGTGTGCTTGCTAGGATAGTCTTGGTTAGGCCTAGTAAGACTTGCTGGGTTAGGACATGACCTAGTTTGACCTAGTTTGACTAGTGCAGTTGACCAGAGTTGACCAAGGGTTGACTTTGGCCTAGTTTGATCTAGATTCATGTATAATGCATTATAGTGCTTTATATTACCCTTCTGGACATGTTGTGACTTGTTCTGTTCTAATTAGGAGCCAGACACCTCTCCTCGGACAGTATCTTTATCTTGGACATTCAGATATCAGGCGAGTACATTCTCTGATCATTTCATATCCTGTTTAGAATTATTTTCCTGCTTTAAATTACTTTACTTGATACTGTCACGTTGGTCACACGGATTGGTACTATATGGATCTTTTCATGAGATGTTATTCTCCTCGGGAGCATCGGATACAGCATATTTTGTGCGTTTCACGAATCATCACGTATCTCTATGCTTCCTCTGATTCACGAACCGCCTGTGACACATGAACTCTCATGTTCACAGAGCCCCCATGAATCACCTTTACGTACCACTCATTTTATGAGCCATGTGAAGTTTTACGAACCTTAACATAACTTGAACGAATCCTTGTGTATTGATTGGGGTTGGGGGAGTAGAAATAGATATGTGAATATTATCCAAGTAGCTGTAGTCATGAATCACTCTCTTAGCTGTAGTCATGAACCTCCTATGCCATTCACATGTTTATATTTTACTATGACTCACTAGTCACTGTTAGTTCTCTATGTATAGTAGATATTTCTATTACAGTTCTCTTTCTCTGTTTATATACTGTATTTTCTTCAGATCCTGTATCTTACTTTACTGCATGATTATATTTTCTAACCTGCTATGATCTGTTGAGATGTACTGTGCTCGCTCCAGTCCTGACTGGATCCGTTGATAAATTTTACAGATAGCCTGGAGGTTGCCTGCTAGCCTAGAGGAGACAGTAGAGGTTGTATAGATAGCTAGGGTTTATTCATAGTTTATTTTCAGTTGTCTTGAGATGTATTTATGGATTACTGTATTTGAGATTTGAGATGTATTTCTGGGTTGTGTATCTTAGACACTTAGACTCTCTGATCTTCTGTGTTTCATTTGAGTTTTATATTTTATCGTACTCCTTCTTCCTTAGTTGTGATTGAGTTACTTTCTGCTATGTCACCCCCATTCGGGGAGTATAAACTATTTAGTCTTATACTGTTAGATGCATTGAGACCTAGGACAGCGTTCTACCGCCGACACTGCGGCGTAGGCTGGACGTTGTTACGTTCTCGTGCCCTAACTCTAGGGTGCGGGTCGTGACAACCTTGGTCGCTGGGATGATAGACCCAAAGGACACTCCATCCCATATCTTCAAGGCGGTTGTCCCGCCGAAAGGTTCATTGAAGATTCTCTTCAAGTCGCCCCATCGAAGGTCTTTTTCTATGCCGTAAGCACTTCAGCGTCCATCTCATATCCTAGCAAAACCGATATCTGGTGGGGAAGAGAAGGTTCCTGAGTCCAGTTCTCCTGTGCTAGGGCGTCTTTGACCCCAGGGAAGTTGTCTCCAGCCCTAACCCTGGTTGAAGACCGTTCAAGGGGAGTTTCCTCTTCCGAGGCTCCGAAGGAGGTAGCTGTACTGTCTCTAAGTATGAGCGAACCTACCCAGGTACCGATGGCTCGGTCCCTGAGTTTTCCTGAATCTTCTGCTGCTGCACCAGCTGTAGTACCCTATTTGGCTTGTCCCTTGGCTATGATACCGCTGATGACACCTCTTTCTCTTACGGAGGAAAATGAATATACCGGCGCATTTATAGATGCTTTCTACTTCGTCCTGCGAAAGGGTGTCGAGTGTGTCTTGGAATGTGGCCATCCTTTCATAATAGCCAAGACGGTCGCGCTTAAACCAGGTCAAGTTGATAAGGGCTTATGAAGGCTAGGCGGCAGTAGGAGATATGCTTGAGGCAGTGGTAGAAGAGACGGAGGTTCGTCTGGCCGAACTTCGATCTTTACAGTCCACCGATATTTCTGCTTTGATTGCTGAGAAGAGGAATAAGCTGCTAGAAAATGTCTCTGCAGCTAAGGCATCTTACCAATCTGACTTGGCAGCCATTGAGCAAGATCTGTTAAGTTCTACCACTAAAGGGATAGAACTCGCATCTGCCGAGGAATCCATACTTGGTGTACGAAAAGGTTTGGCTATGCGTATAAGGGCTTGTTTGGTAAAATGGATTTGGTTTTGGATTTGGATTTGGAAATCCAAAATTCAAATCCAAATCCAAATCATGGATTTCCAAATCCAAATCCAAAGCAAAATCAAACTCCAACCAAACATAGAATTTGGCAAACTAGACTTATGTTTAACAATTATGATAATAAAAATACTATTTCACAAAATAATAATTAATTAATTAATTACTATTATTATAATTATAGTTATGATTAATAATTAAATTATTATTATAATTTTAAAATTATTTATGATTAACAAATTATTAATTAATATTATAATGATGATTATATGCTAATAATAAATTATTAATTAAAATTTAAAAAATATATTAATTATTAAATAATAAATTATTAATACTGATAAAAATTATGATTAATATATTATTAATTAAGATTTTAATAAAATATTAACTAATAATTTATAATTAAGATTATAATTAAGACAAACAAATTATTAATTAATATTATAAATAAATATTTATTTCTAAATTATTTAAAATTATAGTTATGATAAATAGATTATTATAATCAATATTATAATTATAGTTGATAAATTATTAACTAAGATTATATTTATGATTAACAAATTAATCGATTATTAATTAAGATTATAATAAGACTATGATTATATTAAAGATTATAATAATTATGATTAATAAATTATTATAATTATGATTAATAAAGGTATAAATTATTAAATAAGATTGTTATAAAAAATTAAAATAAAATGATAAATTACTAAATTATTAATCAAGATTATAATTATAATTAATACATTAATAAGTTATAAATTAAGATTATAATTATGGTTAATAAATTATTCAATTATTAATTAAGATTATAATAAGACTAAGATTATAATGAAAGATTATTAAATTATAAATTATTAAATATGATTATAATTGTGATTAAAATATTAATAATTAAGATTATTATAAATAGTAATTAATGAACTATTAATTAAGATTATAATAAGACTAATAAATATTTTATTATGATTATAATTGAATATTAATTAAGATTATAGTTATGATTAGTAAATGATTATAATTATGATTATAGTTATGATAACTAATTATTAGATGATAACTAATATTAATTAAATTAAAAATTATTAATTTAGATTATAATTATGATAACTAACTATTAGTTATAAAAAAAAAACAATATTAATGACTAATTTTAATTAATTATAAATTAAATATTTTTTAAAATAATAATTGTAAAAAATATATATATAAAACATAACGAATTATTAATTAATTTATTAATTTATTTATTATTTATTAATTAGTTTTAACTAAATATTTAATATAAGAACGAAATTATTAAAAAATGACTATTTTTTTCTCCACAATTCAACTTTCCAACTTTTGATTCGGTTATACTTTCCATATCTAAATCCATCTCCAACCAAACACAGGATTCCATGAATTTAACTCCAAATCCACAAAATCCTAAAATCCACCTCCAAATACGGTTTACTAAACGGACCCTAAGCGGACTCCATGAGAAGATCAGGCGACTACAGGAGATGGTGGTCGCCCTGGAGACCGAGGATCGGAAAAAAGCACAAGAACAAGAGCTCATCTGCTAGCAGGTGAAAGACCATGCTCCATACTTGATTAGTTTGCGAGAATGTAGGCTGAGTTGGACGTCGTCACAGAAAAACTCACCGCCCTTGATGATGAGGTAGTCCTGAACCAACAGGCTGAACGCCAGGCTAAAGCAAAGATCTAGGAAAGGGTGGAGTCCTTGAAGCAGCTTATCAACAAACTGTGTACTGGTATCATTCGGTAGCCTTCCTTTTTTTTTATACTATGGATTTAACCCTTTTGTAGTCTCCGTTCTTGGAATAATAAATAAAGACAATTTCTCCCTCTTATTTTTTGTTGTCCAATTTCTTTTGTCTTTATACTTCGTGTTATATCTGTAATACTGACATATGCTACCTACTTGGAGGTAATATATACATGATTGGTCTAGAAAATTTCACTAGGAAATTTTGTGGACTTACTATCCTTAATGTTCTTAGAGTTAAGTGCGAGTGGTAAGTAGAAATAATGGGCACCGTAGGGGTAATAAACCACGAGATGAGAATGTTTGTTCAGAGGTGATATGGACATGACAAACATCGAATTCTGGGTAGGTGACTTACTCAGAGGTCAAAAGAACATGGTAAGAAACACAAGAACAAGTCAGAGGTAGTAGGGACATGTTTGTTCTTTTTAAGAATCCTTTTTATGGACTTATCATCATTACGCCAGTGATAATTTAAAGTGACAAATTTACCAACAGAGGTAATATGGACATGTTGGAAAAAAGGTCGAGAGATAAGAATGTATACTCAGAGGTAATATGGATATGGTATACATTCAAATACAGTCATCTTACTTCAGGAGTTAAATGAATATGGTAGAGATGAATGTAGGAGTAAAAGGGTACAAGTATGAATACCTGCACTTCTATCTTTATTCGTCTAAGCCTATGTTTTGCTTAAACATAACATTTCTTAAGAAACTTGTCGTTTAATAGGTAAAATGAGCAAGTCACCGTTAGATTTTGCCAGCCGGTATGTACCATTGGAATAGACTGTTTCTACGACAAAATTAAGGTCCCTCCCATTTAGGTTGGAACTTTTTAGCTGTCTTATGAGTCATAACCATTGGTCTTCTGACGGATAAGATAAGGTCACCGACCCGGAATGACCTTTCCTTGACTTTTTTGTTGAAAGCTCCCAAGATTCGTGCTTGGTACAGCTCAATACGTTGTTGAGCTAGGAGCCGTTTCTCATCGAGTACTTCCAACTCTTCTACTCGTAAGCAGTGGTTGTCTTCGGTAGTCATATGACTGTTAAAAGCCGCCCGTAGAGAGGGGATTTAAAGTTCTAGAAGGATTACAACTTCACTTTCGTAAACAAGGGAGAATGGCATACTACCAGTAGGCATCCGGACTGTAGTTCGGTAAGCCCAGAGATATTTACCGAGCTTCTCATTTCGGTCATGCTTGTTAAAGGATACGACTTTCTTAAGGAGTTTGATAATCGTTTTACTGAAAGCTTCGGCCAACCCTTTTGCTGCTGGGTTGTATGTCGTTGAGGCTATGCTCTGAATCCGATTCTGGTCACAGAATTGGTGGAAGGTGCTACTAACAAATTACGGGCCATTATTTTAGATGATCCTCCGAGACAGTCCGAACCGGTAGATAACATGATGTTTAAGAAAGTTGATTACATCCGACGTCTTTACATCAATGAGTAGTACTGCTTTTGGCCATTTGAAAAAATAATTATTTATAGCCAGAATAAATTGATGACCTTTGGATGATGGTGGGGTGATCATGCCGATGATATCCATCCCTTACGCTTCAAATGGCTAGGATGCAGCTATCGTCTGTAAGAATTCTGATAGTTGGTAAATAAAATCTGCATGGATCTGACATATTTGGTACTTCTAGCATATACTAATGCATCCGTTATCATTGTGGGCCAGTAGTAACCCATGCATTTGAGTTAATCCCATAGTTTAGGACCTAGCTGGCGAGCTCCACAAGTACCATCATGAGCTTCACAAAGTACTTTCTTTGCCTCATTATTCGATAAACATCAAAGTATGAGTCTATCAAACGAACGACGATATAGCATTTTGGTCTGGATATCATAATGAAATTGAAGGAAGCGTTTCCTTACGGAAGCAGCTTCCTTCGCATCATTTGGCAGAATCTCGTAGACCGAGAAATCTATGAAGGGGATCGCCAATCTCGAACATCCACATTTACATTCATGGAATGGTTAGCCAGCATGCACATGTTGTTCTTAGGGCATACCAGCTCTTGACCACTCACTCTAACCAATTGCTGAGTTTCGATGGGTACTGCCGACGAAGCCGTAAGACCTGTAGGGCATCTACTTCTAAGTTCTGTAATCGTGGAACGTATTCTATAAAGAAGTCTGTAAAGGTAGAAATCATCGAGATCGTCGCCTAATAGTATGAGATAATGTTTTCATGCCGAACCTCGTACTGTCCTCGAACTTGGTTAACTATCAACTTGGAAATGTCGTAAGCCTCCAAGAAGTCCACCCCCAGCTCTTTAACTAGTCGGAGTCCTATGATGAGAGCGTTGTACTCAGCTACATTGTTAGAACATGATTCTGAGAGTGAGTATGCTCGCTGGATGACCAAGTCATGGGAGAAAATTAATACTACCCCTACTCCCGCCATGATATCACCTTTGAGTCATATTCTCAAGGCACCGTCGAAGAACATTTGCCAAAATGGCTATTCTTTTGTGATATCGGATTCCAGTACTTCATCCGGAATATCATCATAGGGTTTTGATGTTTCGGCTATCGGATGAGTGGCCAGGAAGTCGGCGAATCCCTGACATTTAATTGCCTTTTACGGGACAAATAACATATTATATGATGACAAAAATATTGCCCACGTAGCAAGATGAGGGTTTAATGCCCCTAGTTTGGTCATGAGGGCCCTGAGGGGGTTGACTCGGAAAACGACGTGGATCGTCTGTCCCACCACATAATAGCAGATTTTCTGGATATATAGCGAAGACTAGGACGAGACATTCCATCTCAACAGGAGTATACCTATGTTCAACCCCAACCAATTGTCGACCGAGGTAGTAGATAGCTTGCTCGTGGCTTACATTGCTGTTCTGGGCCAACAAAGTGTCAAGAGAATAGTCCATAGCTCGGACGTAAAGTAAAAAGGGCTTTCCCATGACTAGCGCTATACCAAAACTAAGGGCTTTGTAAGATACTGTTTAATGTCTTCAAATGCTCATTGGCATTCTTCGATCCAAACATAAGACACTCCTTTCTTTATAAGCTCAGTGAAGGGCTTACAGCGTTCGAAAAGATTAGAAATAAACCTTCGAATGTATAACAAGCGACCTTGAAGACTGCAAAGTTTATAAACATTTTGTAGAAAATAATGGTTCAATAATTTTATTGATGGACTACTTCACTACTTATAGGGAGTCTAGCTCCTCTGCATACTACATATTCCGATGTGGGACTAAAAGTCCCTTATTGATTCTCAACACTCCCCCTCAAGATGGGCGATAGATATTGATCATCCCCATCTTATTACATTGCTTCGACAGACTTAATGAACTAAGACCCTTAGTCAGACAGTCTGCAACTTGTTCTTCTGAGCGGACATGGTCAGTCTTCAGTATCCCTTGTTCCAGCTTCTCCTTGATGAAGAATCGATCAATCTCGATGTGCTTCGTTCTGTCGTGCCGAACTGGATTGTTAGCTATACTTATTGCAGCTTGACTATCGCTCAGAAGACGCAATGGTGCTCCCTTATCCAGCTTCAACTCTGTCAGCAATGCTTTCATTCACTACAACTCTGACACTCCCAGAGCCATTGTTCTGTATTCTGCTTCAGCTGTCGACCGTGCTACCACTGACTGTTTCTTGCTTCTCCATGAGACCAGATTTCCTCCTATAAAAACACAGTATCCCGTGGTAGACCTTCTGTCATCTATGCAGCTTGCCCAGTCTGCATCACAGTATCCCTCAACTTCTATGCGTCCATTCTTCTTGAACCATAGCCCCTTTCCCGGCGTTCCTTTCAGATATCTCAAGATCTGAAATACTGCTTCCATATGACCCTTTCTTGGATCATGCATGAAGTGACTCACTACACTCACCGCAAATGAGATATCAGGGCGAGTGTGTCCCAGATAAATCAATCGTCCTACAAGTCTTTGATATCTTTCACGATCAACAGGCTATCCTGCTTCTGCTCCAAGCTTACTCTTCTGGTCAATTGGAGTGACGGCTGCTTTGCATCCCAGCATCCCTGTCTACTTCAGCAGATCTAGTGCATATTTTCTTTGTGATAGAATAATTTCCTGTTCGCCTTCACACACTTCGATACCTAGAAAGTACCTTATCGCTCCTAAATCCTTTACCTCAAACTCCTTCGCGAGTTTTGATTTCAGCTTAGTGATCTCGACTTCATCATCACCTGTGATCACTATATCATCCACATATACAGCAAGTATAGTGATGTGGCCTCTTGCATGCTGGAGGAAGACCGTATGATCTGCATTTGTTTGACGGTATCCTATGCCTGTAACAGCCTTTCTGAATCTATCAAACCAGGCTCGAGGAGATTGCTTGAGCCCGTATAGCGACTTTTTTAGTTTACACACCTTTCCTTGCGACGTCCTTCGGTCTGATTCCGTCGCGTAGCACCCTGACGGGAGCTCCATGTATACTATTTCTTACAGGTCCCCATGAAGAAAGACATTCTTCACATCCAGCTGGTACAGCTTCCACCCATAGTTCGCTACAATGGAGACCAGAGTTCTCATGGTGCTCATTTTTGCTACTGGGGCAAACGTCTCATCATAGTCTATGTCATATGACTGTCTGAATCCTTTTGCAACCAACCTCGCCTTGTACCGCTCTACTTTTCCTTCTGGCGTCTCTTTCACTGTGTACACCCATTTGCATCCCACAGCTTTTTTACCTTCGGGTAATGGAACCAGCTCCCATGTCTTATTTTTCTCCAGTGCCCCAAGTTCTTCCATCATTGCAGTTTTCCACCTTGGATCTTTCTTTGCTTCCTGCCAACACTTGGGCAACGAAGTAGAGTCTAACGATGCAATGAAGGCTCGATAATTCGACGAAATGTTAGAATAAGACAAGAAGTTGGCAATGTCATGTTCGTAATCATCAAAACGAGTATGAGCCTTACTCGCATTGATGCGAGAACATCTACCTAAGCAATAGGTGGTGGAGAGATCATACCATCCGAGTCGGAGAGATCCGCATCAGAATCCGAGTGATTCAGTACGGGGGCAACATCTTCAGGAGTTGGAGCATGAGTAGACGAGGGACTTGTTACAGTAGGCACAGGGCACGGCATAGGCACAGTACTGAACTTCTGTTGTCTCCTTCTGTAGACTTGGAGTTCCTTTTTGTAGCCCCTCTTCCCAAATTTTTAATAATATTTTATTATTTATTTGAATTAAATGATGATTTTTTTAGCGTTTTTATAAATAATCGTTTAGTTAATTATTACGGTAGATGATTTTAGCCATGATTGAGTTTTGGAGATTTTTAGACTGTAATATATACGCCTTATATTGGTTTATCGAATTTCATTATTCTTATTATTCTTCTTCTTCTTCTTATTATTATTATTATTATTATTGTTGTTGTTGTTATTATTTTATTATTTTATTGTCAATATTACTGAGGTTTTTATGAAATAATACTATTTTATTACTATTGGTTATCTGTGTGTATATATATACATGTATATATACAAATATGCGTATATATGTATGGATATATATATATATATATATATATATATATATATATATATATTTTTTTTTTTTTTTTTTATATATATCTATATATATATATATATATATATATATATATATATATATATATATATATATATATATATATATATATAGTATTATATATATATATATAGATATATATAAATATATAGTATTATATATATATATATATATATATATATATATATATATATATATATATATATATATATATATATATATATATATATATAGTATTAGATATATAGATATATATAAATTCTAAATATATATATGGGAGTGTAGGTATGTAAAATACGTATGTGCGTATGTGTATGTTTTATATATATATATATATATATATATATATATATATATATATATATATATATTTATATATATATATATATATATATATATATATATAGATATACGTGTGTGTGTATGTATACACACACACACACACACACACACACACACACACACACATATATATATATATATATATATATATATATATATATATATATATATATATATATATATATATATATATATATATATATATATATATATATATGTATATTCATATTTATAAAAAAAGGGCCTTATTCGGGGAATAGATAATATTAGGGTTCTATTTAGATTTTTGAGATTACTACATAAGTCTATATATCTAGATATAGATAAATAACTATATAGATATAGATAAATAAATATATAGATAAATAAATATATGGTTATAGATAAATAGATAAATGAATAAATATATATGTGTGTGTAAGTATGGTTGTATATATAAAGAGTTTTACTATATATATTAACTATATATATACATATATATATATATATATATATATATATATATATATATATATATATATATATATAAAGGAGTATATATATAAAAATATAAAGCAAACTCATTACCAAAGCAAACAACCAGCCTATTCCAGGCCGAACAGACCATAGCAGTATCGAAGTATTATACCCGAACTCTAAAGTGGGGCCCAACCGAATGGTCATTAGAAAAACCCCACTTGTTCGTTCCAAACCCTAGCCCTGGAAAGCCAACCCGCAGCCTTCCTCCCAGGCTACAACCGATCGCATATATATGTATTGAAGAAAGAATTTCATCGACCAACCCCTTAAACCCTAACAACAGACTGCCTCTCCCTCATCCTGACAGCGTCCCAAACCCCGGACGCGCCGCCCGCCGCCGCCAAGACCGCTGGAGCGCACGCGAACGGCGGACACGCGCGCCGCGCGCGACAGGGCACATCCGCGCAGTGGCCAGTATTGATCATACTTTGAGGTATGATTTCTCCCTGCGTATTCCTCCGATCTTCGATCCGTAAATTGTTACATAAAGCCTATTAGACCTTCTTCAAACCCCTTCAGATGGATTTTATTCTAGGATAGTAGAAAGCCCAGAAAATCGACGCAAAGTCGATCAAAAACCTGTTTAAAAACAGGACGGAAGACAGTTGAATTAGCCTACTTCGCATTTATTTATCTTCCAAACCATGCATAATTTGTAAAACCTATTAGAAGGCGTTTATTGACAACATGTAGGGCTTCGAATCCCTTTTTGCGGAATTTGATTTCATCGACTACGTGCCGAGAAATCGGATTCTGAAGTTTCCCAAAAACCTGTTTTCAAAATCATGAAAACGCTCCACACGACGTGCGTCACGCCAATCCGGACGACGTGGTCGCATACCGAAAGGATCGAAAGCTGTGTAACGGCTTTGTGGTCGTGTGGGCTTTGACAGAATTCAAATTGGTCGCGTCTGCGCGATGAATTTGATGCGTATCCGTCGAAATTCACCGTATCGTGCACTTTGCAAATTTCTTAATTACTTTGTGCATGCTCGTAAAATCGAGACGAAACTTGCGCCAACAGGACCGTATCGTTTTTCTGGTCCTGTATGCCAAGTTTGGTCCAATTCTGAGACAGTTGAATCTGACGTCGTTTTGCGGGCCCCACGGTTCCACTCAACGGGCGATTTTGTGTACGACCCGCCGGAATCCAACTTTGGACATGCAGTTGGGTTCGGATCAGAAAACTGGATCCATAGACTTGTAGTTTGACGACTTTAGAGACCGTTGACTCTGGCACGCTTTTCGGTGCAAAGCGGGTCCAACGGCGGACACCATTTTGACCCAAAATTATCGTTTTGCCCTTGTGTCCAGAATTGGACTTAAGGATAGGCAATCCTAGCTAATTTGACTATTCTAAAAATAATGGTAATGTTTATTTCAACT
The DNA here is from genome assembly GCA_029216955.1 of Iris pallida. Taxonomy (NCBI): domain Eukaryota; kingdom Viridiplantae; phylum Streptophyta; class Magnoliopsida; order Asparagales; family Iridaceae; genus Iris; species Iris pallida. The sequence continues at coordinate 8,168,860 of JANAVB010023996.1, read as the reverse complement.
TTCGGGAACTGTTGTACGGGTTTTGACCATTGTGGCACATTGAGTAGTTCAGACTGTCGGTTTCACCAGCAGAGGACCACAGGCGAGTACAGTTTATTGTCTGTATTTCAATATTGATCTTTACTATATTTCAATGATTAGTCATTGGTTATGTGATTTTTATACTCTATCATAAATTATTGAGTCGGGAATGAGAAGTACCAAGGATGTGTGATCTGACCATAGCCCGTGTTTATTTTCTGCAAGTAGTGTAGCCCGTGTTTATTTTCTGCAAGTAGTGTAGTCCGTATTTATTTTTTGCAAGTAGTGTAGCCTGTGTTTATTTTCTGCAAGTAGTGTAGCCCGTGTTTATTTTCTGCAAGTAGTGTAGCCCGTGTTTATTTTCTGCAAGTAGACATTGTAGATCGTGCTTACTTTTCATGCAAGTAGACCTCGTAGATCGTGCGATGTAGCACCCCAGACCGATCACATGTCAAAGGTACTTCTAACAGTTGGGGAAAGTATTTTTGTGTCTATTTACTTACTATTAGTTTTTTTGTATTTCCTGTTTATTTTCAAAACTCATAATTGATGTCTAACCTTTGTTTTATAGTCATTTTCTTTATTTGAAATTGCATTCAGTGGATTGTGCTTGTTCCATTCCTAACTGGAAACCAACATTTTCAGGTTAGCTGTGGATCCACTTAGCTTGGGAGTGACGGGAATACTTGCAGACAAAAGCCTAGAGACTAGATAGATAGTTGAGTTGTATTCATTCATTTATTTGTACAAGTTTATATTTTTCTACAAATGTAAAACTTGTGATCATTGTAAGTTAAATTAATTATATGAATGAGCATTATTTGTGATTTTGATCTTCATGGCCGTGACAGCGTTCTACCGCCGACACTGCGGCGTAGGCTGGCTTGGACACGTCTCGTATCCGTTTAAAAAAAACGGGTGCGGGTCGTGACAAGTTTTTGTGGTGGCCCATGCAGGTCGGTCTTTGCAAATCATGCGAACTCGTGATAGTACTTAAGTTAGTTGTACTATTGCGAGCCTGCGATTAGAACATGCTCATTCATGAACAAGGATTAATTTAATTGAATGACTAGGACTAGGAGTCCCTTATACAAATTACCGATGGGTAGTCTAGGCCATGCAATTTAGATGAGGAGTTATTAATGTTGATGGTTTGTCAGATCCCCATAGGTACACTATTATCTCTCGATATGACAACACAATCCAAGGAGGATAGATTATTCACTTGGTGAGACAGGGCTTCATATAATTTATGATCTAACCTTGATGAAATGGGGCAAATCCTTCTCTTTGCCTCTTAGATATCATCCTCATATCTTAGTCGAACTGCCTATTTAGTTTCTACTTGCCCTAAGAATTAATATTTTGTATAAATTCTGATTATTGTTATCCCCATGCGGACCTCGAGTTAGTTTCGGTTCAATGTTTTCCTCAATGTTTGAATACACATGGAATAGACATTAGAATGTTTGTGTATCTTTTGTCTTCATGTATTTTCTCTCCGTTCAATCTTTTATTTAAGGGTTGATAGGGCAAATATTTATGCCTTATTTCATAGTCAACTTGTTTGAATCTCTAGAAGCTCAGGGATTTATTTACAGATATAGTTACGAGAATGTTAGTTAACTTATACTGGCAGGACAGCAGCGCACTGTCGCCATTTATTTAAATTTTGGAGACTGGGGATTCACTGCAGCCAGCAGCGCACTGGCGAGACACGACCCCTAGAGTTGAAAGGAGATTAGGAAAATATCGGTTATAGACTTTGCTAGAGATATGACTGGTGGTCCACGCTTGATCGTAGTTATCCTTGAGCCAATATTGGTAGAAGTTTTGTAAGTTGGATAGCACGTCTCCCGATCTAGCATTCCGTGGTCCTTGTGACCTATTGACAAGGTTATCGACTGACACTAATAGGGTTACCTAGAATGAAGAATTCAGAAGTCCATAAATCATTAGTCGACCAAGGCCCTAAGGATAAGATGATAGTGGGATGTCTATAAAAGCAAGAACACCAGGTGAAGTTTGATTCCCTCTAAACTCAAACTACTTGTGCCTTCTTTCAAAGATCTCGCATAATTGTATTCGACTATCTTAACAAACGCTGCTGTTACAGCTTAGTTTTGCAAGCTCACTCTGTTCTCGAGCTTGATTCGAGGCATATGTTTAGTGGGGACGCCTGCTAACTTATTGTCTAATCAGAATCAGTGTATTATGGTCTGATCAACCATGATGCATTTGGTTCGCTCTTCGTTTAATTATACTACGTGGATGGAGATATATAGGTATCTAGGATCTCATCCGCGACGGCTTTGACAATTCCTCTTGAATTATACGTTCGCCCTTGAATCATGTGATTGTATTCAGTAACATCTTTATTGAACTCTTTATTGTTTTTGTCTTTCACTGGTTCGAAAAGGCAGAAGCTCGTAATTGGTAGAGAGATACCGCATATCCCCATGGCTATGGTAGTGGTATACACAAGTGTAGCTACCATCGGCTAGTCATATGACTGAGTTACTCGTTCTTCTCTCGATCCTCAAACTACTATTGAGACCTTCTAGCCATTCGAATTTGTGAATGATTAGGGTTTTACCCTTAGTCGAAATACCTACCTAGGAGACTACCTATTATTTAGAGACCAAAGGTTGCGAGTCTCTAATTATTTGCTGGAAGCTTGTCTTAACTAGCAACCCTTAAGCCTTGAACCAACCCTTCCTCGACCGAAGCCACAGTTAGACCTGAGATGAGTGGACAATGGGGTAATCATTTACCGTGACGCTCATTCCGAGATTGGTTTCCAACAAATATTACTCTAGTTATGTAAACCTAACTAGTGTTGGAACACCACAGTCACTAGCTTAGCCAATACCATAGCTTAAATACCCTGTTATATTATGATCTACCAGTTGTCAATAGCAATACACGATCACTGTAACTCTTGTGACGATGGTCTGGCAGGTTGACACAAATAGAAATTCACGACTCAGTTGTTAGAAATCTTTTCATATGTTTTACCTTAGAGTTGGTTACCTCATCGATAACTCTTGTAAACCACGGATGAATAGATCATTCTATTTTATCGACCATGCATCGTTGTACACGCTCGTTCACTATTTATTGAGGAACGATCCTTGACATGACCTATATCCACGGTATCCTGTAACGTCGTGCCTTGTTCTCTTATAACAAGAGTCGAGGTAAGTATCTGGACTTTGGAATCCTCCTAAACCTCACCATTCCTAAAACCATGTCCTAGCTTCTAAGGTGGGTAGACTATAAGCCTTCTAAAATTTTTAGGATACACGAGGATTACCGATTGATTAGAATAACTTCCATTAGGATGACGAATAGTGCCTTTGGACTCCCACTTTTCATTTAGATCATTTTGTGTCCGCGGGCGTGTCATTAATATTAGGAGCACGAGACCAGCCGTTACCTTCCAACAAAGTTCTTATGCAAGATCTAGACGAGTCCTCCTTCATCTAGGTATATCATGTCCCACTCAAACATGTCCCCTTGTATTCTATTTTTATGGTATGACTTTCAGGTCAAAGGGTCTAGCTATAACCCTTGCCATAATACCCGTAACTTTTCGACTACAATTAGTGACTCAACCTCGACTCAATTCATCCGACCTAATATATGGTTGCGATCGACTCAAGGCCCACTACGCGCATGTCACTAATGTGCCACTCAATTGTGTCTTCTCGTGCCACTTAAACATAAAAGTCACTGAAGACGCATTATTGGGCTTTAGAGGCCTAGTTAACCATTCCGACTGCCCAACTAATTTAACCACTTGGGTTGAAATCCATTCTAGGTTACCCTAACCTAGTAGAAATAGTTTATCATGGGGATATTGTCCAGTCAATATGGATTGAAATCCTAGGTTCAACCAACCAGCGAGTGATGTCCAATCAGAAAACCCGTTAAGACCCAGTTAAACCCATACATACATACCACTATATTTGGACTATAAACCGAACCTTTCAGAATAGGTCCCTATACCCTTTATGTTGACTCCCCTTCTTAGAATGTGAAGTCGTTCGTGACCCTTATTCCATCTACCTGGAAGTTGCGATACGATCTTGCATTGCCTTTATAACCGTTGCTCGTGTGTTTAAATAACCACA